>CM019066.1:185392613-185795285 GCA_009667805.1 Leptobrachium leishanense
CAGTTGGTACTTTACTCCATCTAGATTGCACATTTATAATGACAAAATTCTCTCAAACTGTTTGAGATACACTGTCAATGCGGGTACCCTAACTCAAATGTTTTTGTTTTGCCCACACCTATTTTCCTACTGGTACATGATTCGCAATATGATTTTGGTACCAGCTGGGTGGAGTAGAGGTAACATCACTGCTCTGTGACTGTGGAAACCGTGGAGACACAGGTTCAAATCCTGGCAAGAGCACCTCTCCAGTAAGTGTCCTTGGGCAAGATACCCAACAGTACATACTCGCCACCCAGGAAATACTTGAAAACAAGAGAAATCTCAATGTATCCTTCCTGGTAAAATCCTTTCTCAAAAAAAAAAAATGTACCTGACAAGATCTTTATTTTGCCTCTGAAAATGTTCTCCTTTCTTTATGTCCACTGATGCTGGGTATCACAAATCCTGAGTGCTTTTAACCCTTTCACTGCTGAAGACGTGTGGGGCACGTCCTCAATGATGCACGTTACATGCTGAGGACGTGCCCCACACGTCATCAGCTGTGCGGGACCCCCGGTGGAGATACTCACCTCTCTGTCCGGGGTCCCGCGGTGTTCTGACTTCAGCGTCCTCAGACGCTGAAGTCAAGCTCCTCCCGGCGTAAATTACGTCATCGCGCTTGGCGCGATGACGTCATTTCCAGGCGACCCCCGGCAATGCCGGGAGATAGCCTGGAAGGGAGGGGGGATCCGTTCGGATCCCTCTCCCTCCCGATCAGAAAGGAGCAGCGCCAAAAGCCAGGCACCGCTTAAAAGGGGAGAGTCTCCCCTTTTAAGCGGTGCCTGGCTTTAACCCCTCAAGCGCCGGGTTGCACTTCAGCGCCTTGCGGCGCTGAAGTGCAGCCTAGCTCCGGTGGGGGCCTCCATCTTGGATGGCGGCTCCACCCCCGAGTCTCCCCTCGCTGCCTGATGTCATCATGCATAGCGTGATGATGTCAGATAGCCGGGGAACCCCTAGCTGCCAGGGGATTTCCCAAGGAAATCCCCTGGTGGAGATATGGGGTTCTTGTGAACCCCGATATCTCCAGAACCGTGGCAGCTAGGGGGTCATGGATGGTGTAATTTGAAAGGCCTGAGCATGGCCTTTCGAATGATACCCAACATGACTAGGTACAAAGTAAGAAAAATAATAAAAAAAATTATAATAAAAATAAATAAATTAAAAAAAAAAAAAAAAACATGTTTTTTTGTGTGTTGTTTTTATTAATGCAGCAATATTGTTCAATCACATTTCAATTATAATCTGAACAATGATGCTGCACTAATGATTTTTTCTATGGGGTGCGTTTGCTAAAAATCACGTAAATCCCCCCACAAAATGTAACAAGTGCCCATTTCAAATTTTTGTACAAGCGCACCCCATAGAAAACATAACCGCAAACGCTCATGTGATAAAATGTGAAAAAAAATTTACACACTGCAGATGATTAAAAACTCAATTTTTATTGTATTTTTTGTTATAATATACAGACAGGACATGACGTATACATATAAAAATTATATATTATGAATCTGCGGAGTCTGCCGGAAAGAACGATATATAATATGTCTGGGTCATTTATTAAAATATGGCTTCAAATCGCGTTTAAACATGATGAGCGAAAGCGGTAAAAATGACCTCAGCACAGAGGTGTGAAATGCCTCAGCAGTGAAGGGGTTAAATTAGTTATAGATTGCCACAGGTCCTCTACTTTGCTCAGATTGTTGCAAAATTTTAAAATGTTTGAATCTATCAGGAAATGAGGAACTCTCTTGCAAGGTTTCATGCCATTTGGCCTGACTGATATGGTCTACAACATGTCCACACACACGTACATACTATGTAGGTTTGGTCTGTATCTGCTAACTGGCACTTTGTTTTTGGTTTTCTTTCACTGTATTTCACAAGGTTTGGACACACCGTATAAATTGCCTTGACATGGCATTGGGCGCATTACTTCAATGGCCATTTAAAAAGACCAAACACCTCTCTTTTTGTATATTTATATGATTTTGAATATAGGTGATACATCATTTGTTTGTTGTATACCTGTCCACACAACTCCCGAGGGAACATTTAATTATTCCTTGGATGCGAATTCAGTTTGTCTGTTAAAATATAAGTTGTACTTTGCACAAATACATTTTCGTTCCCATGTGTCAGCTTTATAAGCAGTACTGCTCTGTGTGGTTTTTGTTATGTATTCTCTTATGATTTGTTCATCTGCTGTTTGTATTTGTCACACTGCAATTTCTTACATTGTATGATTATACTATAAGTGAAGTGTAACATACATTGGGCAGTATTACAAAGTTGGTGCTAACTTAATCAGAGCTGTTGTAAATTTAAAAACCCCATAGACTATAATGGCTCTGGTAAATTTACAACAGCTCTGGTTAATTTAGCACCAGCTTTGTAAAAATGTCCATTGTTTTTCAAAAACATGAAACCAGTAAACATTGAATTAAGTAATCTGGAGAAATTAATTAACAATGTTGTGGTCTGTCCCTGATTAACCCCTTCGCTGAGGAAGACATGTGGAGGACGTCCTGGGGATTCTGCGCTACATGCAGAGGACGTCCCCCACACGTCACAGGGTCTCTGCAGTGAAGGGGGAGATCCCAGCTGCTCAGGTCAAATACCCACGGCGATCTGACCTCCTTCAAGTCAGACCATACTGTGGGACCCCACCCAGAGCACTGATTTCATCGTTCCAGGGAGCAATGACATCATTTTCAGGTGACCCCCGCCACCGCAGAGCTGGGACAGTGCCTAAAGGGGAGGGAGTTCTTTGGACCCCTCTCTCCCTATAGCTAAGGGATGCTAAATTAAGGGAGGCATCACTGGAAAGGTTAGTCTGACCTTTCCAGCATTGACTTTCTTAGCCTATTAAAAGAAAAAACACTATTAAAAAATCCTAAAATTTTTTAAAAAATGCCTAAAAAATCTATAACTAATGAGACTTTTTACTGCAGAATAAAATAATAAACAGTTTATTAGATATTGTATTAAAACGGGAATATTTTTACCATTGACGTCTATGGGGTCTCCACTTCTCTCTCTAATTACTCTTACTAATGGTCTCTCCCATGCAAGCTCTGCAGTGTTTTTCTGCCCACCAGCTCCCCCTCCCCTCTCCTGGAGTTAGGGAACTGCAATGTCCACATACTGCTGCACAATGCTATCCCTGTCTCTTCTACTCTTTTACTCTGCATTCATCCGAAAATGGAATTCCTGCCTCTGTACCACAACCCCCTCCACTATCTACATCTCTCCCTCTCTTATAAGACATTGTTATTTATTGAAGCCTACCACCCAACTCACTAATACACCTCACTGCCCCAACCAGTCCATCACTCTCACATTGCAGTCCTCTCCTCTTGATTCCAACCAGTCCCGTCACTCTCATCTTGTAGTCCTCTCCTCCTGTTTCCAACCAGTCCATTACTCTCACCTTGCAGTCCTCTCCTCTTGTTTCCACCACCAACCCTTCTAGATTGTGAGTTCCCACGGGAATAGGGCCCTTGTTTCCTCATGTACTGGTTTATTAAATTTTGTTCAGTCTCAATGTATTGTAACCCTGTCTATATCATGCCCATTGTTGAGCGCTGCGGAATATGCTGGCGCTTTATAAATAAAGTATAATAATAATGGAGTTCGCCTGAATAAACCTGCCGAATGAAAGTACCGAACAACAGGGCAGTTCAACAACTTTTCTCTGCTGTTTGGTGTTGTCTGAATAGATTAACCATTGCGTCTCTATGGGGGACTTTACTGCCTTCGAACAGCACCGTACGTGCAGGGAATTAGCCAAAATCTGGCGAGCTGCATGCTCTCTGAATAGCCGAATGCCTCCGAAATGTCACCATATGGGGAAAGTCCCTTTTCGGTGACATTTTAGGGCCAGATCGGCTCTCTCTAAATAACCCCTTAACTCACCTTCTCATTTCTCATGATGCCAGTAAGTTTGAAAGCAATGGCACAATGCGTTACTTTGCATTTGTTCATTGAAAGCCTAACCGACGCACTGCTGCGAGGAGCGCAGGGGGGTCCTTTAGAACCCTGCGTCTGATTTTCACACCACACAAGGTCAATTTATGTGTCATTGGAAATGTCAGAGTCTGGCCTTTCCAACAATACCAAATATGACTATGTAGTGTGTAAAGATAGGGAAAAAAAATAAGGGGGAAAAAAGTAAAATTTAGCATTTTTCTTATTTCTAAAGGAAGTTGCTTTATTTGCTTTTTACTTGTAAAAGCAAACAATGCCACTGCTCTAACTCACCTTCTCATATCCCACACCATAATCAAATGTGGAGGTGATGGATCTAAAACAAAAGCCGCCTGAGCAATGAGAGGAGAGTGGGGGGTGCTTTGGACCCCTGCATTTCTATTCTTTACACCCCACAAAATCATGTTAGGTGTCAGTGGACAGGTCAGAGTCTGGCCTTTCTACTGATACCAAACAAGACCATGTAAAATGTAAAGGAAAATAATAAAACTATCTTCTATGTTTGCTTGTGTTTTATCTTTGTTTTTTACTTCCAAGCAATGACTGTGACATATGGCACTTTGGACTTGGGGTGCATGGACATGGATGTGTTTGGGAGGTGTAGGCCTGAGGTTCTTTATTATTTTCCTGCCCTCTAGTGTGCAGAATGTTGGTATAATCTGTGATTATGCAACAATACTATTGTCTGGGTCATGTGTAACCGGTTATCTGTTTCTGAGGATTAACCTTTCAATCTACCCTGTTTGAGGAATGGATTAACTGTTTCTATTTGAATAGGTTGTAAATCTTCTGACTGTATCTTGGTTATCATCTTGATTACCATTATCGTGCCACATTAGAAATTTTACATAATGTTTAATTTAACAGTTTACCTAATCAAATTAGGTTTCACATTCCAAGATGTAAAGGTTTGTCCAATTATCTGTTTCAATCTGATTAGGTCCCCCAACAGTTTCTGGGGGGGTATGTAAATAAACCCTGTGTGACCGTATTAATGTGTGTGTGTGTTTCTGATTAAAAGAGTTCCATTCTAACCCTGAAAGACCTCAGATCTACAGTCTTGTCTTATTTCTGGGGATGCTAGCAGGCTCTCTATCAGGGTTATCCAAAGAGATCTGAATTGCTTGAGAAAGGTAACCGAACGCTGAAAATCAGATTTCGGTTACCTTTCTTGGCCATTCGGCTATCCAGAGAGCAAGCAATTCGCCAAATCCTGGTGAATTGCCTGCACATTCGGTGCCTGTTCGGTGCCTGTTCGAGGGCAGTTAGAACCCCATAGAGAAGCACTGCTTCAGCTATTCAGAGAACACAAACCAGCAGTGAAAGGTTGCCCTAATGCCCTGCCATTCGGTGGTTTAATTCGGCAAGTTTATTCAGGAGAATCCCATAGACTTCAATGTTAAAAATATTCCGGTTTTAATTCAATATCTAATAAACCGTTCATTATAAAATTCTGCAGTAAAGAGTCTCTTTATTTATAGAATTTTTAGGATATTTTAAGCATTTTTTCTAATTTTTTTTTTTTTTAAAAGTCCGATTTTTTTTTTATTATTTTTTTTAAGTTTATTTCTTTTTTCTGTAACAGCCCTCTTTATTATCATTCCCTGGACCTCCTGTGTAAATTTCAGGCATTTTCGCTCAGTAGTTTCTTTGCAAACAGCGTTTCATTTTCACAGATTCACACAAACTATTTTGCTAATTTATTCACCTCCCTCGTCTGTGGTCTCAGCTGCTTCGGCTGCTTCGGCTGTGTTCGGCTCCTGCTCGGGCTTGGTTTTCGGCAGGTTAATCCAGATGTTTTTTTGGCTTTTCTGCGTGCATTCGGTGGGTTTTGCGGTTCATTTTCGTCGGGTTTGCGGCAGTTTTTCCCTGCAATTCTGGGACCCTGTGTTGTTTGCTGAATACACCGCAGGGTCACCGAAATGGAATCGGCAAAAGGAACCGAATTGAAGAGAACGAAAAGTCACCGAACGTGCGGTGACTTTTCGAATCTCTTTGAAAGGACTGGAGGAAAACATGGGCATCTACCTGGGTAGAACACGGGAGGTCCTGCAAGGAAGTGGCATTGGCAGATGTGACCCTGTCGGGGTACAGAGACCTGTCACAATGGCAATGTCCATTTGTCACATATAAAATGAGCAATAACACTGCCGTTACTAACCTTTTCATTTCCCATGCCTCGATTAAATAAGGATATATAATTTGTCTGGGTCCTACAATAAAACATGACTTAAAATCACATTTAACCTCTTAGTGACCAGGCGGTTTTACGATTGCCACTCTGAAAGTGCCCACTGCTGTTTTTACGTTTCTGCACTGTTTGTGTCAGGTCATGCTGGACCTGCGGGCTTACCTGCCCCCGAGTCCCGAACCGCGACCACACGCCGATGTTCCGGACCCCCGCGGCCTCCCTTGCGGCAGTGGGGGCTGCTCCTGCAGCACAGTTACTCCCAGCCGCAGCGCATCATGCCGGGGACCCCTCCAAACACTCACATACCCCCGCGACGCCAGGGATCTCCCTCGCAGCAGCACACCCCCAGCATCAGCGACCGGATACCTCGGCGTCCCACGTGGTTCCTCCAAGATGGCGTCACCAAGTGAGACTCCAGGAATTCCAACCAATCAGAATCCAATATCCCCAGGTAACCAGATAGCATTCTCTCCTGATTGGTCCAATTCCCACAGGCGCACTATTTAAAACCCAGTCTCTCCCAAACTCATTGCTTGGTTGTCCTGTTCCTTCCCCCTAAACACCCTTACCTGAGTATACCTGTCTATGACCTCTCTGCCAGCCTTGCCGTGTACCGAACCCTTGCTTGTACCACCGACCATTCTCTACCAGCCTTGCCGTGTACCGAACCCCTGCTTGTACCACCGACTACTCTCTACCAGCCTTGCCATATACCGAACCCCTGCTTGTACCACCGACTACTATCTACTAGCCTTGCCGTGTACCGAACCCCTGCCTGTACCACAGACTACTCTCTGCCAGCCTTGCCGTGTACCGAACCACTACCTGTACCACCGACTACCCTCTTCTAAACCTTGCCAGGTACCGGACCTTTACGTTGTTTACAGTACGCCTCGTCACATCCAGGCCTTCCCCAAACAGCTTGTCCCGCATCTTGAGTTCCCCAAACACGAACCTGACAGATACAACCAAGCCGTCCTATGGAGCTCGCGGATATAGCCGAAGCCCTCAACACGATGTCCCGTCAGATTGGGAATTTGAACCAAACCGTCCAGGATTTACAAACAGGACAGGCTCAACTCCAGAACCAGGTCTCGGACCTTATGGCCCATGAATGCCCCGACAAGACCAAGTTCCATCGAGGTAACGATCATAGAATACCCGACAATCCACGTCTAGGAAATTTGTACCCTGTCGAGCCTCAACATTTGTCTATATTTATTCTATTACAGTGGGATGAACACTCGATCACCCTTCCCGCTATGATAGACTCCGGCGCAAGCGGCTGCTTTATGGATACTACCCTGGCGACTCTTCTATGTATACCTCAACAAAATAAAGTTAATCCTTTGAGCATCCAAAGTGTTGATGGGTCTCCCTTGATATCCGGCCCAGTTACTACCGAAACCATATCCCTTACGATATACATAGGTGACCGGCACAAAGAAACCTTACAGTTCGACCTAGTCAAATCACCCCTGTTCCCCGTCATCCTGGGGTTACCCTGGTTGGTAAAACACGACCCTGCAATCTCCTGGACCAATGGTAACTTTACCTTCTCCTCTCCCCACTGCAGGGATCATTGTCTCATACACACCACTGGTACCATATTATCTATCCTAGACCAAAACTTGAAAACCTCCCAGGTGACCTTACCACAGATGTACGCTGGCTACGCAGACGTCTTCTGCAAAAAAGGGGTAGAAAAACTTCCCCCTCCTCGTGTATACGACTGCCCCATTGACCTCTCCCTGGAGCTGCCATTCCCTACGGCTGTATTTACTGTATTTACCCATTGTCAGGACCTGAACTACGGGTGCTAAAAGGGTACATTCAAGAAAATCTAGGAAAGAACTTTATTCGACCTTCTTCTTCCCCCGCTGGAGCAGGTATATTCTTCATTGAAAAAAAGGACGGGGGCCTTCGTCCTTGTGTGGACTATCGAGAGCTAAATAAGATCACCATAAAAAACAAGTACCCATTACCACTTATACCCGAACTTCTAGACCAATTAAAGACGGCCACCGTTTTACGAAGCTTGACCTTAGGGGAGCATACAATCTATTACGCATACGTAAAGGAGATGAGTGGAAGACGGCCTTCCGCACTAGATATGGCCACTTTGAGTATCTTGTTATGCCATATGGGCTATGTAATGCCCCAGCTGCTTTCCAACATTTCATAAACGATATCCTACGCGATCTACTGGATGTATACGTAGTCGCCTACTTGGACGATATTCTCATCTATTCCGACTCCCTGACACATCATCAACAACATGTTAGTACCGTCCTTGCCCGCCTACGTTCTCACAATCTGTACGTTAAACTAGAAAAATGTATATTCAACGCTCCCCGAATTTCTAGGATTCATAATTACCCCGGGTCATATAGAAATGGACCCTCAGAAAATCGAAGCCATTACCAAGTGGCCTCGTCCTCGTACGAAAAAGGAAGTGCAAAGCTTTATTGGGTTTGCTAATTTTTACCGCAAATTTATTCGCAACTTTTCCAGGTTAGCTCATCCCCTCACCCAATTAACTAGGAAAAGCATCCCCTTCTTATGGACAGAAGAAGCCCAAAAAGCATTTGATAACTTGCGCACCCAATTCACCACTGCACCCATCCTGTTACTACCTGACCTCTCCAAACCCTATTCTCTGGAGGTGGATGCCTCAGGAATCGCCACCGGAGCCGTCCTCTCTCAGCAAGATGAAAACAATGATCGTCTACACCCCGTGGCCTTTTTTTCCCGCAAACTATCACCCGCCGAAATCAACTACAACGTGGGCGACAGAGAACTCTTGGCCATAAAAAATGCCCTTGAAGAATGGAGACACCTCCTGGAAGGCACCCTTCACCCCACAACCATCTTCACAGATCATAAAAATCTAGAGTACCTGAGATCGGCGAGTCGACTATGTCCTAGACTTGCCCTCTGGGCTCTATTTTTTTCTTGTTTTTTATTCCACATAACCTATCGCCCAGGGAGCAAAAATGGAAAGGCCGATGCCCTTTCCCGCCTTTCAGAAGAAACCCCAACATCCACAGACGAAGAAGACACCGTTTTGCATCAGGGACATTTCCTCGCCACTCAGACCCACCTTCTTAAAGATCTCCAAACCCATAATGCCATCTCACCCCACAAATCCGGACGCTTGTTTGTACCACCTTCTAAACGATTAGAAATCCTACGCCTCAATCATGATGCCCCCACAGCAGGACATGGAGGCATCAGGAAAACACTAGACCTTACCCTTCGACACTTTTTGTGGCCCTCCATCTCCTTGGATGTTCAAAAGTACGTTAAAACATGTGATACCTGCAATCGTTGTAAAGTCCCTAGATCAAAAGTGACAGGACTCCTCCAGCCTTTACCCGTGCCGCTTCACCCATGGTCTAGTATCTCTGTTGACTTCATCGTAGACCTACCCCCGTCCCGAAAACATACCACTATCATGGTGTTAGTAGATCGACTTTCTAAGATGGCCCATTTCATCCCCACTCAGGGATTGCCCTCCGCCAAGAGCACCGCAGACCTTTTCTTCCATCATGTCTTCAGACTCCACGGTACCCCAGAAACCATCATCTCAGATCGAGGCCCCCAATTCACCTCAAGGTTCTGGAAAGCTTTCTGTATGCTATTACAAATATCCGTCTGTCTGCCCACTGCCTTCCACCCCCACTCCAATGGTCAGACCGAAAGAACAAACCAAACCCTGGAGCAATATTTACGTTGTTATACCTCATATCTACAAGACGATTGGTCCGACCTGCTCACCGCGGCGGAATTTGCATACAACTCCCAGACACACGCCTCTATCAAACAATCCCCTTTCTTCATTAACTATGGATTTCATCCCTCAGTCCTTCCCGACGCTCTGCCTAAAAGTCCCTTACCTATGGTCAATGACCATATTCAGAATCTGCAGCAAGGGTTCATCCTCGTGAAGAACACCCTATTAGAATCCCAAAACACTTATAAGAAATATGCCGACCTGCACCGCAAAGCAGCCCCTGCCTATCAACCTTCTCAGAAAGTATGGTTGTCCACCAAAAATCTCAAGCTGCCGTGTCCAACGAAAAAATTAGGTCCCAAATACATAGGCCCCTATCCCATTATCTCCATCATCTCCCCTGTCGCTGTCCGACTCCAACTCCCTCCCTCATTTAGAATCCATCCAGTTTTTCATGTCTCCCTTTTAAAGCCCTGGACCGAGGTCCACTTTCCCCAACACTCACCTCCTCCTCCAGACCCAATCATCGTACAGGGGTTTAAGGAATTCGAAGTCCAACGCATTCTAGATTCCCGTTCTCAATTCAATAGATTGGAATATCTCATCCAGTGGAAGGGATATGGACCTGAGGAGAATTCATGGGAACCTGCAACCCAAGTCCATGCCCCTTCTCGGGTAAGAGCTTTTCACCTCCAACACCCCTCCAAACCTGGTCCGTTGCGCCCCCAGAGGGGTCGTCCTAAGAGGGGGGTACTGTCAGGTCATGCCGGACCTGCGGGATTACCTGCCCCCGAGTCCCAAACCGCGACCACACGCCGATGTTCCGGACCCCCGCGGCCTCCCTTGCGGCGGTGGGGGCTGCTCCCGCAGCACAGTTAATCCCAGCCGCAGCGCATCATGCCGGGGACCCCTCCAAACACTCACATACCCCCGCGATGCCAGGGATCTCCCTCGCAGCAGCACACCCCCAGCATCAGCGACCGGGTACCTCGGCGTCCCGCGTGGTTCCTCCAAGATGGCGTCACCAAGTGAGACTCCAGGAATTCCAACCAATCAGAATCCAGTATCCCCAGGTAACCAGATAGCATTCTCTCCTGATTGGTCCAATTCCCACAGGCGCACTATTTAAAACCCAGTCTCTCCCAAATCATTGCTTGGTTGTCCTGTTCCTTCCCCCTAAACACCCTTACCTGAGTATACCTGTCTATGACCTCTCTGCCAGCCTTGCCGTGTACCGAACCCCTGCTTGTACCACCGACCATTCTCTACCAGCCTTGCCGTGTACCGAACCCCTGCTTGTACCACCGACTACTCTCTACCAGCCTTGCCGTGTACCGAACCCCTGCTTGTACCACCGACTACTCTCTACCAGCCTTGCCGTGTACCGAACCCCTGCTTGTACCACGACTACTCTCTACCAGCCTTGCCGTGTACCGAACCCCTGCCTGTACCACAGACTACTCTCTGCCAGCCTTGCCTTGTACCGAACCACTACCTGTACCACCGACTACCCTCTTCTAAACCTTGCCAGGTACTGGACCTTTACGTTGTTTACAGTACGCCTCGTCACATCCAGGCCTTCCCCAAATGGCTTGTCCCGCATCTTGAGTTCCCCAAACACGAACCTGACAGTTTGTGTTTAGGTCTAATTATCCTATTACTCGTATATGGAACCCACAGGGCCGGCCCTTCCATGGAGCAGGGTGGAGCAGCCGCTCCAGACAGCCCTTTGTCGGGGCAGCATTTTGCCACCCTGGCAAAGGCCGTGGCATGGAGAGCGCTCCGCCTGAACAAGGCACGGCCCTCCAGAAGGCTGGTGTTTCGTGGAGAAAGCCAGCCGCACTCACCCCTCTAGCAGGCTGTGCCCACCCCTTTCAGCAGGCCTCGCCCACCTCTTATTAGGGAGAGACCGGCCGCTTCTTCTGCCCTACGAGTGATACCCTGGATCTTGGATTAGAGATATGGAGGTGCTTCAGACCTGTCTGACCCCCTGGATAATATTGGTGCCCAACGTGTGTATCCAGGGGGCTCTGTTTAATGTGTTGGTTGTTTCCGGGAGAACAGGTTTTGAGCTAGACCTGTTTCTGGGGGAGGGACTTTACATCTGGTTACTGCAGGAAATGCGGTGCTGGCCAGGATCTGGGATGCTGCAGGCTCAGGGCTCCATGGCTGAGTCTTTTCGATGGAGACGAGCTGGGGAGTGATGATGGGTTCCATGGAGAGAGGACCTATCGCACCTACTACTGCCTTTACCTGTACCAAGCAGGGAGGTCAGACCTGTGTACAACACTCACACTGTCTGGGGGGGAGGGGTCATTTACCAGACTGAGACACCTGACCCATGTATTACACACAGCTATCATTTCCAGACCAACAGATCAAATCTCTATATAACACGCACTGTGCATGTTGTTATTTTGCAGCCTGTCACAGCCGCCCACAGCCAGTGAGTTTTATTGCTGTGGAGCTCTGTAACACTCATACACACCGCACATTACTGAGTTTTATTGCTGTGGAGCTTTGTAATAAGCTGATACACGTTGCATGTTTTTTGGGGGGGGGCAGCAATTCGTCCATCGCTCCAGGCAGCACAGTGGCTTGGGCCAGCCCTGGGAACCCACACATATTATATACTGATTTTCTCACCATTAAATGCACTTTCTAAAAATACCATTATTTCCATCATATCTTATAAATTTACTATAAAAAAAAAATGAAATATGATTACAAAAATGAAAAAAAAAAACTTTTTTGAAATTTAATCCCCAAAATCTACAACCGCCAAAAAAGATCCCAGCTAAATAGTTTTGAAATTTAGTCCTGAGATTAGAAATACCAAATTTTTACATGTTTTTGCTTTTTAACCCCTTCACCACTGAGCCATTTCACCTCTGTGCGTTCAGCTCATTTTGGCAGTTTTATGCTCATCATGTTTAAACGTCATTTGAAGTCTTGTTTCATTATACCCCCAGACAAATGTAAAAAAAACAAAAACTTTATTTTACTTTTACACCAAACCTAGTCAAGCTTGGTATCATTGATCAGGCCTTTCCAATGTCACCAAACATGACACTCTAGCTCCCACGGATCAGGAGGTATAGGGATCCAAAAAATCCCCCTAGCTCCTCTTGGCAGCTTGGGGGGGTAACTGACATCAGTGGGTTTAGGGTGACCCGGAGGTGTGGTCAACATCCAAGATATCAGCCACTTCCGGGTTCGAATCGCGATCTGGCACCTAAGGGGTTAAAGAGAGGTACCGCTGAAAAGGGCAGTCACTGCCCACTCATGCAGTACTTTTCTTCTTTTCTAACCCTACCGTTTGGGAGGGAGAGACATCCAAATGACCCCCCCCCCCGCTCCCTTTTCCATTTGCCAGGCGCAGGGGAAAGCCTGAAAGTTACATCAACGTGCATGGCGATGACATTATCGCGACGACTGGGCAGACTTCAGAGAAGTCATTCCAGCATGGCAGCCTGGACAGAAAGGTGAGTATAGGGAGGGAGGGGGGAGAAGGGACCATGACGTACATAGTATGTCCTTGAGAGTAATTTTCCCCAGGATGTACTATGTACGTCAATGGTCCTTAATGGTTTAAACATGATGAGTACAAACCTGTCAAAATGAGCTCAGCACACAGAGGTGAAATGGCTCAGCAGTGATGAGGTTAAATACATAAGCAAATAGTCTGTCTGGGTTGTGGCAAGATCTATATCTAAACTCAACCAAACAGGAATGAAGTTGTCAGAGACGTGGGTCCATCAGAAAGTTCACAGCATTTCAGAACCATATAGTAAAACTACTAATTTGATATCATTATAATGGTGTTTTAAATGCATTACATTGCTTTATTCAAAGATCACAAAATATATAAATTTTATGATGTATCATTTATTATGTTAAAAAGATAATGTACCACAATTTTACAGGAGTTTCCATGTTTTATGGAATCTTACCTACAAACAAACAATATAAGTATCTTTATATACAACATCAACTTATGCAGATTTCATTCTACTTTTATTTCAAGCACAGGCTAAGAATTATACAAAGAAAATAATGTACAGACATGTACTGTATTCAAAACATAAAATGCGTTCAAAATTATTTTAAAAAGCTTCTGGTATGGAATATTAATCATCGTTTCTTAGAACTGTTTAGGATTTATGATAATAACAAGTGCTACAGTAGCACTCTGTATGGTTTTCAATCCTCATATTGTCCTTCAGTGTAACCTGAAATGAAATGTTAGGGTATGGTTTAAAAAGGCGAAATGTTTCAGTGTCAAATTTATATTAATCTGTTTTACTACCATATGCTTTATTGGGATGTGTAGGTAACTACCTCAAAATAACATTCTTTATAGAGAATTGATATTTTCCCTACATTTGCGAGTTAAAATATTACAACAATGGAAATTTTAACATTGGTAATTTTTCATGAGTTCTTTTTATCCTGTACAAAAACATTGCTGGGTTGAAAGGTTCTAAACTCTATGGTATCGCCTCTCTTGCACAATTTAACATAGCTGCTGTATTATTAGCATACAACCAGGGCCGGCGCTAGCGTAAGGTGGCACAGGCGGCCGCCTTACTATCTGGCTTCCTGACAGTTTGAGGGGGCGGAATTCCCTGGCCCGAGCACCGCCATCTTGGTCGGCTGGGGGAGACCTGGCCAGTGCTAGGGGCCGAACCACCTGACCAGCGCCACGCGCGATCTCGCGAGAACGCGGCTGCACTGGTCATGTGGTTCCTGCCCGGCGAGCGGCAAAGCTGCATCATGCCAGCGGCCGCTCGCCACCTTGGAAGAGGAACGCCGGCACGCCCTGGCAGCAGGTGAGAGCTGGCGGCAAATATACCCATATGAGCTGGGGCAAATATCTCCATATGAGCTGGGGCAATATATACCCATGTAATCTGGGGGCAAATATATCCACATGTGATCTGGGGGCAAATATATCCACATGTGAGCTGGGGGCAAATATATTCTTGAGTTGGGGCAAATATATCCACATGTGAGCTGGGGCAAATATATCCACATGTGATCTGGGGAAAATATATCCACATGTGATCTGGGGGCAAATATCTCCATGTGAACAAGGGGCAAATATACCCATATGAGCTGGGGCAAATATCTCCATGTGAGCTGGGGCAAATATCTCCATGTGAACTGGGGCAAGTATACCCATATGAGCTGGGGGCAAATATTTCCAGGTGAGCTGGGGCAGATATATGCATGTGAGCTGGGGCAGATATATTCATGTAAGCTGGGGGCAGATATATTCATGTGAGCTGGGGGGCAAATATATCCAATTGAGCTGGGGGCAGATATATCCATGTGTGAGCTGGGGCTGATATATCCATATGATCTGGAGGCAAATATATCCATATGAGCTGGGGGCAAATATATCCATGTGAGCTGAGGGCAGATATATCCATGTGAGCTGGGGGAAGCTATATCCATGTGAGCTGGGGCAAACATATCCCCATATGAGCTGGGGCAAATATACCCATGTGAGCTGGGGGCAGATATAACCATGTGAGCTAGGGCAGATATATCCATGTGTGAGCTGGGGGCAATATATCCATGTGCGCTGGGAGGCAATATATCCATGTGAGCTGGGGGCAATATATCCATGTATGAGCTGGGGCAATATATCCATGTATGAGCTGGGGGCAATATATCCATGTGTGAACTGGGGGGCAATATATCCATGTGAGCTGGGGCAATATATATCCATGTGAGCTGGGGGCAAATATATCCACCTGTCACTGCAAACCCAAAACCAGCTCTTGGTCAAAACTGGTAGAATGCCCCCCGAATATATGTATATATGTATCTGGACATGTTCTGGTCTGAGGTCTCTGTATATATGTATCTGGGAATGATCTGATCTGAAGTCTCTGTATATATGTATCTGGGAATGTTCTGGTCTGTATATATGTATCTGGACATGTTCTGGTCTGTATATATGTATCTAAGTGGGCATGATATCGGTGAGTACCTGAAAAAAAGTATTGGTACTTGTACTCGGTCTTAAAGTGGTATCGGTGCAACCCTAGTTTGTGTATATATGTATGTGTATATATAGAGATTATCATGGCACCTCTATCCTGATTGGCTTGACATGGCACGGATGGGGGGGCACCAAAACGTACCTTCGCCTGACTAGACAAAAATGCTTGTACCGGCCCTGCATACATCCTTACATGGCCTGTCAGTCAAATGCAGTAAATGTGAAAAAGATAAAAGGTAAAAATGTTCAGATATCCAGTTTATATGCATTTTTAGTGATCCTGAAATTATGCAGCAGTAAAAAGCATATCAAAATAATATACGCATTTGGCCATAACGCCTGTCTAATGAAATTACAATATATATGTGTATATACACTGTGTATCTGTACTGTACAGGGATTTTCATCAATTATAACCTGATGTGAATTGTATTCCTGTACAGTATTGAGTGACTGCAGATTGCTCCATGTATTCTGTCCTTTTCCTTGTATTTTTACTAAAGCAATAATTCTAAATTTGTTAGTGACGGGAGGGGGATGTTCTTGTAGATTTGTTATAGTAATGTAGGGTGACAGAAATGAGATCTCTCAAATAATTTCATTTCTCCAAAGGGAGAACAATCCTCCATTAAAAAGTTTTCAACATTGACAACCAGATACATATATCATAATTCATGGACAGCACTTTTGCTGTAAGTGCAGTATCCTATCTCTACTTACCCTTGTGAAAGACTTGGCTACGCAGCACGTTGCCTCTGATGTAATATTCTTTGGAACCAACATGGTTTTCTTTGACCGCATTGGAGTTGGATAAGCTCTAGAGTAGCAGCATCCAGTGCACTGAAAAATTGACCCTCTCAAACGTCCGAATTGAAGGATGGTGTTTTCTTTCAGTTTGCACTCGGGACAACCTGGAAAAGATCGTTTTTGTTAGTCATTAGTCAATATGTTTCATTAAGAGTTTAAAGAGGAAACATTTTAATCGTGTATGCATATCTAGTATACAGACAGATTAAGTCCACATTGAGCTTTTATCCACTTTACTTAATATTGAGCACTAATGATTATTAAGTATGTGATTGTTAGCACTTGATTTTTTAAAAAAAAATATGTTTAAGGGATCATACACAGAGTAAAGGAACAGCGTTACATCAGTAGAATCTACGTAATAGCACAGAGCGTATCTACAGTCAAGTCCAGAAATATTGGGACATCAATATAATTCTAACTTCTTTGGCTCTATACACCACCACAATGGAGTTGGAATGAAACAAACACAATGTGCTTTAACTGCAGACTGTCAGCTTTAATTTGATGTACATACCATCCAACTCAGGTGAACAGTGTAGGACTTACAGCAGTTTGCAGACGTGCCTCCCACTTGTTAAGGGACCAAAGGTAACGGGACAGAATAATAATCATAAATCAAACTTTCGCTTCTTAATACGTGGTTGCAAATCCTTTGCAGTCAATCACAGCCTGAAGTCTGGAACGCATAGACATCACCAGACGCTGGGTTTCATCCCTGGTGATGCTCTGCCAGGCCTCTACTGCAACTGTTTTCAGTTCCTGCTTGTTCTTGGGGCATTTTCCCTTCAGTTTTGTCTTCAGCAAGTGAAATGCATGCTCAATGGGATTCAGGTCTGGTGATTGACTTGGCCATTGCATAACATTCCACTTCTGTCCCTTCAAAAACGCTTTGGTTACTTTTGCAGTATGCTTTGGGGAATTGTCCATCTGCACAGTGAAGCACCATCCAATGAGTTCTGCAGCATTTGGCTGAATGTGAGCAGATAATATTGCCCGAAACACTTCAGAATTCATCCTGCTGCTTTTGTCAGCAGTCACATCATCAATAAATACAAGAGAACCAGTTCCATTGGCAGCCATACATGCCCACGCCTTGACACTACCACCACCATGCTTCACTGATGAGGTGGTATGCTTAGGACTATGAGCAGTTCCTTTCCTTCTCCATACTCTTCTCTTCCCATCACTCTGGTACAAGTTGATCTTGGTCTCATCTGTCCATAGGATCTTGTTCCAGAACTGTGAAGGCTTTGTTAGGTGTTGTTTGGCAAACTCTAATCTGGCCTTCCTGTTTTTGAGGCTCACCAATGGTATACATCTTGTGGTGAAACCTCTGTATTCACTCTGGTGAAGTCTTCTCTTGATTGTTGACTTTGACACACATACACACACATACCTCCTGGAGAGTGTTCTTGATCTGGCCAACTGTTGTGAAGGGTGTTTTCTTCACCAGGGAAAGAATTCTTCGTTCATCCAACACAGTTGTTTTCCGTGGTCTCCCGGGTCTTTTGGTGTTGCTGAGCTCACCGGTGGGTTCCTTCTTTTTGAGAATGTTCCAAACAGTTGTTTTGGCCACGCCTAATGTTCTTGCTATCTCTGATGGGTTTGTTTTGTTTCTTCAGCCTAATGATGGTGTCATGGTTCACGCCGTCGCCTCCGTGGCAAGAAGGCCAAAGGCGGTACTGCACCCTCCTGACTGGACCTATACAGCATCTTTCTGGCTACGCCACCTTGCACTTTCCCTCAGGCTATGTGCACTTCAGGTGCTACCACTAATAGGCCTGTCATTCCCTTTATAAGGGAATGATCCAGTGCTGCCTTATCTCACTTACTCCCTGGTAGCCTTTCTCCTAGACCTGTTCCCATCCTCTGCTATTATTGATTCCCTGTGTACCGACTTCTTGCTTTGGACATTGACTACGTTTGCCAGCCGCCTGCCACGACCTATTGCATGGACTATATGACCACGTATACTGCCTGCTACTACCAAGCTTCCAGTGCCCGCTGCTGCCAAGCATCCAGTGCCCGCTGCTGCCAAGCATCCAGTGCCCGCTACTGCCAAGCATCCTGTGCCCTCTGCTTCCTGTCTCGTGTTGTATGTAAGTCTCCTGCTGTGTTTTCCCTCAGTGTCTCCCTGTGTCTGGTTCCTCCCTGCATTGCCTCCCCAGACATCTCCATTCCTGCCCTGTCCATATTGTTGTATATTTACAATAAACCCCCTTTTTACTTCATCTACGTGGCTCAGCTTGTTTATCACCACACATCGGGCTCATACCCTATTCCCCTCTGCCAGGACCGTGACAGAACAATGCAGCCAGTACAAATTGAGCCCGTGGTGATACAGGTCCTAACAGGGTTAATCCACAAAGCCTTCCATGAACTGTGTAGACACCTGGTGGACCTGCTTAACGAGCTGTTGCAGAAGTTTTGGAATCCCTCACCTAATGTGTGTATGCAAACGCCCAAACCTAGGCACAGAGACCCATTGTCTGCTGATGAAAAAGCCAGAAGGCGTGCTGCCAACCTATGCCTGTACTGTGGGGATGGCCGGCATTGGATCTCACAATGCCCACTGCGGCCACCCAAAAGATTTGTTTCCATGCCCCAACCAGCTCCCATGCCAAAACTGGCTTCCATCCCTGAATCCATCCCTGTGTTAAAGTCTGCTCCCAAGAAATCCACCCTCAAAAATTCTCACCTCCCATGGCTGGTACACCCCACAAGACTAAGGCTTCTGCCAGGCCTAAGACCTCTGCCAAGCCTAAAGCTGCTGTCGCTGCAAAGTCCAGGAGACCCTTATCCCTGGATTGTTTAAAAACTTGAAAAAAAATCACACTGGAGACTCCTAAGGATGGTTCTGAAGTGAATATTCCTACTATGCCCATGGAGACTGAACCAACCCTGCCCGAGGAGTTTGACCCTACCGTGCCCATGGAGCTGGAGTCTGAACACGCTGAGCCTATGGATATCATGTACCTCCAGGCAGCAAGTAAGAAGACTACCATTCCCACAACTCTCAGGCAGCAGTCTCAAGCATCTGTCTCCCCTTTGTCTTCAGTCTGTATGTGTGCTGTGGCATCTGAACCCAGATCTCTGGAAGCTGATCCCGGTCCTGCTGGCATTGAGGATAACCAGGTGGTTGAGCCTGAAGTTCCTGAAACACCCGCTGCTGAGACTTCGTTCCCCATGGAGATGCCATCTGCGGAGGTGCCACAAGCCAGGACTGTTGCTGCTGAAGTATTGTCTGTGGAGAATGCTGCTGAGAACTGTCCCCTTTTACCCAGTTCTACCACCACGGTGCAAGCCTCTGATACTGCTGCCCTGGCTATGAAAGACCCAGCGATCATTGCCACCGTCACTGCCCTCGCTACTACCCAGGTCGGTACCCTCACCCAAAACGTACAGGAACTGCAATGCAATAATGCATCCCTGCGATCACAGCTACAGGACGCTCTGGTCTCCATTTATATGCCAACACCAGAGCCAACTACTACCTCCAGTAACCCCCGTCCTCAATCCCCAGAGGAGGTGTCCCTTATATCTGAGACACCCACAGAAGCTGAAAGGGACACCGACTCAGATGATGAACCCTCGCTACAAACAGCACGGCGCAGCCAAGGACCACCTGGCCCAGGAAGGGCTTACCTTGGCACAACCAGTGCTGTGCCATGCGTCAATCCAGCCGCTTCCCTAAGTGACACTGTTACCCCTAAGAGTTCTAGTGCGGCTGATGTGGACTTTATTTTTTCTCGCAGTTGCTTTTTGCCTTTTGAGACCGATGAGGCCTGCATGGCTTATGGTTACCCTGAAACCTGTATATCCACGTGCCAAACAGGTCCAGAACTGCCTGGACAACAAACTTTATTTGCTGGCACAGTTATCACAGATGCTGACCCCTTGCTGCCGAACTGTGTGCTTGCTTCCAATGGAACTGTTGTACGCCAGGAAGACCTGCAAACCTTTGAACAGGCTCTGTCCGCACGGAGTGCGTCCTTGAAGGGGGGCATCTGTCATGGTTCACGCCGTCGCGGCAAGAAGGCCAAAGGCGGTACTGCACCCTTCTGACTGGACCTATACAGCATCTTTCTGACTACGCCACCTTGCACTTTCCCTCAGGCTATGTGCACTTCAGGTGCTACCACTAATAGGCCTGTCATTCCCTTTATAAGGGTGGAGCGCCCATTATCCAGTGCTGCATTGTCTCGCTTACTCCCTAGTAGCCTTTCTCCTAGACCTGTTCCCATCCTCTGCTATTATTGATTCCCCGTGTACCGACTTCTTGCTTTGGACATTGACTAGTTTGCCAGCCGCCTGCCACGACCTATTGCATGGACCATATGGACCACGTATACTGCCTGCTGCTACCAAGCTTCCAGTGCCCGCTGCTGCCAAGCATCCTGTGCCCTCTGCTTCCAAACCTCCAGTGCCCTCTGTTTCCTGTCTCGTGTTGTATGTAAGTCTCCTGCTGTGTTTTCCCTCAGTTTCTCCCTGTGTCTGGTTCCTCCCTGCATTGCCTCCCCAGACATCTCCATTCCTGCCCTGTCCATATTGTTGTATATTTACAATAAACCCCCTTTTTACTTCATCTACGTGGCTCAGCTTGTTTATCACCGCACATCGGGCTCATACCCTATTCCCCTCTGCCAGGACCGTGACAGATGGCTTGCTTCACTGATAGTGACAGCTCTTTGGATCTCATCTTGAGAGTTGACAGCAACAAATTCCAAATGCAAATAGCACACTTGAAATTAACTCGGGGCCTTTTATCTGCACATTGTAATTGGGGTAATGAGGGAATATCACACACCTGGCCATGGAAAAGCTGAGAAGCCAATTGTCCCATTACCTTTGGTCCCTTAACAAGTGGGAGGCACATCTGCAAACTGCTGTAAGTCCTACACTGTTCACCTGAGTTGGATGTACATACCCTCAAATTAAAGCTGACAGTCTGCAGTTAAATTACATTGTGTTTGTTTTTTCTTTTCCAATTGCATTGTGGTGGTGTATAGAGCCAAAGATGTTAGAAATGTGTTGCTGTCCCAATATTTCTGGACCTGACTGTATGTCCTGACAAAAGAATAGTATAAAAGGCAATTATTACACCACGAAATGTAGAATATGCTAAGGCAACAGCCAGCATAAGGGGGGTGACAACCTAACTATATTCATACAGGAAGTACTTTGCAGATCAGTGTCATTGGCGCACCCATGTAGCTCAAGGAGCTCACTATTTTAACCTAGAGATAAAAACTGAGCAAGGGCCGGAGTACGTGGATCAGGGAGAATTGAAGGAGTGCCACTCAACATTTGTGAATCAAACCAGGGAGAATAGCAAACCATGTCATTCAGTGACTTCCGAGTATTAGCTGGTGGCACTCGGATAAAAGGAGACCAGTTTGTAAAAAAAGGTCCTAGTCTTATCCTCTTGGTGCAGAGATACCTCCGTCCAATAGTTCAAAAATATGGAGTATATCCGATCATAGACCAGATGAAAAGAAGGAGGCGTGGGAGATATCCATTGCCCCAATATGGCCTTCTTACCTGTTGCTGCCAGTAAGCAGAGCCAAAATTTGTGCATTTTAGTAGAGTGTCAGGTTGGCATAAAAATTATTAAAAATTGGCCATTCAGGAGTAGCAAGAGTCTGAAGATGTAAAACAAAGGAACCAAATCTTCGGACTGAGTCCCAGAAGATTTGAATAAAAGGGGCAAGACCACAGACAAAGCCACATATCTGCCATGGGTTGTTGACATTTGAAGCAACGACTGTCCAGTAGTAAACGTGCATAGGCCATTCTAGTGGGTGCCATATAAGTTCTGTGAAGAAGTATTTAAAACATTTCCCAAGAACGAGTAGAGCGGATAATTCTTTGGCCCTTAATCATGGCCTTAATTAAATCTTGGGGAGTAAAAGTTGGAAAGGCAGAAAGCCATTTGGTAATCGATTTCCAAGGCGGCAAAGCCACTTGTAAAAAGGTGTGTATATATATATTTATATATATACGAACACGGCTTATTTCTATCTGCGTACCATCGTAAACAACAAGTACCTCGGGTTTAGAATCAACAATATTCCTACATTGGGTCGTATGAAACCAGAGGTATGTCGCAAGTGGACTGTGGTGCTTAATAAATGTTCTTTTGACCTTATACTTATTGCGATTGAAGATGTCATGGTGGAGCTAACGAGTGTTAGACAGCAGATTAATGAATTACAACAGCAGGAGAATGCTCTCCTTATCACACAGGAAGCACAAGCCGGCTTGATTAGATTGGAGGAGGAGGTTTTGAAAGATAAAAATGAATTGCTAATATACAAAAGAGCTAAAATGGAGAGAGTTAATCTTGATTATATCGAACACCGAGTTTACAGATGGTTGGGAGGTGACCAGAGTCGCCGAGGGAATTTTCGTAGACGCAAACGTGTATGGCGTCCGAACACCAATACATTTGATACTACATCAGCAGAATCTGGTTCTGAAATGGAGCAAACACGTCTAGGGGGGGCAGCTTTTTTAGAGGCCACTACGGAGATACCACGTACGAGTCTGGATCAACCAGCAAACCGAGGAGAAACCCCATCAGGTGGGGGCAGAGGGGCAAGGGCTACTGGTCTGCGAGGAAGACCACCCAAACATCATCGTTAACATCTATATTCAATTTGGCGAAAAGATCTTTAACTCAAGAAGAGAGGTCTATTCTGAGTAGGGGTCTTTCGTTTGCTCCAACAGCTATCCCAAAATTGTTTGATATTGAAGTAGACCTATATCGCTGTGGTCGATCTATGCGATTGAAGGAACATTTTGGGGATTCCCAACGCCCCCTACAGATTAACCAATTTAAAACCAAGAGTTCCTTTGATCCACAGAATTTTCATGCCTCCATCAAGACATTCTTGAGAAAAACATATGATGAGGTTGCTTATTCTATTAGAGAGAGGAATAAAGTCCATCTCAATTTAACAAAACAGGAACAGAGAGCTATTAAAGCCCTTGCTGATGATCACAGTATAGTGATTCGTCCGGCAGACAAGGGGGGAGGAGTGGTAATTCTGGATTACGCTGATTACAGATCTGAGATTCTGAACCAACTTGGTGATTCGTCTATTTATCAGAAGTTACCTAATGATCCAACTATTTTGATTACGAAAAAAATCCAATCTATTTTGTTGAGGGGTCTGGAGCTATCATATTTGACCCAGGATCTCTTTGAATATCTATTACCTAAACATCCAAAAACTCCTATACTGTATTCATTACCAAAGATCCACAAGGATCCACTGCACCCTCCGGTACGTCCTAGTGTCTCAGCGAAAGGAGGTTTATTAGAACCAATCTCTAAGTGGCTAGATTTTCTTTTTAAAGAATCTGTACTGAATCTAAAGACCTGTCTAAAGGATACACCACAACTGATTACAGAGTTACGATACATTGAATTGTCAGATGACTCCATCACACTGATGACTTGTGATGTAAGGAACCTGTATACAGTTATTCCTTTGGAGATAGAGTTTGACGCATTGCTTCAAGCCCCAACGCATTCACAGAGTTACCATGGCCCACCGATAGAATTACCTCCAACAGCTCCAGAATAAATTCTAACTAATAATTACTTCCGCTTTGAGACACACTGGTATCAACAAATTACTGGAATGTCTATGGGTGCAGCTGTAGCCCCAATGTACGCCAACTCCTTCATGTACTATTTTGAGCAACAACAGATTTTGTCCAAATTTGATACAAAAATCATATATTACAAAAGATTTATTGATGACGTGCTAATGGTGCTGAGGGATTCAGTTGAAGGGGCTCAACAGACGGTAGAGCATATTAATGCTCTTGATTCTCCGATCAAATTGACAGCAGAAAGCAATGAGAAGTCAGTGGACTTTCTGGACTTACGGATTTACAGAAAAGGTAAATCACTTGAACATACATTATACCGGAAAGCGACAGACCGTAACACTGTACTACATGCGAATAGCTCTCATCCGATCCATCTCAAGATTCGTTGGCCTACACCCAGTTCCTGAGGGTATATAGGAATAATTCCAACATGGATGAAGCAACAACACAGATCGAAGAAATGTGGTCTAGATTTCGGGAACGAGGATATTCAATTTATATCCTTAAACTGGTCCTAGAAAGATGCCATCAGGAACATCGAAGCACAGAGAAAAAGGAACCATCACTAGTCTTTTCCACTTCTTACACCCCTAGATCAAGTACTATCAACCGGGTGATACGGAATAATTGGCCTATTTTGTCGGGAGATAACTCATTGCCTAAAAGCTTTCAAGCTCCACCGCTATTTAGCCATCAAAAAGCAAAGAGTCTAAGGGACCTATTGGTTAAAACGGATCCAGTTAGATCTTATTCCAGAGGAGACACGGTTCAACACCCAGGTTGTTACCGATGTCTAGGGTGTGTAACCTGCAGCCATATGATGCCAAGTCCAGTATTCAGTCATCCGTTTACTGGCCGTAAATATCGGATTAAACATAGAATTTCTTGTCTAACAGAATTTGTGATTTATAAAATATCTTGCCCATGAGAGCTCTGTTATGTTGGCAAGACGGACATCACACTGAGAGAAAGAATCCGAGGCCATCGATCATCAATCAGATTGGCTAACAGGGACGGATTTAGTGATAAACCCGTAACCCGACATTTCCTGGAGCAAGGACACCAACTCCCAATGATGAAATTCATTGCGATTGATCATGTGCCCCCTTTAAGAAGAGGAGGGGATGGAAATAATCTATTGCTGAGGCGGGAAACATTCTGGATCAAGGAGTTGGATACGCTCTCCCCGAGAGGCTTAAATGAGAGACTATCTTTTGTAGGATACTGCTTCCTCCCTCTTTAAGACCGTCTTTAGTTTTTCATTTTTTATTTTTGTACTCATTTTTGTATATATTTTTATTTATGGATTTTTCTTTTTTGTGTGTTTTTTTATGACTGGTTAGGATGATTTTGATAACATACACATTATTAGATTTTTTTTTAATTGGATTTTTTTGATATTTTTTGATTTACCTACGCTTTGATTTTTTTGCCACCTCCCATATGTTCATCTAATGGGGAGGATAAGTATAGAGTTGAGGATTGATATCAAATCAGTTCATTATACATATGTAGAGTCATCAAACATGTCCCCCTGTAGTGTATTTAGGATTCTCTTATGATTTATTGTGGAATTGAGATATATATATAGATTTGTCACGGTAGGTTGAATGGTATATATCCCGCTAGGATTTTGGGAATAATATATCTCCCTATTTTGGGGTGGTCAGTATATATATGGGATTTCTTGTTATTCAGTCAGTATATAGGGTTATAATTAAGCCTTAAGTGAATTGTGAGATCCTTATGGATCTGATGTTTATTATATGATTAATGGGCATATGGAGAATTAGTTAGATAGAATATAGAAAGGGACACCATATATACTTGCCACCTTCTAGATTTGTTGGGTTCTTTTGAGAGTGACAATAGACTATAGATTTTTTGATCATAACATTGTTTCGCACTTGAATGTGCAATTCCTCCATTGTATAGTTCATCGGTAATGTTTATTGCTAGGTTGTTTATGAGATCTTGTTGTTTCCTGGTAAAGTGGCCCTTTAGAGAGGTAGATTAATTGGGCCTTTAAGAAGTAGGGGTGTCTAGGGATCAGTTACCTTTGCAAGTTAATTCATTTTTTAAATGTTTCTTTTTTACTGTAGAGGGGATAGCATCATATTGCTATGGTGATGGGTCACGGGGTGGAGACCGGCGCATTGACGTCATCCATAGTGGACGGCGTCTGCCTGGTGTGGAGATGGGAGGGGACAGCACACACCAGTGGTGAGTATCATTTGTGTTATTTAAAGGTCTTTCTGTAATTTTATTTTCTTATTCCTGATGAAAGTCTGCGGTTAGCAGACTGAAACGTTGAATCCTTATTCAATAAAGAATTTTTCTAAGAGACCCAGAGTGCCACCAGCGTATCTTTTACGCACGGATTGATATATATATATCTATATATATATATATATATACACACAAACGTTTTTAGCAGGCACTGAGAAATGAAATGGCTTGGCACAGTCTTGAGGAGTCAAATCGCAGAGTGGAGTGGTGAGAAAATGACGTAACTGCAAGTACTATTTCAGATGCAAAGGGAGGGGGGCTACAAACTCCCTGAGTTCCGTATAAGAAAGGGGGCGTCTGGTTGTACTATTTAATTTTTTTTTTTAATTTGGGTAAAACCCTAGCTCACCAGAGTGTATAATATAGGGACTGGGGAGGCTTGTTGAAAAGTTTGATTATGCAAAATAGGAGACATTTTAGATATCTGCCAAGAGAGACCTAAGCGTTTATGAATCTTGGTCCAAGACAGTTTGGTAGTGTTAATTAAGGGATTATTCCGTATTTCTATAGGTGTCGTTGGGGAGTGTTGATGAAGTGCTAGCAAAGAACTAACAAAGAATTGGCAACATGGCTTGTTCAACTACCTGGTCAATATAATGGGAAGGGCCCCAGAAGCAGTCTGCGGCATAGCAGTGGGCTGCCAGATTATAGTCTAACAAATCTGGAAAGTTTACACCATCCCGTGTGAGCGTCTGCGGGAGACTGAGAAGGAAATAAATTAAGCAAATATTTTTTGCAGAGGTTTAAGCTCAGATTTTAGAAGCAAAAAAGGCAAGTCCTGCAGGGGGTATAGCAATTTAGGGAATAAAGTAATTTTAATAAGAGACGTACGACCCAAACATGAAACTTGGAGTGATCCCCATGCTGTCAAAGATTTAATATGTGATATTATAGGATCAATATTCAATCAGTAAAATTGTGAGAGGTCAATTGATAAAATGATCCCTAACAATTTCACATGAGGAATTTTAGACCATTGTAACTGAAAACGTTTGGAGCCAGTCACCAGTAGGTGGGTGACCTAATGGGACAGCTACAGACTTGTCATAATCCAATCCTAAAACCAAAAAGGTTTCCAATAGGGAGAGTAATCTGGGAATATCAGAGGTCGGGTTGGATAAGAATAAAAGAAGGTCGTCAGCAAACGCCACCACTTTGATTCAGATGTTTATCAGCTATGTCTCTGCTGGATTCTAAAATACGAATTACAGGTTCGAGGACTATGTTGACTAAGAGGGGAGAAGGGGGGATTAAAGGACAGCCTTGCCTAGTGCAACGCTTCAATTGAAAATGTTGAGAGTTTAGCCCATTCACTGTGACCATCGAGGGTGGATGGATGTATAGAGTCCTAAAAAATGTGAAGAACCCCCCCCCAAATGGAATTAGAAAATTCTAATAAAGTATTCCCATGAGATTCTATCAAGAGCTTCATTGAACGTGCGTGGAGGAGCATTGCCATTTAAGATTTTATTATAGAGTGTAACTAAATGTGGGGTTATAAAACCTGAAAGTAACTTGTAATATTCCACCCCAAACCAGTCAGGGCTGTGGGTTTTGCTAGATTTCAGTGAGGAAATCGTGTTCTGTACCTCTTTAGCATTAATTGGGGCTGATTGGAGGTCCCTTTCCTGAGGTGACATCTTATGGATATTGACTTCATGAAAAAGGGCTACTTGTATGTAGATATCATCTGGGTTAGCTTTATAAAAATTTAGCAAAATAATCACAAAAGTATTTTGTAATGGCTGAGGGGTCCGTGAGAAATGTACCATCCCTAGTTACTATCAAGGATATGGATTATTTGGGCACCGTTTGGTAGCAAATAAGGTTGGGCAACAGGTGTCCATGTTTGTTACCATATCGGAAAAACCTGTTACGTTGATGTTGCCAAGAACGCTATGCAACAGTAGTGGCAAAGGCGTCATTTTGAGATTAACAGTCTTTATATGATTGACAAGAACAGGTGGTGGGATTGGTAAATTATGCTTTATAATTGAGCGTTAAATCTTTATGGGAGGTAGCAAGGCGTATCGTCGCTTCTTTACTGACATGAGTGACATACTCAATTATGTGGCCTCTAATAACTGGTTTTGACACCGACCTGAAAAGATTGACATCTTCACCATGGGTGAGATTATCATCCGTGTAATTATTCCAACTGAGCTCGAAATGTGATTTAAAGAGCCCAGAAGCAATTAATTGGGTCGGGAATCGCTGTTTTTTGGAATAAAGAGTGTGGGTGTCCTATAGGTTAGGTCTAATGTAATCGGGGCACAGTCAGTGAGGGCTATTTTGGCACCAGAGTTACATTACAGTCAATGAATTAGGGTATCAGAAATAAATAAAACATTTATTCTAGAAAAAATCCTGAGGGGATCAGAATGAAAAGCAAAATCTTTAGGTGTCTCTAAATATCTACAAGGGAGAAGTGAGACTTAAGGAAAAGTAGGGCCGGTAGGCCATGCACTACCCCATTCTATCAGCTGGCTAGGGGACCTGTCTAAAACCGGGTCCAGGACATGATTAAATTGCCACCTATGATACTACGCAAAGCCTCGTGCAGATGAAGTAATGGAAGAAGTATTTTATAAAAATTAGGGATGTGCGTTTCAGAATTTCAGAATTTTCACGAAATTTCCCGATTCGTGCATTTGAATTTGGACGATTTTCCGAAAATTTTTGGATCCGAAAGCGGCAGATCTGAACAAATTTTTCGAGCCGAAACGAAAAAATTTCGGAATTTTCGAATGGACTAGAAATGTGTAAAATCGAAATTCATTTTCGTTCCATTCGTGATTTCGGCTCCATTCCTGATTTCGGTTCCATTTCAGTAATTTCGGACATCGTATTTATATCGCTGATTCTGTAATTAAATTTTGAATCATTCCCATCTCAATGTATCCTTCCTGGAAAACATGCGAAATCTCAATGAATCCTTCTTGTAAAACATGAGAAATCTCAATGTATCCTTCCCGGGAAACCAGAGAAATCTCAATGTATCCTTCCCGGGAAACCAGAGAAATCTCAATGTATCCTTCTTGTAAAACATGAGAAATCTCAATGTATCCTTCCTGGAAATCCAGAGAAATCTCAATGTATCCTTCTTGTAAAACATGAGAAATCTCAATGTATCCTTCCTGGAAATCCAGAGAAATCTCAATGTATCCTTCTTGTAAAACATGAGAAATCTCAATGTATCCTTGCCGGTGTCATGCCTCCTGCTGCTCCTGCAGTGCGGCCTTCCCAACAGAGAGGGCGCCAGTCTCTGAATCAGGCCACTTTGAATGCCGCACCTGGTCAGGGATCTAGGCCTTTAAATATCAGTCACTGACTGTGCTCTGAGCCCTGACGTGGTTATTTCTAGCCCTCAGCGCGTGTTTATAGCTTATGCATTGGTTTTCTGGTTTGACTTCTGGCTTGTATATTGACAGTGTTTTCTGTAATTATCCCTTGGCATATGTTTATCTCGTGTACCGACCTCTGGCTTGTTATTACTACATTATCTCTCCTGTCCCTGATCTGTACTTCTATGTATTTTAGATTAGTACCTGGCCATTCTAAGGACCAGCTTCTCAGTTTAGGATTCCGTCTTGCCTTTCTGGGTTTTGTCTGCGTGCTGGGTGACTCTATATCCTTACAGCCGGGAAACCAGAGAAATCTCAATGTATCCTTCTTGTAAAACATGAGAAATCTCAATGTATCCTTCTTGTAAAACATGAGACATCTCAATGGCAGAATTATCATATCGTCAGAATTATCGTATCGTATAATTATCGTTTACGTCAAAACGAATAGACACTTTGAAACGAGGAGAACAGACGTTCCAAAAAACACAAAAATTTCCGAAATCACGAAAAAAAAGTCAATACGAAAAGCGAACCGAACCGAAACGGAAATCGGCCGAAACGAGTCGAAACGAAAACTTACAAAATCCGAACGAACCGAACTGAAAAAAAAATCGGTACACAAGCCTAAAAAAAATTATGATTTGGTGTATTAAGCAGCTGAACTGGTTCCTGATTAACAGTGAGGTCTATGAGGGTATAACGCCCTTTCGGGACTGTTTACCACATCTACGATGGAACAGGGAAGGCGTCTGTGAAGGAGAATCGAGATGCCCTGCTATTTGAGAATAAGTAGATGAAGTTTGAAAACCTATCCACCGTGTTTTGAGGACTTGTGTCAGACATGTCTAATGTGCTTACTGAAGGAAAATTACGTCAGGTTCAAGTCATGCGAAGAATCTAAGAACTTTTTTCTGTTTTATAGGGGAGTTAAGCCCCTCTACATTCCAGGAAATTAAACGATAATTAGAATGGGTCAAAATTTGTAGGCTTTCAACCTGGGAGGGGTGGGGGTAGGTTGTGGAGGATACCATATACAAAACATGATACGCAATATGATGACTTCAGTAGTGAGGGGGGCACAAGACCATCCCAGCAGAGATCTCCCTGCCCCAAATAGCGTAACAAAAATTGCATTCAGTCTGCATAATCATTCATCTGATTCAATAATTTTTTAACAAACAAACCAATAACACAACCCAAAACAGTAAGTCCACGCATGGTAACTGGAAGGAAAAAGTTGAGTTATCAGAAACGGCAATGATGAAATATAAACAGGTGAACCCAAAGGAGGACGGCAAATAATTAGCATGTCCTGGAGGCTTGGCAATCTTGAGGACATAGTATGACCATGCGCTAGGAAAAGTTCAACACAGAAATCTCAATGTATCCTTCTTGTAAAACATGAGAAATCTCAATGTATCCTTCCTGGAAATCCAGAGAAATCTCAATGTATCCTTCTTGTAAAACATGAGAAATCTCAATGTATCCTTCCTGGAAATCCAGAGAAATCTCAATGTATCCTTCTTGTAAAACATGAGAAATCTCAATGTATCCTTGCCGGTGTCATGCCTCCTGCTGCTCCTGCAGTGCGGCCTTCCCAACAGAGAGGGCGCCAGTCTCTGAATCAGGCCACTTTGAATGCCGCACCTGGTCAGGGATCTAGGCCTTTAAATATCAGTCACTGACTGTGCTCTGAGCCCTGACGTGGTTATTTCTAGCCCTCAGCGCGTGTTTATAGCTTATGCATTGGTTTTCTGGTTTGACTTCTGGCTTGTATATTGACAGTGTTTTCTGTAATTATCCCTTGGCATATGTTTATCTCGTGTACCGACCTCTGGCTTGTTATTACTACATTATCTCTCCTGTCCCTGATCTGTACTTCTATGTATTTTAGATTAGTACCTGGCCATTCTAAGGACCAGCTTCTCAGTTTAGGATTCCGTCTTGCCTTTCTGGGTTTTGTCTGCGTGCTGGGTGACTCTATATCCTTACAGCCGGGAAACCAGAGAAATCTCAATGTATCCTTCTTGTAAAACATGAGAAATCTCAATGTATCCTTCTTGTAAAACATGAGACATCTCAATGGCAGAATTATCATATCGTCAGAATTATCGTATCGTATAATTATCGTTTACGTCAAAACGAATAGACACTTTGAAACGAGGAGAACAGACGTTCCAAAAAACACAAAAATTTCCGAAATCACGAAAAAAAAGTCAATACGAAAAGCGAACCGAACCGAAACGGAAATCGGCCGAAACGAGTCGAAACGAAAACTTACAAAATCCGAACGAACCGAACTGAAAAAAAAATCGGTACACAAGCCTAAAAAAAATTATGATTTGGTGTATTAAGCAGCTGAACTGGTTCCTGATTAACAGTGAGGTCTATGAGGGTATAACGCCCTTTCGGGACTGTTTACCACATCTACGATGGAACAGGGAAGGCGTCTGTGAAGGAGAATCGAGATGCCCTGCTATTTGAGAATAAGTAGATGAAGTTTGAAAACCTATCCACCGTGTTTTGAGGACTTGTGTCAGACATGTCTAATGTGCTTACTGAAGGAAAATTACGTCAGGTTCAAGTCATGCGAAGAATCTAAGAACTTTTTTCTGTTTTATAGGGGAGTTAAGCCCCTCTACATTCCAGGAAATTAAACGATAATTAGAATGGGTCAAAATTTGTAGGCTTTCAACCTGGGAGGGGTGGGGGTAGGTTGTGGAGGATACCATATACAAAACATGATACGCAATATGATGACTTCAGTAGTGAGGGGGGCACAAGACCATCCCAGCAGAGATCTCCCTGCCCCAAATAGCGTAACAAAAATTGCATTCAGTCTGCATAATCATTCATCTGATTCAATAATTTTTTAACAAACAAACCAATAACACAACCCAAAACAGTAAGTCCACGCATGGTAACTGGAAGGAAAAAGTTGAGTTATCAGAAACGGCAATGATGAAATATAAACAGGTGAACCCAAAGGAGGACGGCAAATAATTAGCATGTCCTGGAGGCTTGGCAATCTCGAGGACATAGTATGACCATGCGCTAGGAAAAGTTCAACACAGAAAAAGTTAACTTTAACCAAACAAAAAATTAACATCAGTATAGCAACATTAAGTCATTATAAACTACCAAAGTGGAAAACCCAATGATGCGCATTGTTGAGAAGGAAAAGGGAAGAAAAGGAAAAAACAACAGTCCATTAGGGCCTGGTTCCCAGAGAGGCAGGGGAGGAGCGTAAAGTAACAGTTGGGCCCACTGCAGGAGAAATATGATCTTCAGCATTATCTCGGCAGATTGTGGAGGCATCTGTCACTGTATCGAAGAAATGGACCTGGCCATTGAGGACAACATGGAGCCGAGCAGGGTATCACAGACCATATTATTAGCGACTAGCCTGAACAAAGTGGAGCGAACGCAGGTCGTCATTGGGTAAGGGATGCTGAAAAATCTTGAAATATGTGCAATGGTCCCTTGATATTTCAGAGTTTTGAGCTTGCAATAGGCTTGCATAGCCTGCATTGTATCAATGAGATTAAGAAGCTTGAAAATAACTGTACACGAAAGATGCAGTTCAGGGGACAGGTCAGGGCCCAAGCAATGAACTCTCTCCACTGTCAGTGGAGTGTCAGAGCCTGTGAGACCCAAAGTGGTGGGAAGCCAGGAGGAAACCAGGGCCAAAAGCTACAGGCCCTTAACAGCCTCAGGCAGCCCCACCAGCCGCAAGTTATTCCTCCGATTCCTGTTTTCCAGGTCATCCACCTTTTCAAACTGGGATGAGATAAAGGGGTAATGAGTTTCCAATTATTTTTTAATAGGGGAAGTCTCATCTTCCAAGGCAAAAATTCTCTCCACCTTGGTGATGCGTTGGGCTTGTGCTGTAAGTTGCGAGACAGTTCGATAGCAGAAGAGAGATGGCCCAGTTTCTCGTCTACAGTGGAGACAATATCACTGTGTATTTCCATAAATTAAGAAATAGAACTGGTATCTTGGGACCCTTTCTCTCTGTCTCATACCTTTTCCTCTCCAGTGCACCTGTCACATTCCTTTAACCCACATTATGCATCAGCAAATCCCTCTCCACCCATTATGTCTCCGCTCCATACCTCCACCCCATAGAATCCATGTTCCATCCCCATGCCTGAACTGTGCCTCTGCTTCATCCCTCTCATCCCCACTGAGCCTCTGCTATATCCTTCTCATTCCACTGTGCGTCTGCTCAATCCCTTTCAACATGATTTTGCCACTGCCAAATCTCTCCCACAGTGCCTTTGTCCCATTTCTCCCTCCAGGGATCAAACAAAATAAGAGTGAGAACCCACTAATACCTGTGCCCCCAAATAAACCATTATCATCTAAGACTTAACCCACATATTCAATTTTGATATATATATATATATATATTATCCTAATAATTTCCTAAAACCATCCCATATATTTATATATAAATTTGGGTTTGGTCTTATGATTGCATACCAACATGAATACAATAAATCATCCTAATAGTTAAGGTGGAGGGAGCATCATAATTTGGTGTTGCTTTATTGTTTATTGGGATCATCATCAAGGGAAAATTTAATTTCTAAAGATTATCAAGATATCCTCTGGGATAATATCAGGGTGGTTGTTCACCAGTTGAAGTTTGGCAGAAGCTGGTATGCTGCAGCAGGACGATGATCCGAAATATTTATGTAAATCCATTATAGCATGGCTTAAAAAGAAGAGAAAGTCTACCTTTTATAGCAGCCGTGTCAGAGCCCAGACCTTACCCCCATAGAGATGCTGTTGCATGAAGTCAAGAGAGCTGTTCACCTCAGATATCCTAAGAACATGGCTAAGCTGAAGCAGTTCTATACAGAAAAGTGGTCCAAAATTCTTCCTGAACATTGTATAGGTTTTTCAACAGCTAATGGAAATACTTTGCTAAAATGATTGGAAAAAGGAGGATCAAGTAGCTATTAAATTCAAGTGCTCACTTAACGCTTTCCACAGCACTGTGAATGTTTAATAGGATGTGCTTTGATGAATAGGAATGAGCTGAACACCCCCGTGTTCGGTTCACATTCGAACAATTTCAAAAGTTCGGGTTCGAACGCAAACACGATTCGAATTCAATGAAAGTCAATGGGACTCGACCGTTCAAATTTTAGAGTGCCCTCTAAGAGGGCATATATGCAAGATATTCTCCAAAAAAGGTGTTTTTGGGGTCCGGGTAGCGCCCTGGGGGACAGGAAACAAGGACAAAAGGTTTAAAAAAAAGACATTTTTAAAGGAACAGTGAGTTTTCCATGAAATAAAGGTTAAGAATAAAAACGAAAAATTCCTTCAAATATCGTGCCTAGGAGGTCCCCATAACCTGCCCGTGAAGTGGCGAATTTGTAGGATGTACAGAAACATTTAAAAACAAAAAAATTACATTTCAAATGATGGTAAATGGTTTTCCTTTAATCTATTCATAAACAACTGCTTGGGGCGGCAGCCTGTATGAAAAGAGGAGACGTTTTAGGATACGCAGAACAAATTTAGAGATTTTTTGGGCTAAATTATGGTGAAACTTATGCAGGCTTTGGATAAAAGTAACAATAGGTGCTTTAAAATTGGGCCTTTAGTGTCGGCAAAAGTGCCGTCACACCGTAACCCCTCTGTGGTATTGTGGAAGAGTGCAGGGTTGAACCCTGCAGTCAAATATTAAAATGATATGAATCTGGTACAGGCATCAGTGCACCCAAATATTGTGCCTTTGGTGGCAGCAAGTGCCTTCACACCGTAACCCCTCTGAGGTATTGTGGAAGAGTGTACTGGAGGAGGTTTTGGTAATGCAGAAGAGATCCCTGATCTATTCAGTTACATCAGCAGCTATAACAAAACTGGGTCAGCAATGTTTAGGCACTTGTACTGCGCTACTGTATATGGTGAGAATCGGCGCACACCAGTAGCAACAGAAAGCAAACAGAACAGGCAGGGAATACACAGAGAGAATAATCAAATGGCAGGTAAAGTCGGCAACAGATCAGGTCCTCAGAAGAAGCAGGGTCAGTAACAAGTAAACAAACTGATTCGGTAAGCTAGCGATGCGGGAATAAAGGCTGAGACACACTGAGCGTGTAGCGACGCACAGTGTAGCGAAGTGAAGAGAAGCAAACATTTTGCAGGCTTGACTTCACTCTGCTCCGCCTCGCAGCGTGTCTACACTGCGTTACGTTTGCTTCTCACCGCACTGGACAGGAATCCACTAACTAAATTAAAATATACACACAAAACCGTTTTATTTTCCCAAAGCACATGTTATATAGGCAAAAAAAGTTTCTACTGAATAAAATACATCAAAAATTACTGTTAATTTAATAGGAATAGTATAAAAATATAAAAAAAAGGTAACCCCATATCATATATATTATAGGGACACGGAGCGCTGTGTATAGAGTAGGGATGTATTGATACCACACACAGACATATACGTATATATCAACACACAGACCTATATATACGTATATATCAACACGCAGATATAAGTGTAGCGCTGCTTTAAAAACTGTATTCTGGTGCATTGAATTATTGCTGCCAAAAGAGGGAGACATTGTGGAATATGCTGGACAGAGCGGACTCCATCTCCCATCACCCTTTGCGTGAGGATAGGAAGTGGGTTGTACAAAGAGGAGGATATGCTGGGGAGCCTCGTGTTGGGCGCGCAGAGAGTGAGCGGAGCAGTGAAAGGTGGAGGACGCACGTTGGAGCTGTCAGGGATCGCAACCAGGCCAGAGTACAGACACTGTCTTACTGGTGCTGGAGATCGGGACAGAAATCGTGCTGTGACCTACCTACCCAGCGCTGAGAGGTCTGGAGGACAAGCTAGTTCTGGCAGGACCCCGCGTTAGGAGGCCACGCCGATCGATTGGGAGTGCAGGCGGCGGATCGATTTTTCCAGTTACGGAGATTTGGCAAGCAGGGAGCAGATCCGGTGGCACAGAGTCTCAGTACACAGCGGAGAAGATCTTTTGGTCGAGACATCGAGTGCTGGACAGTTTTGTTCGGATGGGTGAGAGGCCTCCAGGCCACAGTTCCAAAACAGAAACGCACGCTGCAATATTGTTTAAATTCACAGGGCCCCAGCAGTGACTAGTCGAAGATTGCTCTTTTCGTTCACTGGCCAGTCGAACACAGTACCCGGGTACCCTAAACTTTGTACATATATATTTGAGCTATTTTGCGGGACTTACACTCCAGAACTGAGCGGGTTAACCTTTCTTTTTCCGCTGCGTGTTTTTCCCGCGTGACACATCCTGTAATTTCATTCAATGCGCATTTATCTTTTAGTAAAGCATATAAAACTAGAAAAATCCACAACAGTGCTGGTGTGTAATAATTCCTAGTGCGGTGAGACTATCCTGAGGTTTATTCAGCGGCTCCTCCGAGGGTGAGCGCTACATATATATACACTCACCCACAGACCTCAGACCATATACACACATACGCACATGGTGGGGGGTGGCATGTGGACAATCTCAACTAAATGCGCCCCCCCCATTTGGCTGATCCCTCCAGAAGAAATGTTGAACCCGACAGAGCAGAGAATATATATATTATTCTCTGCTCTATCGGGTTCAACATTTCTTCTGGAGGGATCAGCCAAATGGGGGGGGGCAATTAGTTGCCAAAATGTGTGTGTAATACAAGTCTGGATATATATATTTATAAGAATATAGATATATATCTTATCTATATATATATATATATATATAGATATCATACCTGCCCTTACCTTCCCCTATAAATTTGCTAAAAATATACACACAAAAAACAAACCACTGCATGAGACCCCCCGCAGCCCACATGCCACTCCCCTCTACCTGGCTGAATGTATCTAATATATATAATTAAATACATTCAGCCAGGTAGAGAAAAATTTTTTTTTTTTTATGTTCCTGGGGACATTTAAAAATGTCCTCGGATTTTATTTTTTTTAGAAATGTGTTGCCTTTCCTTAGCCTGGTGGTCAGTGGGGGCTCCCTGGATCCTGGTTGTTGGGGGGGGGGTCTGCCGTGGCCACAGGTGCAGTGGCTCCCTCCCTGCACCGCCTGTCTCTGCCACATACACCCGGGCAGCTTGCCCGTAAAGTCGCAGCTCTGTCATCCGGAGGCCGCATGCTCCTCAAGGGGATCTTTGGGAGGCCCCGGCAGGCTGCCCTCTACAGTGCCTGATTAGAGGGTTGTGTCTGCCTGATGTTTTAGTAGCAAGACTGTTTTATCCCACAGGCTTCAATGTTAAAAATATTCCCGTTTTTAATTCAATATCTAATAAACCGTTGCTTATAATATTCTGCAGTAAAGAGTCTCTTTATTTCTAGATTTTTTTAGTATTTTTAAGCATTTTTTATACTTTTCTCAAAATTATTATTTATTTTTTTTCGAACTTTTGGCGAACGTCACAAAAAAGTTTGAAGTTCGCGAACTTTCGAATAGCCGATGTTCGATGCAAACTCCGAACAGATCCGAACCGAACGCTCATCCCTATTGATGAGGAGGAGTTTACATTTTATGACCAATTCATGCAGAGTATGGGCACAACGCCATTTTTTCTGTATTTATGTAATTCATGCAGAAAACCTACTAATTCCAAAGTGTTCACATAATTTTTATGCCACTGTATATTCCATGAAATCAGAACATATGAAAAGAGGAAAAATCGGTATATTGCTTACCTTTCAACATTATTTTGCTGTCTTTGCAGACTTTCAGGCTAAAGAAACAGTATATCTCATTATCAAAATAACATCTAGCAGCAACACTGTGCTGTCACATTGTCAGCAGAACGTCATTGTGTCTGTTTTTACTGGGAACTTATTATATATTAGTTACAGCACTGTAATATGATCATTTCAAGCCTGGTAGCTATGATCACAGGACTGGGAGTAAATTGAAGGTATAATGAAAGGTATGAAGAAAACAGTTTAACAGGTTAGTTATTTGTGAGTTGGGCTTGCAGTGACAGCTTGACAGACTAATGTAGTCTAAAGAACGTGTAAGATCCGAACAGCAGTCAGCATAAAATGAGGTGCCAGATACTATCAGTAGTGAAAAAACTGCTAAACTCACAATTGCTGCTCATTTTACAAATATTGCTACACACCCATAAAAGAAGGATAAAAATTATGTAAATAAGTGCTTGCACAAAATATGTATAAAACACAAATTTAATTAAAAATAAGCTGATGGCAAAAAAAAATACATATTATGTGGCAAATATAATTTTACCACTATGTTTACCACATAAAACTACCTCAAATACTGTATATTCTCCTACAATTCTGAAATAGACATAGAAAAAAATAAATATAACTCTGATTACCATAACAATAATCACTTTATTACAATTCACTATTTAATATTTACTATGGGCTATATTCCAAAGTTGGTGCTAACGTAACCCCTTAATGCCAGGTGGGTTGCACCCAGCGGGAGGGGGTTAACGCCGATGGGGCCTACTAATATGCCCATCCACCAAGTGCTGACGACGCGGGCCAATCCGGCGGCCAGCCCATGAAGCTGACGTGCGCCAGTGGCTGCAGGTGGATGCCTGAGTTCATGGAATATACAGTGGCAAGAAAATTTATGTGAACCCTTTGGAATTAGGTTTTCTGCATGAATTGATCATAAAATGTAAACTCCTCTTCATCAAAGCACATCCTATTAAACATTCATAGTGCTGTGGAAAACGTTAAGTGAGCACTTGAATTTAATAGCCTGAGTTCAGGCCATCCTGCAGCAGCCAATGGCGCATGGCGTGCAGTGAATGTTGGGAAGGGCTGAGGTGACTCAAAGTCAATGTGGCTTCTAAGCCCACCTGCCACAGGGATGGCATGGTACGCCCTGTTACGGGATAGGTTCTGAATCAGCCACCTTTTGTCACATCCTCGCACCTGCGGACCTTCGGGGGGGTCTGGATACTCGGCGACATCACTGGCTGGCCGGGTGCCAGCAGTTCCGACTGATCGAACGCCTGGAGGGGCGGGGCGGGGCGCGGTGTGATGAAGTGGAGCTGCCAGCCTTAAATGCAGGGCATGCGAGACAGCTCATTGCCCTGATGTGGAGTTATTCCCGCATCGCCTTGTGTATCCACTTATTGTGTTTCACTGATTTCTTGCTCTGTTGCCGATCTGATATTGTATCAGGGCCTTGCTTGTTATTGACCCGGACTGCCTTCGACTATTCTCCTTCTAATTGTGTCATATACCTTTCGTGCTCGATACAGTCTCAGAGTGTATGTTGTGTAGTACCACTCTGACACCAATATATGAAAGGGATGTGGGTATAAAGCTATATACCCTGAAGCGTGGGCGCCTATAAAGTTATATATCGTTTTTACCAATTGATGCTGTTATAATGATAAGTAAGTGATATGATGCCGCCCTGGGATAAAAAAAAACACAGAAAAAACAGCCAAAATCTGTGCTAAACAAAGATGAGGGAGGTGTGGCAGGTATCCCTGACAGCGCATCAGTAGTGCAAAACACTAGAATGCAATTAAAACATTTGCATATGCATATATATATGATGAAATAAAGTGCATCAACAGTAGGCACAATAGTGAAATAAAGTCCAACAAAACAGTAAAGTGCAGCAGTGCCTTAAAAGAATAAAAACAACACGGCTTAGTGCAATAGTGCATATAAGAGGATACGTAGATAATAATCAATAAAGTGCACAAATTAAATGTCCAATGCTAAACCGATGGACATGCACAAAAAGTGCAAAAAGTGTCCAATATTTCAATTTAGTGCAATAGTACGTATAGCAGTCCGTGAAAATGGAAGATAAAATAATCAGGAGTCCCAATGTTTGTGGTGCTCCTTCTTATTCCGGTGGAAAGTTCAACACGTCCTTGATTTCATAAAAGAGAAGGGAGAAGCACACAGAGAAATCTTTGGTGCAGGAAATCTTATGACAAATTGGACAAGGATTATTACTGGTAGAGGTATATACCACTCACATTTAAAATGAGCCTTAAGGTTTCCCGGCTCTAGGTTTAATCGCCTATGGCCATGTAGAGAGTGGCACTTCCCTTCTTTACCAAGTAGCAGATCCTAGACAAGTTAAGAACAAATGGGAGACAATGCTACCATAGCGTAATACTGCAGGTTATCCAAACAGAGGTAATTACAAAGTGCACTTACCAATTAAGGAGCCTTTCAAACTCAGGCTCAGTCAGTTTTTTTTCTCCCCGCCCCTTTCTCTTTTTCATTTTTATAAACCTGTCCATTGAGGAGAGGAGCTACATCAGTGGGACAATTTATTCTACAACGTGGCCCAGACGCTATACAACGACTTGTGACCACAGAACCCGGTTTTATTTGTATTTTGCACATTTGCACGTGCACTTTACTGTGGTTTAGGACTTACCTATTTTTTAGCCTGTCAGAGAACTATTAGCACCTTGTGCAACACTGCACACTCTGTCTACGCACTTTATTGATAAGTGGATTTATAAGCACATGCAGTTTAATATCATAGAATATCCGCTTGGTTTTCTAACATTGTTTGTACTGTGGAATGTAACTTTTGCACACTTGATTGTTATTTGCACTTTTTGTGCCACATGTATGTCACTCAGGACCTGACGGTTCTTTGTGATCCATAGAAATCCTTGACTCTAAACTACAATACGAGTACCCATAGGGCCTTAGGGCTACGGTTTATGTGACTCATAGATTTACCACTGCGCCGCTTGGAACATTCTTTGTTTCTTCCATTGTTTTTGCACATTTCGTTGAGGTTTATGTGTAACCCATTGTAGGCAGCAACCCCTTAACCTTTAACTAACCATTTAGCGCCTCCATAGCCTAACCCCCCCCCCTTCAGTCAGTATAGCCTTAGGCACTCTTAGGTAGGTGCCCTGGACCTCTTTTCCTCATTGGCAAATCGAGTGGTGTTGTTCTCATGAGGTATCAGGTTGGAATTAGCAAAACACGGCCAATAAAGGGTTAAAAGTAAAAAATATACATTTATTTCATAAAAAGGGACATAAAAATACCAAGACGCATTTCGGCTGTGGTAGCCTTCCTCAGTCGGTGTATTGTCCTGTAGTATCTCTGTTTTGAAATAAATGTATATTTTTTACTTTTAATCCTTTATTGGCCATGAAAGTTCGAGTTCTATTTTTTTTTTCCAAGAGGGCATATATGCTAGATATTTGCCATAAAAGGTGTATGGGGGTCCAGGTAGTGCCCTGGGGGAGAGGAAACAAGGACAAAAAGTTTTTTAAAAAATCATTTTTAAAAGGAACAGTGAGTTTTCCATGAAATAAAGGTGAAGAAGAAGTCGGCAACAGATCGGGTCCTCAGAACAAGCAGGGTCAGTAACAAGTATACAAACTGATTCGGTAAGCTAGCGATGCGGGAATAAAGGCTGAGACACACTGAGCGTGCAGCGACGCACAGTGTAGCGAAGAGAAGCAAACATTTTGCAGGCTTGACTTCACTTCGCCTTGCAGCGTGTCTACACTGCTTTACATTTGCTTCTCACCGCACTGGACAGGAATCCACTAACTAAATTAAAATGTACACACAAAACCGTTTTATTTGTACAAAGCACATGTTATATAGGCAAAAAAAGTTTCTACTGAATAAAATACATCAAAAATTACTGTTAATTTAATAGGAATAGTATAAAAATATAAAAAAAGGTAACCCCTGATCATATATATTATAGGGACAGGGAGCCCTGTGTATAGAGTAGGGATGCATTGATAACACACACAGACATATACGTATATATCAACACGCAGATATATATATACCCACCCACAGACCTCAGACCATATATACACATAAGCGAAGAATGGACGGCGCCCAAACCTATACCGCCACCAGTAAACCAAGCCCACCAGAAATTTAGTGGTTTCCCCCAAACCAGTAAATAACAATCAATACAGTACGTATCTGGAGGCGCGATGAAAGTCGCTTAAGGGTAGCTGGTGGTTCTCTTAGTTCTCTTAATAGACTCGTCCACATGGATCATGAAAGAAAACAGAACAATGATCGTGCAGAGTGTTTGTATATATCTAGAATACTGATACGATGTATACACTCACAAGTATAGAGCCCAGACTGGCTCTAAGTGGGTCAGCGCATTCAGATGTTATCGCATTCGGGTGTTTCAGGTTCTTTGCTTAAGAGGCCCATACTCGTCCATAAAGGGAGAATCTTCTCACAGGTAACCCAAAAAGACAAGAGAAACTTTCTCGTGCAGGTCTCATAAGTATGGTAGCATATACAATATATGAATTGCCAACTCACGTGTGTTGAGCTTTAGGACCAAGCTCAAGGTAAGCGCGCGTATGGACTTCTTTTAGGTAAAGTCCAAAAAACCTTTGGAGCTCCCAGGACTTTGAAGAACGGGGAAAAGGATAAATAAATTCTAAAATGGAATTTATTAAAACATAAAAACAATATTATAGGTATTGCCTAGTAGCCAGAACGCGTTTCGCCAGATCAACTGGCTTCATCAGCTGGTTTACAGGCCAGGTCACTGTGTAGGTTAAAATACTATCCCAAATTGTCCCCATCTGTCCTTGATTGCTAGTCCGGCGTGCGTTCCATGCCTCAAAGTCCAGTTGTCTTGGATTTGCGGCAGGTGCCGCCATCTTGCGCATGCGCTGTTCTCCCTCCATGCGTTTCACTGTGCGGGTCAAATCGCTGAACCGGATATCCTGCGTTCCACTGCGTTGCTAGCGGCCGATTCCTAATGATGTGGCATCTTGATTCCTCCACAGCGGCCAGGTGGTGGAAGGAACCCCAGAGGGAGAATAATATCAATACAATGCCACCAATGTCCACAAAATCCCCCATCCTCCTCAACTGTATACCATTTAGGGGATATATATAGATAAATGTATAAAATATACCATATGCCTAAAATTTGTGAACCGGTGAGTGTCTCATATGTAATATTGCTAGTGCAATCTATGCGGCACTAGTGGTGAGTTTACATGTGCAAATGAAAGTATATCAACTCATTCATAATAAAGTGCGTTAATATGTCGCTAATGTCTAAAGAATCCCCAGTCCTCTTCGATTGTATATCATTTAAGGGATGTATATATATTTAAAATAAACCATATATACATCTTAAGATTGGTAAATATATCATACTATTGCTAATGCAATCTATATGATAGACTGGTGGTGAATTTACATGTGCAAATAAAGGTATCTAAACCCATCCATAATAAAGTGCTTCGATAGGTCTATACGACTACGACGGAACTGTACAGATATAGAGGTTTTTAAAGAACAGGCCAACACACTCAAGAAAGATTTTGTCGAGAAAGGGTATGGAGCCACAGATTTAGACGAGACGATTTCTAGTATTATGCACAAAGACAGGGGAGATCTGTTGAAATATAAGCCCAGGACCCAGGAAGATGGGGAGGAGATTCGATTCATATGCGATTTTAATAGTAAAGCAAATATATTAAAAAAATACTTAAGAAACATTGGTATATTTTAAGAAATGACAGTGATTTAGTGAACTACATAGGAATTACACCTAAAGTAGTATTCAGAGGTTCTAGGAATATAAAATCCAAATTAGTCCACAGTAAAACTAAAAATCGATGAGTACGGAAAACCATTTTGGGCTTAAGGAGGGTTTTTATCACTGTGGCCTTTGTTTGGCATGTAGGCGCACTGGCAATAAGAGGAGGTTTACAGACACCTATTTTTAACCATAAACAGAACAGAACAGTCAAAATAGAGGGTATTTAAAATGCTGCTCAAAAAATGTTCTATATATGTTACAATGCCCATGTGGCCTTTGCTACATAGGGCGCACTAAGAGGGCTTTTAATGTTAGAGTAGCCGAACATGTCAGGAACATTGGTAATGCTTTCGAAAAACATTCAGTGTCACTACATTTTAAAAATCACCATAACAGTTCCCCTGTAGGATTACAATTTTGGGCAATAAAACAGATTAAAAAAATGGAGGTTGAAGAGGACATGATAAAAAAGTTAGGAAAGGAAGAAATGAAACTTATTTTCGATAATGGTACTCTAACCCCCATGGTTTAAACGATGATTTCGAAATTATCCATTTTCTTTGATTATTTGATTTTGGGAACTGTTAGTCCCCTTAAATGTATACCATTGGGGCTATCTTTACATTCAACACCTACATCTATTTAGAATAATCTAGATATTAGAATCTGCTAACACTATTAACCATCATTAGGATGGTATGACACTAGACTATATACAGTTGTGTTCAAAATTATTCAACCCCCACTGAAATTGAGTGTTTTGGCCAGTTTGACATTGATTTTGATCATTCAGTCATCTTGCTTACAATTAAATCAAAGAGGCACGTGTAGGTCAGACAAATATAACATAACATTTATAATGAAATAACCACAAATGTCTTTTCTGTGCTCACATCATTATCAGTTTTATTCAACCCCCAAGTGACATTCAATCTTAGTACTTAGTACAACATCCTTTTACAGTTACAACAGCTTTTAAACGTGAAGCATAGCTTGACACAAGTGTCTTGCAGCGATCTACGGGTATCTTCGCCCATTCGTCATGGGCAAAAGCCTCCAGTTCAGTCACAATCTTAGGCTTGCGCACTGCAACTGCTTTCTTTAAGTCCCACCAGAGGTTCTCAATCGGATTTAAGTCAGGTGACTGTGATGGCCACTCAAAATGTTCCAGCCTTTAATCTGCAACCATGCTCTAGTGGACTTGGGGTATGCTTGGGATCATTGTCCTGTTGAAAGGTCCAACGTCTCCCAAGCCTCAGGTTTGTGATGGACTGCATCACATTGTCATCCAATATCTCCTGGTACTGAAGAGAATTCATGGTACCTTGCACACGCTGAAGCTTCCCTGTACCTGCAGAAGCAAAACAGCCCCAAAGCATGATTGACCCCCCGCCATGCTTCACAGTAGGCAAGGTGTTCTTTTCTTCATAGGCCTTATTCTTCCTCCTCCAAATAGCGTTGATCCATGGGCCCAAACAGTTCTAATTTTGTTTCATCAGTCCACAGAACACTATCCCAAAACTTCTGTGGTTTGTCCACATGACTTTTGGCATACTGCAGTCGACTCTTCTTATTCTTTGGAGACAGCAAGGGGGTGCGCCTGGGAGTTCTGGCATGGAGGCCTTGATTACGCAGTGTGCGCCGTATTGTCTGAGCTGAAACTTCAGTACCCACATCTGACAAATCTTTTCTCAGTTCCTCAGCAGTCACACGGGGACTTTTCTCCACTCTACGCTTCAAGTAGCGCACAGCAGTCGAAGTCAGCATCTTCTTTCTGTCACGACCAGGTAGCGTTTCAACAGTGCCCTTTGCCTTGAATTTGCGAATGATGCTTCCTATGGTCTCTCTTGGTATGTTTAACATCTTTGCAACCTTCTTATAGCCATTGCCCTTCCTGTGAAGAGTAATCACCTCTTCTCTTGTCTTCCTGGACCATTCTCTTGACTTCACCATGTTTGTAACCACACCAGTAAATGTCTAGAAGGAGCTGAGTATCACAGTCATTTTAAAGCTGCCTAATTGGTGTTTATTATGCTTTATTGCTGCTCCGTGACATCCACAGGTGTTTTCAATACCTGATTGAAAACACTTGAATGAACCTCTGTTCTTCAGAGTGGTAGTCTTTAAGGGGTTGAATAATTGTGTCAATGAAGAATTCACAAAAGAAACATTTACTACTGTATTACAAAACCAATTGATGTCATTTTAGTTGCATATGGTTCTTTAAAAAGTCCTTGTAGGATTTCATTCTGAATACAATTACAAATGTACACTAAATTCCCTAAAACCCTTTACAGCATTGGGGGTTGAATAATTTTGAACACAACTGTATATATTCCTCAACACTACTAACCATCATTAGGATGGTATGACACTAGACTATGTATGTATTTTTGGTATATAACACATATGGATGGTCTTTGTACCACATTAGTTTGTGTCGAACACGATAGTCCATATCACGCAGTGGATTTTAGAATTAGAGCTTGCATTTGTGGTTTACTCATAACATGAAGGAAGTCCATCAATTTATTATCGATTGCCATTTTTCGACTATATGTATTTGTTTTTCAACCCATATACCTCCCAGCTAGAAATTGCTCACTATTATAGAGTAGTATTGCTCTTAATCACTATAGCTTACACCATACAGCTAAATATTACACTGGTATTTATGGTTCATCAACCATTATAGGGTAATTTCCCCATCTATAATCTATTGTAATTCATTGTGGTATAATCTATAAATTGCACGCGGCCCATTGTACATATATAGTCGAAATAAAATAAAAATAAAAATAAAGAATAAAAATAGGAATAATATACGTACACACTAATTTTAATTTTAATTTTAATTTTATGCAGTATTCACATTATTTTATGCATCACACATTCACCGTACTGGATTATTTTTAGTCCTTGCAGTAGTTTAGGTCCTTACACTATATGATTATTTCACATTTATACATTAATATAATCAATTTTTAATGTTTTATGATATTAGGTTCTCAAAGAAATATAAGCACAGCACTTTAATAAGAACACGTTAGGTCTTATAATCTCCACGTGGGAATCCAGTGCGTGTTCACTTATATTAATGCACTTTAATATAAAGGGGTATATACACCTAATTCACTATAAACGCGATAACAATTACACAAATAATATTATGTATGATACATTTTTTGGTCCACAATATTTGGTCTATGTATGATTTACAATATATTTTTTTATAGACCTATCGAAGCACTTTATTATGGATGGGTTTAGATACCTTTATTTGCACATGTAAATTCACCACCAGTCTATCATATAGATTGCATTAGCAATAGTATGATATATTTACCAATCTTAAGATGTATATATGGTTTATTTTAAATATATATACATCCCTTAAATGATATACAATCGAAGAGGACTGGGGATTCTTTAGACATTAGCGACATATTAACGCACTTTATTATGAATGAGTTGATATACTTTCATTTGCACATGTAAACTCACCACTAGTGCCGCATAGATTGCACTAGCAATATTACATATGAGACACTCACCGGTTCACAAATTTTAGGCATATGGTATATTTTATACATTTATCTATATATATCCCCTAAATGGTATACAGTTGAGGAGGATGGGGGATTTTGTGGACATTGGTGGCATTGTATTGATATTATTCTCCCTCTGGGGTTCCTTCCACCACCTGGCCGCTGTGGAGGAATCAAGATGCCACATCATTAGGAATCGGCCGCTAGCAACGCAGTGGAACGCAGGGATATCCGGTTCAGCGATTTGACCCGCACAGTGAAACGCATGGAGGGAGAACAGCGCATGCGCAAGATGGCGGCACCTGCCGCAAATCCAAGACAACTGGACTTTGAGGCATGGAACGCACGCCGGACTAGCAATCAAGGACAGATGGGGACAATTTGGGATAGTATTTTAACCTACACAGTGACCTGGCCTGTAAACCAGCTGATGAAGCCAGTTGATCTGGCGAAACGCGTTCTGGCTACTAGGCAATACCTATAATATTGTTTTTATGTTTAATAAATTCCATTTTAGAATTTATTTATCCTTTTCCCGTTCTTCAAAGTCCTGGGAGCGCCAAAGGTTTTTTGGACTTTACCTAAAAGAAGTCATACGCGCGCTTACCTTGAGCTTGGTCCTAAAGCTCCAACACACGTGAGTTGGCAATTCATATATTGTATATGCTACCATACTTATGAGACCTGCACGAGAAAGTTTCTCTTGTCTTTTTGGGGTTACCTGTGAGAAGATTCTCCCTTTATGGACGAGTATGGGCCTCTTAAGCAAGAACCTGAAACACCCGAATGCGATACATCTGAATGCGCTGACCCACTTAGAGCCAGTCTGGGCTCTATACTTGTGAGTGTATACATCGTATCAGTATTCTAGATATATACAAACACTCTGCACGATCATTGTTCTGTTTTTCTTTCATGATCCATGTGGACGAGTCTATTAAGAGAACTAAGAGAACCACCAGCTACCCTTAAGCGACTTTCATCGCGCCTCCAGATACGTACTGTATTGATCATATATACACATACGCACATGGGGGGGTGGCATGTGGACAATCTCAACTAAATGCGCCCCCCCCATTTGGCTGATCCCCAGAAGAAATGTTGAACCCGACAGAGAAGAATATATATATTATTCTCTGCTCTATCGGGTTCAACATTTCTTCTGGAGGAATCGGCCAAATGGGAGGGCAATTAGTTGCCAAAATGTGTGTGTAATACAAGTCTGGATATATATATTTATAAAAATATAGATATATATCTTATCTATATATATATATATATATATATAGTGTGTTTAATATTGCAGAAGCCACCTGCACATCATAGCAATTCAAAGAATTGCATCCCAGAGCTCCTGTGCCACATTCCCCATATGCAGCAAGGAATTCTGGGTAGGATATGCAAATGACCTCTGTCTCACTTTTATGCATCCTGGATCTGTTATTACACAGAACCCTAAAATCAATGCTATGCCACACTGTGGCTTTGTAGCAAAGATAAGGTTATGCAACTGGTCAAAGCCACTCCCAGGACATATATATATACAGTTGTGTTCAAAATTATTCAACCCCCACTGAAATTGAGTGTTTTGGCCAGTTTGACATTGATTTTGATCATTCAGTCATCTTGCTTACAATTAAATCAAAGAGGCACGTGTAGGTCAGACAAATATAATATAACATTTATAATGAAATAACCACAAATGTCTTTTCTGTGCTCACATCATTATCAGTTTTATTCAACCCCAAGTGACATTCAATCTTAGTACTTAGTACAACATCCTTTTACAGTTATAACAGCTTTTAAACGTGAAGCATAGCTTGACACAAGTGTCTTGCAGCGATCTACGGGTATCTTCGCCCATTCGTCATGGGCAAAAGCCTCCAGTTCAGTCACATTCTTAGGCTTGCGCACTGCAACTGCTTTCTTTAAGTCCCACCAGAGTTCTCAATCGGATTTAAGTCAGGTGACTGCGATGGACACTCCAAAATGTTCCAGCCTTTAATCTGCAACCATGCTCTAGTGGACTTGGAGGTATGCTTGGGATCATTGTCCTGTTGAAAGGTCCAACGTCTCCCAAGCCTCAGGTTTGTGACAGACTGCAATCACATTGTCATCCAATATCTCCTGGTACTGAAGTGAATTCATGGTACCTTGCACACGCTGAAGCTTCCCTGTACCTGCAGAAGCAAACAGCCCCAAAGCTTGATTGACCCCCGCCATGCTTCACAGTAGGGCAAGGTGTTCTTTTCTTCATAGGCCTTGTTCTTCCTCCTAAACATAGCGTTGATCCATGGGCCAAACAGTTCTAATTTTGTTTCATCAGTCCACAGAACACTATCCCAAAACTTCTGTGGTTTGTCCACATGACTTTTGGCATACTGCAGTCGACTCTTCTTATTCTTTGGAGACAGCACGGGGGTGCGCCTGGGAGTTCTGGCATGGAGGCCTTCATTACGCAGTGTGCGCCATATTGTCTGAGCTGAAACTTCAGTACCCACATCTGACAAATCTTTTCTCAGTTCCTCAGCAGTCACACGGGGACATTTCTCCACTCTACGCTTCAGGTAGCGCACAGCAGTCAAAGTCAGCATCTTCTTTCTGCCACGACCGACCAGGTAGCGTTTCAACAGTGCCCTTTGCCTTGAATTTGCGAATGATGCTGCCTATGGTCTCTCTTGGTATGTTTAACATCTTTGCAATCTTCTTATAGCCATTGCCCTTCCTGTGAAGAGTAATCACCTCTTCTCTTGTCTTCCTGGACCATTCTCTTGACTTCACCATGTTTGTAACCACACCAGTAAATGTCTAGAAGGAGCTGAGTATCACAGTCATTTTAAAGCTGCCTAATTGGTGCTTATTATGCTTTATTGCTGCTCCGTGACATCCACAGGTGTTTTCAATACCTGATTGAAAACACTTGAATGAACCTCTGTTCTTGAGAGTGGTAGTCTTTAAGGGGTTGAATAATTGTGTCAATGAAGAATTCACAAAAGAAACATTTACTACTGTATTACAAAACCAATTGATGTTATTTTAGTTGCATATGGTTCTTTAAAAAGTCCTTGTAGGATTTCATTCTGAATACAATTACAAATGTACACTAAATTCCCTAAAACCCTTTACAGCATTGGGGGTTGAATAATTTTGAACACAACTGTATATATATATATATATCATACCTGCCCTTACCTTCCCCTATAAATTTGCTAAAAATATACACACAAAAAACAAACCACTGCATGAGACCCCACGCAGCCCACATGCCACCCCTCTCTACCTAGCTGAATGTATCTAATATATATAATTAAATACATTCAGCCAGGTAGAGAAAAAAAAATGATTTTTTTATGTTCCTGGGGACATTTAAAAATGTCCTCGGATTTTATTTTTTTTAGAAATGTGTCACCTTACCTTAGCCTGGTGGTCAGTGGGGGCTCCCTGGATCCTGGTTGTGGGGGGGGGGGTTTGCCGTGGCCGCAGGTGCAATGGCTCCCTCCCTGCACCGCCTGTCTCTGCCACATGCACATGGGCGGTTAGCCCGCACAGTCGCAGCTCTGTCATCCGGCGGCCGCATGCTCCTCAAGGGGATCCTTGGGAGGCCCCGGCAGACTGCCCTCTACAGTGCCTGATTAGAGGGCCGTGTCTGCCTGATGTTTTAGTAACAAGAATGTTTTATCCCATAGGCTTCAATGTTAAAAATATTCCCGTTTTAATTCAATATCTAATGAACTGTTGCTTATAATATTCTGCAATAAAGAGTCTCTTTATTCCTAGATTTTTTTGTATTTAAGCATTTTTTATACTTTTTTTCAAAAAAAAAAAATTCTAACTTTTGGCAAGCGTCCCAAAAAAGTTCGAAGTTCGCGAACTTTCGAACAGCTGATGTTCGATTCGAACTCCGAACAGATCCGAACCGAACGCTCATCACTATTGCCAAACTGGAGTGTATGAGAACCCTGCCTGTTGCCAAACCGGAGTGTATATCTGACCACGCTTATTTTGATACCTGCTGTATAAGTTTACTTAAGCAGTCTGACTTAAGTTGCTCCCAAGCTGTCAGCAAGAGTAACCGTTTGTATTCCAGTATACACCCGGTCTTGAAACCTGCTGTCTCTTGCTTATACTCTCTACCTACTTCTAGTGTGTCTGTTCTCCCTGGCTGGGAGTGATAGAACTAGCGGTCCTGACCATTTCAAGGATCGGAGGGATAGAAGTCTGTCCAAAAGCATCCTCACCACGGTTATCAAGGGTGAGCGGTACAGCGAACGTGACACCTTTCCCGTAATAGGATGCTAAAACAGGGATGCAGGTGCAAGTTTTCTACCTTAGCGTTCCCATTTTAGCGATAACATTGTAATATAGGCCATAGTCTACGGAGTTGTTAAATTTAGAACAGTTCTGGTGTTGTAAAGTGCACTATGTATCTTGAGAAGCACACTGTATAAAACTATAAATATTATGCACAATATTAATATGCAAACAGATATTGTTACTTTGTGCACACAATATACTGTATTGTATTATGTCCAATTTGTTTACATTTTTGTGTGACTAGCAGATTTTGTGGTACCAGATTTTAATCTAGCAGTCACTACACAGTTTAGGACATACTATTGCATGGATACGCATTTAGGAAGCTGCTAGAAGTGATTTTGAAAAAGATCCAATGATCTTGATACATAATCCTTCATGGTACATTTGTAGAAGTCTTGACTAGCATTAAGCATCTATATACAGTATATCTTCTCAGCCATTCAAAAGCCTTCCTATGGACAGGGGAGCAAAGTAGTAGCTATGAGTTAATGAATTTTATCACTAGTGATAGTGACATGACAGGAAATGTCAAGGTTGTAGAATCATACCTAGGACAGCCTGATGGTTACCAAAGGTTCTGAACTACAATGCAGTTCATACACTTTTTCTTTCTTGGATCCATGCTTTGTATGTAATGTGAGAGAAAGGGGGGGTGAGGATCCTGAGGACGAGCAACAGCACTAGTGGCCTGCTCTACGGTGGGGCCCGCTCAGGTCTCACAAGGTTTTAGATTGCTTCTGCCATTACAGGGATGAATGCTTCATATGCAAATCAGTCTGCTCTCACCCAATGAGGATGGCCAGTACTGATTGCCAAGGACGTTATCCCTGCATGAGAGGTGCAGCAACCCCCGACGATCGTTTCAGCCTTGTTGGGCCTCTTCAGGAGGGTATAGCTGACACCCCTCTAGGCACATCAAGCAAGGGGTCCACGTCTGGATGAACCTGCAAACTTATAGTGAGAGTGTATGTAATGTGCAACAAAAAAATAAATAAAAGAAGCCCCAACTGGCTTGTCTGGACTTCATACATCTTGCATTCGTCAAGTAATACATGTTTTTGATTCCAGTTGATTTCAGAAGGGCAAAGACTTTTGAAAGAAATATAGGATAAAGGTGACTTTTAGCATCTCACTGGGAGAGAATCAATCCAGTGGCTCTTTTAGATGCGTCAACCTATAAGAATGGTGGATCACGCAGAAGAAGAATAGGTATAATTACGGAATATACCAAACTCTTGCTCTGCTTGTTTGATCCACTATATATGGTGTGTGCTCTGATGGGTACAGTGAGTGGATAGATAAGCCTAAACATTGGCAAATCCAATCAATTGTTGTGCCGGTTTCGTTATTTTTTTAACGGACTAAGAAATTATGACCTTCATTTTCCGGTGATCCATCTTAACACTTACAAGAGATAGTACAAGCCCCAGAAATTCCACGGTCACGTGACAAAAAAAGTAGACGTTTCCCGGATGCAAATCAGTACTATATTCATAGGTTCATGACGTTTAGATATGGAATCTGAAAACACCACATTACCATATGGGAACATGACCGTGAATTTACATAGGAAGTCGCTGAAAACATCGTTAAAGATTTTGGAATTCAGTGAGGTTGTTACATAACTCAAATGGCAGGACTATGTATTTGAAGAATCCATACTTTGATTGAAACACCATCTTCCAATTGACCTCCTCATGTAATCTAATTGAATTATAGTACACGGAGGTTTAGCCTATAAAACATTTTTGGGGACTTTAGTTGTTCAAGGAGCTCCAGAATGATAGAAAATGGATATATATTTGCAATCTCAGTGTATCATGCAGTGCCACAGGACAGATTGGTTAAATGTTTGTTCTTTGTGTCTTTTGTTTTGTAGAATGAGGAGGTGGAGGATGCAGCCCTCTTTATTTTACCAAGGCACTAATGCTGATCACTGAATTTTTCGATCTATGTTTTTTTAAGGTGTTAAGTGATTTTGCAAAAAAAACGGTTTTGTGTTTTGGTCTCACAATTGATTAACAAGTGACTGGGAATTGGTCTCCAAACTGGCTGCTGTCCAGAACTCTGTAACTCACCACGACAAGCCCGTCTTTATCAGAATTGAATCCCTAGAAGCCGCCAAAGACAAAAGTGCCAACAGGGCAAGAAAGAACAACTGGAGATTAAGGGTTTCCTTAAAACATTTAAGACATTGAAGTATAACCTTCCCTGGTTGGACAACTGTTTAGCGGACTCGCCCCCAACTTCTAAAAAAAAATCAGGCCCTGATGAATAGAGAACAGAGTGCTTGTTAGATCACTAGGAACTGCCCATCTATCTTAATGCTTTCTCTGAGAATAATCTCACTGAACTGACTTACAATAACTGCATTACCAGCAGGGACAGGATAGACCCAAAACATTTTTTTTTTTTTACACAGACCCACAATCATCTAGCAATGCCTGAGCTCCATTTATAACCAGTGTTTGAGACTTTATTAGGCTATAGTTTTGAAACATTACTCCCTGGACAATAAACAACTTACCAGTGCTTTTCAGTGGCGATAAGCATTTGATAAATTCAGCAAAAAAACAAAGAAAAGAAAAGTGGAGTCTTACCATGAGCCATTAAACCTCCATCTGGGTAGGAGTGAAGGACATTCATAAACATAAATAAGAAGGCCATAATGACTGCTAAATACTTTCCACAAATATCCATTCTGATTCTGCAAATAATAATAATTTACATTAATATGAAGCAAGATAAACCCCCCTCAAGTCAATAGATTAAAGCTAGAATGTATTTCAATAAAAAATAATATGGATCAGGCCATCCCTTACTGGGTGTAGAGTGGAACCCCTGCTGTTTTACTACTCAGAGTATTATTCTTTTTAATATATTCTGGTTCAAATAGCATATTGTTAAACTAATTAAAGTAAATAATGATGACAAAGAATGAAATTGACATCACTTGCTAAAATAGCCAGATATGTAACTATACATATGGGTTTTGTAGCATAATTTTGGTCAAATAATGGCTCCAAACACCATTACTAGCAAAATTGACTATCTTTCCCCTCCTTTTTAAGATAAAGGATATGGAGCGCCATCTTGTGGATCATGAAAATATTACACCTATGTCAACTTCCTCTGAAGCAGTAATTCATACCAGTAAAGGTTGATTATGAATCTTATCTTTGATGTTTTGGGCAGTAGATTCAGGTAAGCGAAAACATTTTAAACAATGTTTAGCCTTATTTAAAACACAAAAAGCACAAGAGATTCTAGTTTTAAATTTATCATTATTAATCTTCACAAAAAATGAATTGCTTCAGGATATTTAAATCTTATACCAGTGTGATCAGGTTACTTTTTCAGAATTTAACAGTTAAATCTTGAAATAATTAACAGTATACAGTTACTATAAGGATAAAAATATCAACTGCTTGAACACATTTACATTTAGAAGAATAGAGAGGAACCAGGCAGTACAGTGTATCAATGGCAATTTATTAAAGTCTGTGGCTTGAGGAAAGCAGTGTTAACAGCCAAAACGTTGCTTACCTGTTGGCATTGATTCACTGGACTGCTTGGTTCCTAATTTCTTCTGAATTCAGTAGAATTTGGATACTTTTGGTGCCATTAGCGACCACATTCCTTGCGTGTTGTACGCATCCCTCATATTGGTTTATTAGTATATGTTAAATATTTTTTTACGTTAGATTTAATTAAGATTTATCTCTATGAAGAGTGTTAATGCAATTTGTTAATGTTGATTGTATTGATGGTACCTGTAGTTTTCAATTCATGTTATTTGTCTGTCTCTTACATTTTCCAAATTACCGTTGGTAATATGACATGTAATATTGTTACAAAAAACAACAAATAACACTTAATTAGTATAATTTATTTATTTATAAAGTATTTTACCAGGAAGGATACATTGAGATTTCTCTCGTTTTCAAGTATGTTAATGATACATTGCACTTATTTATATCAAATGTAGATATTAACTTATTAAATACCAACAGGGTTATCCAAAGAGATCCGAATTGCTTGAGAAAGGTAACCGAACGCTGAAAATCAGTGTTCGGTTACCTTTCCTGACCATTCGGCTATCCAGAGAGCAGGCAATTCACCAAATCCTGGCGAATTGCTTGAACATACGGTGCCTGTTCGGTGCCTGTTCGAGGGCAGAGAAATCCCCATGAAAAAGCACTGCTTCGGCTATTCAGAGAACACAAACCAGCAGTGAAAGGTTCCCCTAATGCCCTGCCATTCGGTGGTTTAATTCGGCAAATTTATTCAGGAGAATCCCATAGGCTTCAATGTTAAAAATATTCCCGTTGTAATTCAATATCTAATAAACCGTTCATTATAAAATTCTGCAGCAAAAAGTCTCTTCATTTATAGATTTTTTAGGACACTTTAAGCATTTTTCAGATTTTTTTTTTTTTTTTTAAAAGTCCGATTTTTTTTTTTTTTTTTTCCAGTTTACTTATTTTTTTTGTAACAGCCCTCTTTATTATCATTCCCTGGACCTCCTGTGAAAATTTCAGACATTTTCACTCAGTAGTTTCTTTGCAAACAGCGTTTCATTTTCCCAGATTCATACAAATGGTTTTGCTAATTTATTCACTGCCTCCTCTGCGTCACAGCTGCTTCGGCTCTGTGTGATTCGGCTCCTGTTCGGCTTTTTCAAAGGTTAATCCAGATGTTTTTGCTTGTTTTCAGCGTGCATTCGGTTAGTTTTCGTCAGGTTTGCGGCAGCTTTTCCCTGCAATTCGGGGACCCTGTGGTGTTTGCTGAATACACCGCAGGGTCACCGAAATGCAATCGGCAAAAGGAACCGAATTGAAGAGAACGAAAAGTCACCGAACGTGCGGTGACTTTTCGAATCTCTTTGGATAACCCTGATTGTGTGTTTCCATAAAAAAGACTGTCAGGACCCAAGGGTTTTATGTAAAATGACTTTCCATCACATATGCAGAGGTGTCCCACTGTGTATGTTAACAGTATGTATGCCCTATTTGAAAAGCAGAGGGCTCCCTCTGTTGACTGAAAAGTGTTACTACATTTACATTACAGTTTGGGCTCTGGTTTCATGCAGATGCAGGAACAAATGAAACTCAAAGATTTTTCAAATAATTTCAACACATTGACTGTGATGCCTGATATGTTGACATTCAGCGACATGTTCTGGAGCTCGTTCGCAAAGGTCCAGTATTAAACTACTATACTCAATAGTAGAACTTGGTAGTGAAAGGGTTAATGTTAAAAAAGAAAACTATTTTCTTTCGCATGAACGATTTGAAAAGGCTCTCAGTAGTAAATGTGAATAAAATGGACAAAAGGTCTGGGTTGAGTGAATGGAGTAAGGTGGCTTTGGAAGAGACCGGAAGGGGGCAGCAGTGGAAAATAAGATGATATAGCGAAATGTAGATGTAAGTGTGTGTCAATGAGTAATAAGGAACAAGAATATGGAAAGAGGAACCAGTGTTACTCCCTTCCTCTACAAATCATTACAACTCTTTACACAGCCATATTAGAGAACAAAATTATTGGTTAGGGCCAATAACATAGATAGAGATGGAGGCATATTCTGGATTACTACCAATTGCTCCTCTAGTCTTCACATATACTCCTTCATTTAAACCCACATCTCGAATAACACAGAAAGAGTGTTTATAGTTGGGCAGTGTTTATACAGTTACATTGACACACTCATGCATGGACTCCTCACCCCCCCCCCAAATATCATGTTTAATTCTCATGTTTATTGACACCCAAGACCCATAAACCATCATTATTACTTATAAATCAAAACCTTGAGACAAATACACCACCATTCCTACATACATACACCATACACATACATATCAACACTTTGGAATGTTATTATTGTATTATTGTTATTAATAATAACATTATTGAATGTTATTATTGTACATACAGTGGCAAGAAAAAGTATGTGAACCCTTTGGGATTACGTGGAGTTTTGCATGAATTGGTCATAAAATGTGCTCTGATCTTCATCTAAGTCACAACAATTTGAAAACCACAGTCTGCTTAAAATAATACAACACAAACATTATATGTTTTCATGTGTTTATTGAACATAACATGTAAACATTCAAAGTGCAGGGTGGAAAAAGTATGTGAACCTTTGGACTTAATAACTGGTTGACCCTCCTATGGCAGCAATAACCTCAACCAAACGTTTCCTGTAGTTGCAGATCAGACCTGCACAGCGATCTGGAGTAATTTTGGACCATTCCTCTTCACAAAACTGTTTCAGTGTAGCAATATTCTTGGGATGTCTGGTGTGAATCGCTCTCTTAGGCTGGGTTCACACCTGGGCGTAGCGCTGCGTCGCACAATGCGCCTTTTTTTACGCGCGTTCGCGCATACAAAAAACACGCAAACGCGCGTTGCAGCGCGTTCGCGGCTATGATATGGCCGCGAACGCGCTGCTGTATGCCCGAAAAGAAGCTCCCGAACTTCTTTTTGGGTCGGCCGTTTTAAAGCGCGTTCCTGCACGCTCTAAAACGCTTAGGTCTGAATGGGGCCCATAGCAAAGCATGGGATTTCCCCGTTCATGCGTTTTAAAGCGTGCACGAATGCGCGTTAAAACGGCTAGGTGTGAACGGGGCCTTAAGGTCATGCCACAGCATTTCAATCGGGTTGAGGTCAGGACTCTGACTGGGCCACTCCAGAAGGCGTATTTTGTTTTGTTGAAGCCATTCTTTTGTTGAATTACTTGTATGCTTTGGGTCATTGTCCTGTTGCATCACCCATCCTCTGCGGAGCTTCAGTTGGCGGACAGATGGTCTTACGTTTTCCTGCAAAATGTCTTGATAAACTCTGGAATTCATTTTTCCATCAATGACAACAATCCGTCCAGGCCCTGAGGCCGCAAAGCAGCCCCAAACCATGATGCTCCCTCCGCCATGTTTTACAGTGGGGATGAGGTTTTGATGTTGGTGTGCTGTGCATTTTTTTTTCCACACATAGTGTTTTGTGTTTTTTCCAAACAACTCAATTTTGGTTTCATCTGTCCACAGAATATTTTGCCAGTAGTGCTGTGGAACATCCAGGTGCTCTTTTGCAGACTTCAAACGTGCTGCAATATTCTTTTTGGACAGCAATGGCTTCCTCCGTGGTGTCCTCCCATGTACTCCATTCTTGTTTAATGTTTTCCTTATTGTAGATGTGTCAACAAAAATGTTAGCATGTGCCAGAGATTTCTGTAAGTCTTTAGCTGACACTCTAGGATTCTTCTTTACCTCATTAAGCATTCTGCGCTGTGCTCTTGCAGTCATCTTTACAGGACGACCACGCCTAGGGAGAGTAGCAACAGTGCTGAACTTTCTCCATTTGTAGACAGTCTGTCTTACCGTGGACACGTGAACATCAGGGCTTTTGGAGATACTTTTGTAACCCTTTCCAGCTTCATGCAAGTCAACAATTCTTGATCGTAGGTCTTCTGAGAGATCTTTTCTGCGAGGCATGGTTCACATCAGGCAGTGCTTCTTGAAACCACTAAATCCAAAACTGGTGTGTGTTTTTAAAGGGCAGGACAGCTTTCAGCAACACATCCAATAATATCACACTGATTGGACTCAAGGTTGGCTCACTGCTGGCTCCAATTAGCTCTTGGAGAAGTCATTAGGCTAGGGGTTCACATACTTTTTCCACCCTGCACTGTGAATGTTTACATGTTATGTTCAATAAACACATGAAAACATATAATGTTTGTGTTGCATTATTTTAAGCAGACTGTGTTTTTCAAATTGTTGTGACTTAGATGAAGATCAGAGCACATTTTATGACCAATTCATGCAAAACTCCACGTAATCCCAAAGGGTTCACATACTTTTTCTTGCCACTGTACACTTCAATAAGCAGTAAAACAATAATAATTACATTACAGCATCAGACATGAACTAAGAGAAAGCATTGTCAAGAAAAATATCCAGCAAAAACATGTAGGGTCTTCCATAGCATTAACAACACATACGGCACAGCGCTCATCAGAGGCAGCCCAGTTCCATCAAAATCCAGGGACCAATAGATCCCCAAAGGCATATGCAATCATCTGCATCTTACTGCGAAAAAAAGTCCCAAAAAAGGGGCACCAAGGCCAATATACTGTATAGTGTCTGTGTGCAGCAGACATTATGAGTTCCATCACCTTGTTAAAGCTAGTGCTCACATAAATGAGATCATTTAGGGCTAGCTTAAATGAGGTGATAGCATGTAACCCATATCATCTCCCGATCGCTGACGGGTTAAAAAAACCTGTTAGCGAATCGGTATTAGTGCCAGCTTACTGTAGTTTGCGCTCCCTATACTTAATATGGGGAGTGCAAAGTGTAAGCAATCAGTAATTAATGTTAGGTTTACATGGTCCTAACACTAATTACTCACAGCTGTTGCTATAGAAAAAAGTTAGCACCAGCTTAGAGCTGCAGTTAACTGATTCCGCTGCTGCCTGATCACTGCGCCAATCTGCAGGATCTCGTGAGAGACGAGATCCTGCAGATCATGTGATCTGGCAGCAGAAGCCTCCATGGAGTCCTATAGACTCCATGGAGGGGATGCTCAGGATAGTGCTTTAGTGCCTAGGGCCCACTACAGGGCAGGCTGCAGGACTCAGCGCCTGCCCCGTAATCTACAGGTAAAACGTAGACGCTAAGGGGAGATTAGCGAACACTAATTTTTAGCCAGTTTTAGCTGTAGGGACGTCATAGGGCCCAACATCAGCAAAAAAAAGTTTGTAAGCATTGATGTGGACGAGCAACTGTCAGGTTTAACTAGAAAGATATACAGTATTTTGAAATGGTGAACTATGCAGAAATCAATCTTTAACTGTACAGCAGGCAAATAAAACGAAGAAAATGTCACAGTTACCCAGTTATTGTGCAATAGATGAATGAAAACTGAATCTCATGTTGACTTCAGCTTTAGTTCAAGTGGTTTTTTTTTCCACCACACAAAGAAAAGACTTTCCTTTCTATGTTGCTACAAAAGACACCAACATAAAATGCGTGCTGCGCCAGACATTCGAAAGCTATTCAACTGTCATTTCGGACGATGAAAGAACTTTATCTCAAAGCAACCTCGGCTTTGAAACGGAGGTTTAGAATGTATTCCTTGACACCTAGTGCAAGTAACAATACCGTTTACAAATAAATATATTTGTTATGCTACAGGCATTGTTCCGGAATATTTAACTGTCTCGTATGCAAAAAATAGGCGAGATACAGAAATATAAGCGCAGCAGGTTTTGCTTGTATCAGATTTAGATCATAAATTTGGATATCTTAAACTTGTAACTCAAAAAACACAGTAAGTTTTAAAATGAGCAGCTTTTTGGGTTTCAAACCTGGTCCAGAGCACATTAATACAGTATATATGGAAATGCAGATGCAAACAATTCCCAGAATTCTTTCAATAAAGTAGATGGCCAGTGAATCATGGGAGTTGTAGTTCAGAATTAACGGGGGGCGGAGTTTGACATCCCTGTCCTGAATATTAAAGTGATATTCTATTAAAAATAATATATATAAGATTAAAAAATAAAATAATACTTTCTGCCCTTAAATAATTGGGCAGATTCTGCTCACAGCCTCTGCCCAATTATTTTTTATTTATTTGTGCTACTTTTTTTGTGATTTTACTCACCTTTTTTCCTTTGCTGTACACAGTTCCTCTTCTTCGGCTCAAGGACTCCTGAACCTAGAAGTCCATGAAGCTTTTCTGCGCAATTTGCACTCCTATTCAACTTGCGCAGTGAAGGAAATGCAAATTGTTACACTGCTATATATAGAATGATCTCAGAATAAACCACCATCATTTGCTTCCTGTGATGGGAACATAAGACTTGAGTTAGTTATTTTCTAGATCAGTGGTTCCCAACCGCGGTCCTCAAGTACCCCAACAAGCCAGGTTTTAAGGATTGCCTTGGAGAAATGCAGACTGAATCCTGCAATCGCTGAGCAGCAAATCATATCACCTGTGCTGTGCTTCAGAGATCTGGAAAACCTGACCTGTTGGGGGTACGCGAGGACCGCGGTTGGGAACCTCTGCTCTAGACTATGACTCTGTTATCCGACAATTTAAGATTGTCTTCTCAAAAGCATTTGGAGTCATTGGGCAATCAACTTCAGTTAAGTGAACCAAAGCCAATCGAAACTCCAGATGACTTTCCAGCAGGCGTTGATAGCCTCCAGGCTGGAGGAAAGGCCTCTATTTGAAGGACTATTATAGCCCTCATGAACAGCCAAAGAAGGAGATGGGGGGGGGGGGTTAGCACACCATGACCAGCTACTTAAATTAATATGCTCAGGGAGTGATTTAAACTGGATTTTCTTCTGAATCTTCTATTATTATCCTCAATGCTAATACTTATCTGATATACCTATGCTCTTTTTCTATAACTATTATTAAAGTGTAGTATTTAGCATCTGTCCTTTCCGTGCACAAACTGTTTTTGATGGAGAGACAATTCTGTACATTATAAAGTTAAATTAATTATATACCTTGTTGGGTCTTGTTATCTTTAGACTTTTTAGTCCTTGTAGTAGGGAAAAAAGATATATGTCTGTCTGTATACAGTTTTATTGATACTTAAAAGCAAAAGAACTGGAAAATATACTGAATGTCCTTTCTCTGATTTTTTTACATCTTAGGCTAGGGTCAGACGAGCGCGTTTTCTACGGACTGTGCGCCCGTGCAGTATGGACGCACTTTTTGACGGAAGACACAGTAGTGGCCACACAGTCCGTTTTCGTGACTGACGTTATTTTTGACGGATGTAGCCAGGAAAATAAATTAAAATAAAAAAACATTTTGTCCGTCAAAAATGCTGGATGTATAAATGCAGTCCGTCTGACCATGTTCCATCACTCACACAAAAAGCTATGCGGACGTTGCGGACGCAGCACACTCCACACGTCCATTCTAGCAGTATTGAGTTCTTGCCTAACCTGCATCCGTTTGCCTCATCCGTCATGCGTCCGCACTTCATGTGTGAGGCTCCATTTAACACAATTGTATGCTATCACGGACGTACTACTGTGCGGCAACACGGACGTGAACACTGCGCTCGTCTGACACGAGCCTTAGTAAGAAAAATACACTCCGTGTTATAAAGTGGAAATCTCTATATCTTAGCCTTGAAAAAATGGCCATACATTTATCTCCCCAGAAATGTCTTAAATGACCATACATTACATACAATGAACAGCGACATGAAATAAACACCTACTTGTACTTAAACTAATGGGATTCTGCAATATAAGTCTATATTAAAACAAAAAAAAAATCACAAGAATGATTGATGTTTGAGTAGTTTTGCAAGTTGGCGCTCTTAGTATCATCAAGGTGTCATGCAACTACAAATATCAATACAAGGCTTATGTTTTTGCAGTATTTAGTAGATGTGATAAAGGGAGAGGATCCTAGTGGTAGAAACTGCCACTCTCATAATGGTAAGCCAAATAGACAGGTCTATTCAAAGAAAGGTGAAACTCAGAATGACTGGAGAAGTGAAAATTCTAGGTCAGAATAGCCAAACTAAGAAAAATTCTCCCATTTATATCACTTCCCAAATCGGCTATTTGGTCTAGATTGTTCTCTTCTCCTGCCACTTCTCCTGGTTTTCACCTTTTTCTGAATAACACTGAGAGTTTTTATTGCATCATTCTCATGAGGAGCGCAACAATTTTTCAATGCTTGGTAAAAATGGCACAGGGTCAAAACATTGCCATGTTCTTATTTGGTGAATGATGCAATAAAAGCACAGCTATGGGAGTTTTGGATTCTTCCTTTATTGTTCTATATGACCTGTGTGATGGCCAATGAATTCTGCACCCCATTGTTGACCTGAGGAGGCTTGCGCTCACTTCTTCCTCATTGAACTTTACTATATGGTATGAGAAGAAAGTCTTGATACCAGGAGGTACCTGTACACAAGATGCTGTGGGTTGCATTGCATCTCACCTTTTCATGAAAATCACAGACCACCAAATTAACACTACCTTCACAGCTGTCTGTGTATCGCTAGGCTCTAAACTGCAGGGCTTCTGAAAATGAACATTTCAGCATTCTACACTGTAATGATGTGCACTGTTTTATATAGCCTTGCAACTGCTCGGAATGAGTTTTGGGACCATTAGCATTTTAGATTCTTCCAGCTGTAAAAAATAAAGTAAAATAATATTTTAATCTTTTTTCCTAACGCAGCACTATTATTCAGTTTACAATTATAAAGTGAACAGTGATGCTGCGCTAACTTATATTTTTTAATTTCATTAACTTATTTTTTTTTTCCATTTCTCACACTGCCATCAAGTGTGGAGCTGATGATGCAACGCGTTGTTTCATCAACAACCTAGACCGTGGCACTGCATTGATGAGAGACAGGAGGATTTTGGAACCTGCATCTCTGAACTGTACACCGCACAAGGTTAATTGAAGGGTCATTGGAAAGGTCAGAGTATGGTCTCTACAGTGATACCAAACATGACCATGTAATGTGTAAAAATAAAAAATTGAAAAAGTAAAATGCACATTTTTTTTAGTTTGCCCCAAAACAAAAAAATGTAAAGTAATTTTGCCATGTTTCTTTTTTATTGTTAAGGTAGGGACACTCCACATTCCTGTGCCTACAGGCTCCTGAGATGCAAATCCGGCCCTGGGGAAGAGTGATGCGACAGGTGGGCTGTGAGGGACATGTTTCACATCACCAACAAGGAACACATCGAGAAGCACCAGCGTGTTTCTCACTGACACTGCACTGTTTGTCCCAGCATGTCCCTCTGGGAAGGAGAAACAGAAGCAATAGAAAGGGAATGAGGGTGGGTCAACCAACAAGCAGAGACACTCAGGTCTATTCAAGGAAAGTTGAAACTCAGGAGAATGACTGGAGAAGTGAAAATTCTAGGTCAAAATAGCCAAACCAGAAAAATTCTCCCATTTATCTCACTTTCCAAATTATTATTATTATTATTCTTTATTTATAAAGCGCCAGCATACTCCGCAAATTAGTATTTGGTCTAGATTGTTCTCTTCTGCCAATTCTCCTGGTTTTCATCTTTCTCTGAATAACCCTGTATGACTGAAAGGCTCTGAAAATGTTGGTTTTCAGAGTCTTTTGGTTTTTAGACTTCTATTGGGTGCTCAGCCTGTAATCTATCTACCTGCCCATCTATCTTCTAAAACAAAAAAAAACGAGATTGCATTGAAGCTCCTATTGTCCTTATTGCTTAGTTAGTAACACATGCACAATGATTGTGAATACCTTTTACCTGAAATCTTGCTGCATCATTGGCATCTGCTAAGTAATATGTTCATTTTGCAATATTATAAAAAAAATTAAGAGTTAAGCAGTGGTCAGTACAAAGAGTGTAAGTTGGATTTGTCTTACCTTCTTGTAGCACAAAGAATGTGGAGGACAGTTTGCAGAGTGGTGTAAGATGTCCACTTGATGTTTGGTTGGTCTTCCTATGACTGCTTTACTTTTCAAGTCCTTTTTATACCAATCACAGTAATGACATAGGTTACACAAGATAAGCCAGGGATCAACTATCCGTCTGCTAGTTCCACAGCACCACTCCATGTAATTACTTTTGTATCTATTTAATCAAGCCATGTTTTTTCAAATTCAACAGAAATGCGTCTTTCGCAATACATTTAGTGTCAGGTTGACATCAATAAATAGAAACTCAAAATTCATTTGTGTCTGTTTTAGTCATAGAAACGGCTATTATGTTAAAATGTCCCTGCTCTTAAACCTTCTCCACTGAGATGAGTTTGCACAAAGTAATTAGAAGTGGTGTTTTCTCCACTAATCCTGGAAAATCATTGCACCCCTGTGGTTTTGGGTGTTTTAGACTTTAAACAGTTGTACTAATCTTGGCTCCATTTACTGAGAGGCAATTTACAGCAACATTAAACTGATAAAGCTCGCATAGCTTCTTTAATTAATTCATAATTTATGACAATACTAAAGAGATATGTAACAAAAATATGTATTAAATGGAAATGCATGTTTACAGACGCATGGCCAAGATTTCCAGCCAAATGCAAACTGAACTGTAATGTCTCTGGTAAATTTTATCACAGCCCTGTTTACAGTTATACCTGGCACATACCTGGCACACAATATAGTCCATATGTTATTTAATCTCCAGTCACATTTACCCCAATTGTTATTCATCTTTAAAGTCCATGCATTTGCTATAAATGATTTTTGTTTGCAGGGTCTGAGTGTAAGCTCTAGCTGGACCAGGAAGTGGACCAATAAAGATGGCCTCCATGCTACAGTGAAATTGAGCTAACTTAATGCTATTGGATGGGGCATTTTAATGTCTATATAAATGCCCAAAATGCAGTTCATTACTTTACAAATGATCTAAATGTGCAAATTAAGCTCAGCTATAGCTATTGGGTTTTACAAGTTGGAGCTTAATACTCCTTAATAATATACTTTCCATCATTCCTCCTTGCATTTTTATGGCACAACAAATGTGAGACAAATTAAAACAATTTAACATAGTATACTTATGTATATCAGTAAACTGAAAAACCCACAAAAAATAATTATTATAATAGTAAGCATACATACAGATAAAATGGCGTCACGCCTATAATCAGAGCGGCTGCAACAACCAAGAGTAACAACCCAGTTCATGCATAAACATAACAGGAAAAAAAGGTGTCACCTGCGCTCATTTCTATATAGTTCCATGTGCAACAAAAAAGAGGTTTTAGTTTGCAAGAATGGCCATTGTAGCATAAGCTCACTCGCCCCATCAAGGCACCGCTTTGCAGAGTGAGTCCTAACCAATGACCAAAAGCTGCATCTCTGAGCAGCTGCATGCCCTCTTGCTGCTTTTCAGCTAAGAGGCAGAAAAATGGTGGGTTTTATTTATACACGCACCAAGCACTTTCCATTTGGGGTTGAAAACAAAAACATGGAAAAAAGAACAGCAGCAAAAATGACTAACTGGTGTTACAACATAATATACATACATACAGAAAAAATGGCGTTGCGCCTATACTCACCAGAGCAGCTGCAACTACCAAGGGCTATATTACAATCTTCGAGCAAAAAGCCTCGCGCAAAGCGAAATATTTTTGCTCCAAGCGTTAAACTTTTGCACGCGCAAATTACCGCTGGTATTACAATCCTCCTGGCTTTTTTCTTCCGCCGATCAATTGAGCGTGCACACAGTACGCTCACAAATGCAGTCTCAGTGCCGTCTCGCGCAAAAACCTTTGCGCGCTCAGTTTTTGGCACCCATTCAGCCAATCAAAATGAAGAAACACACCTATCAAATGCAACTGAATTGCGCCTGGCAGAGGCATCGGAGACGGGTTCTGCGTCTATGATGCAAAATGAGGACATATGCTACAGTAATAATACACACACACCTGCCATCATCCATTATATTGTTTCTGCATTCCTTTTTATGGGCTGTTTTTTTTTGGGGTTAGCCAGGTTGTTTAGATATGCCGTTAGCACCAGCTTTTAGGAGTTGCTAAAATTATGCGCGCAAAGGCTATGCGGTAATTACCGTGAATAGATTGTAATACCATCTTCGTACCAGCGCACATCCGCATTTGCGCTCGCAATGTTGAGTATAGGACGTACAGTAAGCTCGCGCAGGGTTCGTGCAGGTTCAACCGTGGTAGACGATTGCTTGCGGTTGTTGCGCTGACTATGTATGCATGTCTATGTATGCTGACTATGTATGCATGAATGCATTCGGCACAAAGGGTTTACCCCTCGCGTTAACTTTTTTTGCACCAGTGCAAACGTTTGCGTGAAGATTGTAATTGAGCCCCAAGAGTAACAACTCAGTTCATGCATAAAACATAAGAGAAAAAAAGGTGTCATCTGCGCTCGTTTCTATATAGTTCCATGTGCAACAAAACACACGAGGTTTTAGTTTGCTAGAATGGCCATCGTAACGTAAGCTCACTTGCCCCATCAAGGCACCTCTATGTAGAGTGAGTACCTAACCAAGGGGTTTTAGTTTGCTAGTATGAATCTGAACAGGCACTTTTTTTTTCTGTTTCCTAAATTTGTCTATAAGTTTGTTAGTTTTATTTCCCTTTCTTTAATGTACAGCATTGTGGAAACTGTTGGCCGTATATAAATGATGATAATAATCATAATACAAGTACACTATCAATATGATGCAGACAATCAAAGAACCTGAAAGAATCCATAATGGTATAACATTATAAAAATCTGGTGGCAAAAATATGTTTCACGCCCTTCACAATAAGATCTCCTGTCATGAATGAATATTCATGCATTAAAAAACCTCCAAGAGGAACTCTACCTGATTAGTATTAAAAAACAAATATATTATTATTGTCATCAATATATGCATACATTTTCCATACATTTATATGTATGCCTTTCTGATGCACTAGTTAGTAAAGTCCTTCTTTGTACCATGTATCATGTCTGACAGAGTGACTAGGGACAGGGAGATAGGTCACCAGTTTATCAGCAGGCAGGTGGAAAGAAGCCCCTTTCCCCTCCATATAGGGATAATTCCCAGCTGCCTGTTAATTTAGACTTTCCATCCGTTATAGTGGGTTGTGGTTCTCCCTGGGGTATGTCAGTATTTGAATGAGACCAGCGGATGAAGTTTGTGACACTGCTAAGAGAAGAAAGCAAACTTTTTCCTTTAAATATTTTGTGGCACGTTCTCGTGCCCTGAGCTAAAACCAGGACACTAAGGGGCTAACTCGCCATCCCCAGCATCTGCTCCATGGAGTCCATAGGAGTCCATTTGACCTCGAATTTTCACTTCTCCAGTCATTCTCCTGAGTTTCGCCATTCTTTGAATAGACCTGATAGAGAGTAAGTGCACCAAGCCCTGGAGAGGCAAACTCCCGCAACACAGTCCTAGAAAAAAGCAAGACTCCAAAAGCAGTGGGTTTATTGGAAGCTATTGGCAATATTTTGTCTCTATATGAGCCTTTCTCAAGCCTAACTAAAATCATTTGTTCACATACATTTACAGTATGTATGAAATATTTGGTGTTTACTTTTAATTGACCTTTCAAATTAACTCAAATAAAATACTTAAGTGTTACAATACCTCTTACTTACAGCATACATATTGTAATATACTGTATTGACACTTTCACTATCATGTAGTATCCGAAGAAGTACTGTCAGGAACCTAAGGCTTTTTTACAAAATTGCCTTTCATTAAAAATACAGTAAAAAATAACAGGGAAGATTCCCAAAGTTATTTTCCCTAAAGTAGCCCATCTGCTGACCAGAACAGCACTATTGAACCTGGTGAGGAATCACGTGGGGATCCATGCTTTATATGCAGATCCCCAGATGTACAATCTGGTGTAGCGTGCCCGTGGTACTCAAATATTCGGGGCACACCCTGAAGCCCAACTACCATCCCAACCAAATTTGTTTGCAATAAATTAATTTACTTTGCAGTTATACAGCATAGCCGCAGATCGTGTTTACTCGATCTGTGTTACTGTGTCCGTTGCTGATGATTGTTTAAACAGGATCATGGTAGTGTTGGGGTTAAGAGTTATTGTGGCAATATATATATCACAGTTCTTGCGTGTTTTTCAATGCAACAGTGAACAAGGGCTTTGTGATCAACAAATACAAAGTATGTACTCAAGGTGCGTGAACAGAGGATATTCTATAAAACAGTTGGATATAGCTTTACAAAAAGCGTGCCATCACTTTAAACAACCTAAAGTAAAAGTCATTTCACCTCCTACCCGTATATGCTTACCAGTTACTTATGGCAAATATGGAGAAACAATTGCCAATAATATGAGAAAACACTGGGATGTATTTCAATTTGACAATTCTCTTCCAGAACAGTTAAAACAGCCTCCTCTAATTAGTTTTAAACGGACCAGAAATCTGCGGGACTTATTGGTGCATACAGACCCGGTTAATTCATATATGCCAATTTCAACTACCACGAAAAAAAGGCTGTTTCAAGTGCTTAGGCTGTGTTACCTGCAGCCACATGAACGCTGGAACATCATTTGTACATCCATGGACCGGACGTAGATTTTTGATTAAACATCGGATTACATGTCAAACGGAATTTGTCATCTATTTAATTAACTGCCCTTTTGGCTTAAGCTATGTAGGTAAAACTGACTTAACACTTCGTGATCGCATCCGGGGACATCGGACATCGCTCGGCTATCAATACAGCCTATCGCGACGGCCAGAGGAACAAACCTGTTGCCAAACATTTTCTAAGTCATCAACATCGCTTACCATCCTTAAGATTTATGGGCATCGATCATATCCCACCATTGAGGAGAGGAGGTAATAGATCTCAGATACTCTTACAACGAGAAGCTTTCTGGATCAAGACACTTGATACTTTGGTGCCCAGAGGATTAAATGAGTATAATTCTCTTACTTGTTTTTTGAGTGATAGATAGATATAAAAAAATGGGCATAGCATGTTGCCAATGCAACATTAATATTGATGTTTTTGAATATGTTACACATTAATGTTTAACATCACCTATAATCGTTTAAAAATGGTGTTGCAGCGGGGGGCGTGGCTGGACGTCGAGCAGGACGGACGTGAGGTGGAGGAGCTCCTGCAGTTTTTCATCTTAAAGTTAACTTTTAGCTTTCTGGGGTGAGACCGAGCGCCTGCTTACCCACCTGAACGGACCCGGAACGCGGAGGAGGCGGGGTGTGTGCCTGCAGCGTTCGGGCGTTGTGGAGGTGCCGCTGGATCCCCCTGGGCCTGCTGGGCGAGCGGAGCCTGAGTGGAGGTGCCGGTGCTGCGGGGACCAGCACTTCCGGTATCGAGCGGAGGACTCCTTCGAACTGGCCGCTTGGGGTACAGCATCGCTGGCCTCTGGGGGTAAGCTGACGGACGGGGGGTTACTATCATCCCCCTCCCCCCCTGCTGCACGTGGCGAGCTGCCTTTACATCCTGGTCCCATCACATTCCGGCTCACGGCGCGGCGGCCGCACTTGCGGCCCCCGGAACATCTGGGGAAGTGGGACGCAGCCCACAGGCCCCCCCCCACGAGGAGTGAAGTCGGCGATCGGAGCCGCTGTGAGGCTCGAGGGCAGAGTCGATCCCACCCGACCTTCCCTTGAATAGAGGGTCTCCGGAGCTGGCCCATTTGCACCCCACTCTGAATCTGACAGTGGTCCCCATCCTCTCTCAGCAGTACCTGTATGCCCTTAAAACGTTGGGAAAAAAAAAAAAAAAAGAAAAAAGAGACAAAAAAAAAAAAAAAATCAATAAAAAAAAAAAAAAGGACTATAAAAACAATTAAAAAAAAATATATATAGGTACAAGAAACGTAATTCACTGTGGCATCCTGGAGGGCTAATTGATGCTGGGACCGCCTCTATCAGTCTTAGCCAGTACACATTAATGAGCGATCGCATGGATATGTAGCTCATGCGGCCAGCGCTGAAATCTTCTCAATCCAACGGCTACTAAAGGATAACCGAGGCATATTTTCTGCGGCTCTAAAATGGCACCCCCCAAGGCACAGCGAGTATTGGATCCCCCGAAGTCGGCTCGGAAGGAACGTAATAAGGAGGCGCAGGATAGTGGATCCCCGCGGCAGGCGCTGGCCCATGACCCGGACGGGTCACCCGCGGCGCCACCGGACCTATCTGACTCGCTACCACCCTCAGAGAGCAGATTGCACGCCATGCTGCAAGACTTGCGCTCAACCATACAGGCGGACATCAGGGGAGCGCTGCAGGAGTTGAGCCGTGACGTTCAGGACTTGGGAGAACGCACTGATTCGTTGGAAACCAAGGCGGATGACTTATGCTTAGCCCACAATGATCTGGTAGACCGACATCTGGCCTTGCAAGCGGCCCATGAATCTCTGGCACTTAAAGTGGCTGACGTAGAAGACCGCTCCCGGCGTAATAATATAAGAATCAGAGGTATCGCAGAAGCAGTCACTCTAGCGGACTTACATCCATATCTCCTGGAGTTGTTTCAAGTTATGCTGCCGGAGGCTACACCACACGACCTACTTCTGGATCGAGCGCATCGCTTACCGAGAGCAAAAAACCTACCAACGTCGGTGGCTCGTGATGTTATTATCCGGGTACATTTTTTCCACATCAAAGAAGCTCTGATGTCAGCGTCACGGAAGTCCATGCCTTTAGCTGCCCCTTATGCTGCTATCTCTTTTTTCGCTGACCTATCGGCTTTGACCATGTCTAAACGACGAGAGTTTTCATCCCTCACCAAGCTTCTTCGCAATCATAAGTTGGCGTACAGATGGGGGTTCCCAACGAAGCTCTTGATATGGAAGGATGGTATACTAAATGTTGTTCCTGATGTCGCCACTGGATTACAATTCTTGAAAGACTGGAACATTCTGGCTGATTTCTCGCCTCCGCGTGAACCTTCCTCATCACCGATTAAGGTCTCACCGGAATGGCATAGAGTCCGACCTAAATGATGGGTGTCTCCCTTCCTGCACCGCGGGGAGGACGTGGTTCCTCTTCACAATCGCCTCGGGACTCTGTTTTTTGATTCAGCGCTGAGTTCTTGCGTTGAGCTCTGTGCAGCGGACGTCCCCTCGTCCCCCGCTTGAGTCTCCTTAGCTGATATTTTTCGCTTCTTACTGCCACTAGGAATGACTCATTCTTGCTGTATCTCTGGGATACAGCAGCGTTTGGTTTGTTTGTCTTATGTTTTTGTTTTTTTCAGTTTTTTTTCCCTTTCTTTTTCGTTTTTTTTCCCTTTTTTATTTTTCTTTAATTATCTGTCTGTTGATATGCTCTTAAGGCCATGGCCTTCACATTTCTCATGTCTCCTCGATAGTACTTTTAATCCGACTATGCATATTATAACGTTGTGGTTATTTATTCATGAGTAAACCTCAGTTCAGTATTTTTTCAATGAATGTTAGGGGGCTGAATGTTCCGTTTAAAAGACATGCTCTGTTTCGGGATTTACATAAATCTAAGCCAGCGATAGTCTGCGTGCAGGAGACGCATTTCAGTACAGTGCGCACCCCCCATTTGCGATCCGCTATGTACCCTGTTTCCTTTCATTCTACTGCCCAGACGAAGTCTAGGGGTGTCTCGGTTCTCTTTCACAAGGACTGGGTCTTTAAATGCACAAACCAATATACAGACCCACTGGGCCGCCTTTTGATTTTGGTGGGCACTATGAATGAACTTCCAATTACGGTTGCAAATCTGTACTTGCCTAATGTCAACCCGGTATGTTTTCTTAAAAAAGCTTATAGTAAGATTAAGAAGTTGATGGAGGGGTCTCTTTTCATGTGTGGAGATTTTAATTGTGTACCGGACACGGCTTTGGATACACGCCCAGGCCAGAACCGTGCTCAGCCTTGTAAACAGCTCCCCTCTAGCCGTCACCTAACTGACTTTTTACGATCCTCTGACTTATATGACGCGTGGAGAATTAGCAACCCCTCGACCAGGGACTTCACTTTTTTCTCGCCAGTTCACTCATCTTATAGCCGCATTGACCTATGTCTGATACAAGGCTCTACAGTCCCTCGTCTCCTGGCAGCTCGTATCGGCTCTATAACATGGTCTGATCATGCTCCTATAACGATGGACTTTGAGGCTGACTATCCTGCCAGGGGGATGGGGAACTGGCGTCTAAACGACTCGCTTATAGTTAGTGGCGCCGATGTGTCTGATACATCGGCGGTGTTACAGGAATACTTTACATTAAATGTGACGGAAGACGTCACCATATCATCGGCCTGGTTGGCGCATAAAGCAGTGGTGAGGGGCCATTTGATTCAGAGAGGGGCTACACGGAAAAAGGCGTTCAATACCCAAATGACTTCAGTACAGCGGCAAATATCTGACTTGGAATCCCAACATAAATCTAACCCACACCTGACCTCTTGTCCCGACTGACGACCCTCCGACGGGATCTGATCCAGATGACGTTGCAGTCCTCTGAACGGGCCATACGACGCTTAAATCTCACCCAATATACCCAGGGCAACAAAGCTGGCCGGTTACTGGCATCTAAATTGAAATCTAAAAGACTACAAACCAAAATTCCTTACCTATTAGATAATGGAGGGGATAGGATTTACAACCCGTTAAAAATCTCAGAGGAATTTGCCAACTTCTACGCCTCTTTATATAACCTAAAATCAGATCCTGCGACTCACGACCCGAACCCAGATGAGATAACTCAATTCCTCCAGGAAGCAGAACTCCCCTCCCTATCTCGTTCACAAGCGGCAGAGTTGCTGGTTCCGTTCACAGAGGAAGAGGTGCGTAAGGCCATTAAAGCTCTTCCAAAGAATAAAGCCCCTGGGCCGGACGGTTTTTCTAATTTATATTATCAAACCTTCGCAGACATTCTAATACCAACCCTTACGGGACTTTTCAACCACATCAAATCCACAGGTGTAATACCCCCGGAAATGCTTCAAGCTACTATTATAACATTACCTAAACCTGGCAAATCCCCGACCAGCTGTGCGAACTTTCGTCCTATATCCTTATTAAATGTGGATGCTAAACTATACGCTAAACTGATGGCGTCTAGAATGGCTCCTTTGCTGCCATTCTTGATATCAGCGGAACAGACCGGGTTTGTAACTGGCAGACAGACATGTGACAACACCCGACGGTTCTATAATATAATCGATATCGCCTATAGAACCAATACATCTGGGCTTCTCCTGGCACTGGATGCCGAGAAGGCATTTGACCGCCTACACTGGGGCTATATGCGTAAGGCACTAGAAACCTTTGGTTTCCCTGCCCTATTTATTGATGGTATCATGAGCCTGTATTCCCTTCCAACGGCAAAGGTCCTGGCATCTGGGTTTCTTTCCTCCTCGTTCTCTATTACCAATGGCACCAGGCAGGGCTGTCCACTCTCCCCACTCATCTTTGTTTTGGCTTTGGAGCCCTTGGCCTCACGGATCAGGCGGGACACTTCCATCTCTGGCATCTCTACACCAGATGGAATTCATAAATTAGCTTTGTTCGCGGATGATATTTTGATTTTTCTTACATCCCCTGAAACTTCTTTACCATCTCTGATGCGTCAGCTGACTTCATATGGCCTAGTCTCCTATTATAAAAACAATGTGAGCAAGACGCAGGCACTGCCGCTACATGTTGACGATCTCTCACTCTCCACCTTAAGGGCCTTATATCCATTCGACTGGAGAACGACCTCTTTGAAATATTTAGGTATTTCTCTTACCAAATCCAGGGGTACTATCCTCAAATATAATTATAACCCCCTAATGACTTCTATCTCCTCCCAACTGTCCTCCTGGCTTGATCTGGAGGTCTCTTGGATGGGACGTATGGCAGCTCTGAAGATGTGTATTTTACCCCAGATTCTTTATTTTTTCAGGAACATCCCAGTTTTTATCCCGGCACATATGTTGCTACGCATGCAAAAAATGCTGCAGGCACACATATGGAAAGGGAGGCCTCCACGCATTCCAGCCTCCACAATTACCGCGACGCGACTAGACGTAGGGGGGCTAGGCTTTATAAACGTTACAGCATACTACAGAGCAGCTCTGTTGGCTCAGCTCCTGTCCTCCATGTCCCAGCGAGACACTCCTTTATGGTTACGGATGGAGAATGCTTACATTGCTCCTTTTCGAGTTCACGACCTGATGTGGTTTGAGAAGCTCCCACACCACGCATTGGAGGGTATCTTGCCCTCCACTTCCCTTTCCCTTATGTCATGGAGGCTATGGGGTAGACGCCTTGTACGACCTTTCTCATTGCTCAGCTTCGCTCCATTGCGCTTCCTCTGTCGCACTATACAAGACCTGAACCTTGACCGTTGGTTTCAATTAGGCCTTACACATATTCATCAACTTTTTACATCCTCTTCCATTAAAACCTTCCCGGACATAGCGCGCGAGTTTGCCCTCCCCACTAGCGAATGTTTCAAGTACCTTAGGGTAAAACATGCACTGACTCAACGGGGTATTTTCTCCTTTGCAGCGACGGAGACTACGGCCTTCCACAGATTGTGCTTAGGTAAAAAGGTTACGAAAAAGCCTTTGTCTTTATGTTATGATAGTTTGTTGTCTGCGAACCCCAATAAGAAACTACCTTATATGATTAGATGGGAAAAAGATCTGTCGTTCGAGTCTTCTAAGGAAGACTGGTTCTACGCCACGGAAACGGTCTATAAATATACCAGGAGCACTAATCTGCGGGAGGCACATCTTAAACTCTTATATAGATGGTACTTGACCCCGAATCGTGTGGCTCATATATCCGGGCATTCCAGTGTATGCTGGCGCTGTGGCACCAGTGTCGGTTCTATCCTTCACATCTTTTGGCAATGTCCGCTGCTAGCTACCTTCTGGGGGAAAGTTTGTAGACTGATATCTCACTGTACCGGAATATCTATATGCCCCTATGCCCTAAACAATACCTCTTACATATGCTTCCAATTACTATCCAACAGCGACATAGAGGCATCATATCGATTATACTTAGCGTAGCTAAATCTACTATAGCACGTCATTGGCTTTCTCAAGATAGTCCCTCAATGAGAGAAGTCATGTTATCATTGGAGAATGTTTATCTGTACGAAGACATGTACCACAGGGCTGTAAACTCTTTCAGCATGTTTCAGGACATATGGGAAGGATGGGAACTCTTTGTAGAGTCTGGAAACCTGATCTAAATTTTTTTTTTCTTATATAAATGATATAAAGGAGATATTTGAGGATACAGCATAAATATTGCCGTCTGTGGACCTCACTAAGCATATGCATAAGGATTTTATTTCTGATTTTTTTTTTTTTCTTTCTCTTCTCCCCGTAATTTTGTGTACTCTTATGATTTGTGTGTTCGGTTATGTTTTAAAGTGTTATAAATTTTATTGTGTTTAGTTTAACTTGGGAAAGTTTGGTTCCACAGATTGCTTGTATTGTAATCTTATGTTATTGCTAGAATTGATAACTGCAGGATCCTGCGTGATCCCCCTTTTTCATTATCCCAATCTTGGTGATTACTGGCATTTGTTTCTTCTGTGTGAACCTCAATAAAAATTTTTATATACAAAAAAAAAAAAAAATGGTGTTGCATTCGATTACAATTTAGGTCATTTATAATGGATCCAGAGATGGATGTATGCTATTGTATATATTGCTTATCTTACTCAAAGAAAAGAACATTAGAAAGTACGGCAACATGATTTAACTTCCTCCAAGATTGTTTTTAGCTTGCGTTATTTGTTGTGAGTTATCATCACCATAGAGATGGAGCACGTCGGGCGTGTGAGCTCACACGCAGGAACGTTGTTCCAGATTGCACTCTGGGTAATTTGTTTCAGGTGCAGTAGCAATCATTATTGAACGGCTGGATTGGTGAGTGTTTTTCACTTTCATGTATTTATGTGTTCTTTATTTATTGTTGTATCCTTGATAATGGCTCAGATATGAGCCGAAACGTTGGTTTATTTTTAATTTGATTTAATAAATACTATTTGTTTTAATACACGTGTACGACCCCTCTCATGCTGGATATACGTACGACTTTTTGGAGTATGCACTGTGGCGTTCACCCTCTACCAGTTTGGAGATAAGAAAGGTCGTTGCTGGGACTCAGTTTGGTGTATTTTTTATATATACTGTTGTGTTCAAAATTATTCAACCCCCACTGAAATTGAGTGTTTTGGCCAGTTTGACATTGATTTTGATCATTCAGTCATCTTGCTTACAATTAAATCAAAGAGGCACGTGTAGGTCAGACAAATATAACATAACATTTATAATGAAATAACCACAAATGTCTTTTCTGAGCTCACATCATTATCAGTTTTATTCAACCCACAAGTGACATTCAATCTTAGTACTTAGCTTTTAAACGTGAAGCATAGCTTGACACAAGTGTCTTGCAGCGATCTACGGGTATCTTCGCCCATTCGTCATGGGCAAAAGCCTCCAGTTCAGTCACATTCTTAGGCTTGCGCACTGCAACTGCTTTCTTTAAGTCCCACCAGAGGTTCTCAATCGGATTTAAGTCAGGTGACTGCGATGGCCACTCCAAAATGTTCCAGCCTTTAATCTGCAACCATGCTCTAGTGGACTTGGAGGTATGCTTGGGATCATTGTCCTGTTGAAAGGTCAAACGTCTCCCAAGCCTCAGGTTTGTGACGGACTGCATCACATTGTCATCCAATATCTCCTGGTACTGAAGAGAATTCATGGTACCTTGCACACGCTGAAGCTTCCCTGTACCTGCAGAAGCAAAACAGCCCCAAAGCATGATTGACCCCCCGCCATGCTTCACAGTAGGCAAGGTGTTCTTTTCTTCATAGGGTTTGTTCTTCCTCCTCCAAACATAGCGTTGATCCATGGGCCCAAACAGTTCTAATATTGTTTCATCAGTCCACAGAACACTATCCAAAACTTCTGTGGTTTGTCCACATGACTTTTGGCATACTGCAGTCGACTCTTCTTATTCTTTGGAGACAGCAAGGGGGTGCGCCTGGGAGTTCTGGCATGGAGGCCTTCATTACGCAGTGTGCGCCGTATTGTCGGAGCTGAAACTTCAGTACCCACATCTGACAAATCTTTTCTCAGTTCCTCAGCAGTCACACGGGACTTTTCTCCACTCTACGCTTCAGGTAGCGCACAGCAGTCGAAGTCAGCATCTTCTTTCTGCCACGACCAGGTAGCGTTTCAACAGTGCCATTTGCCTTGAATTTGCGAATGATGCTTCCTATGGTCTCTCTTGGTATGTTTAACATCTTTGTAATCTTCTTATAGCCATTGCCCTTCCTGTGAAGAGTAATCACCTCTTCTCTTGTCTTCCTGGACCATTCTCTTGACTTCACCATGTTTGTAACCACACCAGTAAATGTCTAGAAGGAGCTGAGTATCACAGTCATTTTAAAGCTGCCTAATTGGTGCTTATTATGCTTTATTGCTGCTCCGTGACATCCACAGGTGTTTTCAATACCTGATTGAAAACACTTGAATGAACCTCTGTTCTTCAGAGTGGTAGTCTTTAAGGGGTTGAATAATTGTGTCAATGAAGAATTCACAAAAGAAACATTTACTACTGTATTACAAAATCAATTGATGTCATTTTATTTGCATATGGTTCTTTAAAAAGTCCTTGTAGGATTTCATTCTGAATACAATTACAAATGTACACTAAATTCCCTAAAACCCTTTACAGCATTGGGGGTTGAATAATTTTGAACACAACTGTATATATATATATATTATAATCGCCAGAGTATAGCAGGAGTAGTGATACCTTTTTATTGGACTAACTTTACATTTAAAAGACAAGCTTTCAAGAGTATCCGCTCATCCTCAGGTCTGGAGCTATACTAAGTGAAATCATAGAATTGAACCATAAAGTGCCAAACAGAAGGACAAATAGTGGAATCATATGGTCAAGGCAGGTAAACAAACAGTGAGGAAAGATCATAGGCCCCCAACACAGATAAGCATCTAAGCATTTGATGATAGGGCCTGATAGGAAAGAGTAAATGACCCAACTAGAAGAATGAAAAAAAAAACAACAGGAAAAAAACCAAGTATAGTGCTGAATGTTGCATGACATTATGATAGTGCGTTAAAAAGCCAGAATCTACGTTATGACGTGCACTCAACTTCTTTGGTCGTCCATGGCGAGGCCTGTTCTGAGTGGGACCTGTCCTGTTAAACCGCTGTATGGTCTTGGCCACCATGCTGCAGCTCAGTTTCAGTGTCTTGGCAATCTTATTATAACCTAGGCCAGTGATGGCGAACCTATGGCATGCGTGCCACACCTGGCCCACGGGGCTGACTGTGTCGGCACGCGAGCTATAGGCTTGCCTCACTGCCACTTCCTCCCAGCGTGCGCCTGTAAATGATGTTACCCGGCTGCTCGTTGAAGTCCACCAACCACGATCTCGCAAGATCGCGGCATTAACTCCGGAGATAACGCCGCGATCTCTCGAGATCGGGGTTGGTGGGCTTCAATGAGCGCCCAGGGGAACATCATTTGCTAGCGCGTGCTGGGGAGGAAGAAGCATGCTGGGAGGCGCCTCGTGGGAGGACCAAGTGAGCAGCGGCCAATATATATCTATGTGTGAGCTGGGGCCAATATACACCCATGTGTGAGCTGGGGGCCAATATACATCCATGTGTGAGCTGAGCCAATATACATCCATGTGTGAGCTCGGGCAATATACATCCATGTGTGAGCTGGGGCAATATACAGCCATGTGTGAGCTGGGGGCCAATATACATCCATGTGTGAGCTGGGGCAATATACATCCATGTGTGAGCTGAGGCAATATACACCCATGTGTGAGCTGGGGCCAATATACATCCATGTGTGAGCTGGGGCAATATACATCCATGTGTGAGCTGGGGCAATATACATCCATGTGTGAGCTGAGGCAATATACACCCATATGTGAGCTGGGGCAATATACATCCATGTGTGAGCTGGGGGCCAATATACATCCATGTGTGAGCTGGGGCAATATACATCCATGTGTGAGCTGGGGCAATATACATCTATGTGTGAGCTGGGGCAATATACATCCATGTGTGAGCTGAGGCAATATACACCCATGTGTGAGCTGGGGGCCAATATACATCCATGTGTGAGCTGGGGGCCAATATACATCCATGTGTGAGCTGGGGCAATATACATCCATGTGTGAGCTTGGGCAATATACATCCATGTGTGAGCTGGGGCAATATATATCCATGTGTGAGCTTGGGGCAAATGTATCCATGTGTGAGCTTGGGGCAAATATATCCATGTGTGAGCTTGGGGCAAATATATCCATGTGTGAGCTTGGGGCAAATATATCCATGTGTGAGCTTGGGGCAACTATATCCATGTGTGAGCTTGGGGCAGATATATCCATGTGTGAGCTTGGGGCAATATATAAATGTGAGCTGGGGCCAATTATATCCATGTGTGATCTGGGGCCAATATATTCATCTTCTTATACTGTATTTTTCTTTTAAGACTTAAGCACATAATTAGTTTAGACAGTCGTATGAAGTGTTTTTTCTAAAATAAATCAGTATTTAGGTCTAATTGCGGGGTTGGCACTTTGAGACACATACAGTTGTGTTCAAAATTATTCAACCCCCAATGCTGTAAAGGGTTTTAGGGAATTTAGTGTACATTTGTAATTGTATTCAGAATGAAATCCTACAAGGACTTTTTAAAGAACAATATGCAACTAAAATGACATCAATTGGTTTTGTAATACAGTAGTAAATGTTTCTTTTGTGAATTCTTCATTGACACAATTATTCAACCCCTTAAAGACTACCACTCTGAAGAACAGAGGTTCATTCAAGTGTTTTCAATCAGGTATTGAAAACACCTGTGGACGTCACGGAGCAGCAATAAAGCATAATAAGCACCAATTAGGCAGCTTTAAAATGACTGTGATACTTAGCTCCTTCTAGACATTTACTGGTGTGGTTACAAACATGGTGAAGTCAAGAGAATGGTCCAGGAAGACAAGAGAAGAGGTGATTACTCTTCACAGGAAGGGCAATGGCCATAAGAAGATTGCAAAGATGTTAAACATACCAAGAGAGACCATAGGAAGCATCATTCGCAAATTCAAGGCAAAGGGCACTGTTGAAACGCTACCTGGTCGTGGCAGAAAGAAGATGCTGACTTCGACTGCTGTGTGCTACCTGAAGCGTAGAGTGGAGAAAAGTCCCCGTGTGACTGCTGAGGAACTGAGAAAAGATTTGTCAGATGTGGGTACTGAAGTTTCAGCTCAGACAATACGGCGCACACTGCATAATGAAGGCCTCCATGCCAGAACTCCCAGACGCACCCCCTTGCTGTCTCCAAAGAATAAGAAGAGTTGACTGCAGTATGCCAAAAGTCATGTGGACAAACCACAGAAGTTTTGGGATAGTGTTCTGTGGACTGATGAAACAAAATTAGAACTGTTTGGGCCCATGGATCAACGCTATGTTTGGAGGAGGAAGAACAAGGCCTATGAAGAAAAGAACACCTTGCTTACTGTGAAGCATGGCGGGGGGTCAATCATGCTTTGGGGCTGTTTTGCTTCTGCAGGTATAGGGAAGCTTCAGCGTGTGCAAGGTACCATGAATTCTCTTCAGTACCAGGAGATATTGGATGACAATGTGATGCAGTCCGTCACAAACCTGAGGCTTGGGAGACGTTGGACCTTTCAACAGGACAATGATCCCAAGCATACCTCAAAGTCCACTAGAGCATGGTTGCAGATTAAAGGCTGGAACATTTTGGAGTGGCCATCGCAGTCACCTGACTTAAATCTGATGGAGAACCTCTGGTGGGACTTAAAGAAAGCAGTTGCAGTGCGCAAGCCTAAGAATGTGACTGAACTGGAGGCTTTTGCCCATGACGAATGGGCGAAGATACCCGTAGATCGCTGCAAGACACTTGTGTCAAGCTATGCTTCACGTTTAAAAGCTGTTAGTACAACATCCTTTTACAGTTATAAGTACTAAGATTGAATGTCACTTGGGGGTTGAATAAAACTGATAATGATGTGAGCACAGAAAAGACATTTGTGGTTATTTCATTATAAATGTTATGTTATATTTGTCTGACCTACACGTGCCTCTTTGATTTAATTGTAAGCAAGATGACTGAATGATCAAAATCAATGTCAAACTGGCCAAAACACTCAATTTCAGTGGGGGTTGAATAATTTTGAACACAACTGTAAGTTGGTTCAGCGATCCAGTTTGGGCACTCGGGCTCAAAAAGGTTTGCCATTCCTGGCCTAGGCCATCTTTATGTAGAGCAACAATTCTTTTTTTCAGATCCTCAGAGTTCTTTGCCATGAGGGGCCATGTTGAACGTCCAGTGAACAGTATGAGAGAGAGAGCAATAACACCAAATTTAACACACCTGCTTCCCATTCATACCGGAGACCTTGTAACACTAACAAAGCACATGACACAAGGAGAAAAAATTGCTAATTGGGCACAATTTGGACATTTTCACTTAGGGGTGTACTCACTTTTGTTGTCAGCGGTTTAGACATTAATGGCTGTGTGTTGAGTTATTTTGAGGGGAAAGCAAATTTACACTGTTATACAAGCTGTACACTCACTACTTTACATTGTAGCAGTGTCATTTCTTCAGTGTTGTCACATGAAAAGATATCATAAAATATTTACAAAAATGTGAGGGTGTACTCACTTCTGTGAGATACTATATATATATATATATATAACTAACCATAAGGAGAGCACACAGAATATCACATTCAAACAGAACAACAACAGCTCTATACATTTTTTACTTCCTTCAGGAGCACAACAGTTATTAACCCATTCAAGACCCTTTGCAGGGTTTTTGATCTTAAGCTCTGTTTAAAAATGGTGGAAGTTTAGTTCGCAATAGATGGCCATGGATCGCTTAAGCCTGCCAACAGCATCAATGTATTCCACTCCTAGCAGGTAACTATTCTGCCAACCTAATGACTGCACTTATGGGATCAACTCACTTACCAAGGACCAAGTCCTATCTGGAGCTCCCTGTTTTACTTGAGATGCACCCACACTGAATGCTTAGTTAAGGTTGAGTGCTGCCCCCCCCATGTATTTTGTACATATATATATATATTATATTAGGCCGTGTTAGTCCAGATGCCAAAATCACAAGTATAGCAGTCTGCAGTGATACCTTTTTTACTGGACTAACGTTACATTTAAAAGACAAGCTTTACAGAGTATTCCTCTCTTCTTCAGGTCTGGACGCTTTACTCAGAGTTTTACTAAACTGTCCAACCTGAAGAAGAGAGGAATACTCTCGAAAGCTTGTCTTTTAAATGTAACGTTAGTCCAATTAAAAAAGGTATCACTACAGACTGCTATACTCGGGATTATATATATATATATCTATACATATATATTTGTGATCAGGTGATCAGATGATTTTGGTAAAGCCCATAATGTTTAATTAACTGAAAGTGCAAAGCGATTACTGTAAAACCAAGGGTATAATTTGACCTTCTCGTTTTCTCAGAAACAACAGAAGAATAAAGTGAAATATTCCTACAGACAGACAGTCCTTGACATGGATCAACGTGACTTATGTACAGCAATGTCTCCATCTTTGTCCTGTTCTCAAATTACCTAATGGTAGACTCTGTCATACGCTGTGCAGCCTTTTCCTTCAACCCTCAAGGTAATATCTCCTGCAAACTGCTAGAATGACAGATTTGAGTAATTGTGGAAGTAAATGCTTGTTTATATACTCTTAAGGGGTTATTCAATAAGGGGAGAACTTGCCACCGAATTGCACTGCACAGTGAATTTCAGAGTACGGTGCAATTTCTGGGCAGTTCGTCTATTCACTAAACTGTTAATTCGTTGAATACTGGCGAAAGGACAGTGAAATATAGTGCAGTTCACTGCAGTTTGCTGCAGTTCACGATCTTTTGGTGGCAGCAAAATTGTCCCATAGAGAAGTAATGGTTTATCTATTCAGAGTACGCCAAACTGCACTGAAGTTTCAGTGGTTCAGTTCGTCAGGCTTAAACTGGCGAATCCCATAGAATTCAATGCATAGGGGGTTATTTTACAGTGAGAATAAAGCTGTGGAATTCTGTGCCTGTTGAGGTGGTTGGGTCAGAGTCTGTACAGACTTTTAAACAACGACTGGATGACTTCCTGCAAAAACAGAATATTAAAGGTTATAATTTTTAAATTGTGGGTAAAACCTGCTTGATCCAAGGAGAAATCTGAAGACCATACGTACAAATAAAACACAAGGATATTGATTATTGTGGTTTGTTTTTTTTACAACTTGTAAACTAGACTTTTTGTTAACAGTAATGACTCATCACACTCATGTATTAATAATAAGTACACAAAATACTAACTAGAAGCGCCTTGAGAAAGAAACCACACTTACTACAATATATAAATGGTGCAATATCTTTTCACCAGAGATGCTTTACAATATACGGTATACTCGTATGGCAATCAAGCAAACAGCATGAAGAGTATAACTGTATATTATGAGCTTGTAATAAATCACTGGCTCAGTATAAAGGCATGCTGTGTGTTGAAATGGGAGCGCTAATCCCCAGGTTCCTGAATGGTAGTCAGTGGCAGTAGTAAGGCATCTGCTGAAATAGGAGTTGCTATATATGTGTATTAACGAGTTATTAATTTATTTATTGTGTGTATATTATGCACACAACCAATAATGATACCAATATGTTCTGCACTAAGCCACTTTCAAATAGATCATGCACTGAGAATAATATGAATGAATATTTTCCTAATAGGATCTTCAGAATGGAGTCTCCACACATTGCATTTACTGTATATACACATACTCTATATATTGCACAATACAATTACTCATAGTGGCACAGTAACATATTATAGTTGCAGTTGTCGTGCCACTATAGTTAAACTTGAAAACTTGTTTCTATGTTAAATTTTATTTTTCAGATGCTCATATCTTTGGACTGGAATACGGTATGAATGAGAAACTTGGCTTGTGAATCACTACAAAACTGGTAAATTTTTAAATATTCTGATTAAATCGTTTTTTGAGATAATTAAGATTGAAAACACAGGGTTATGAGCAGAAAATTCAATTGATTTAACATTGGACGTTTTGGCTCACATTTACTCAGAAACAGCTTCAACAATTAACTTTTAACTTTGCAGGGTAATAGATCTTGTGGAGAGCTAGAGCCCTTCCGTTGGGTGCAACTTTGTAGGATTAATAATTTCAGAGCTATTTTCAATTTAAAAAAGGGGACCAAGATGACTGCCTTAAGGATGTGGGCCTGTGTTCCATGCTGAAGCCTACAGCTTCCCCCACCCTGCCCCTGTGTTGTGGCTGTCAGGGGTGTACAGCCTAGAGAGGCTCTGGCCAAGGCCTCAGCCACTGGGTTCTGCATCCTGCAGCCTGTGCTTTGTTGCCACGGTCTGCGTCCTGGAGCCTGTGCTCAGTCGTCGCGGCCTGCGACCAGGAGCCTGTGCTCGGTCGTTGCGGCCTGCGACCTGGAGCCTGTGCTCAGTCGTCGTGACCTGCGACCTGGAGCCTGTGCTCAATCGTCGTGACCTGCGACCTGGAGCCTGTGCTCAGTCGTCGTGACCTGCGACCTGGAGCCTGTGCTCAGTCGTCGTGACCTGCGACCTGGAGCCTGTGCTCAGTCGTCGTGACCTGCAACCTGGAGCCTGTGCTCAGTTGTCGTGACCTGCGACCTGGAGCCTGTGTCCTCAGTCGTCGCGTCCTGCGACCTGGAGCCTGTGCTCGGTAGTCTCGGCCTGCGACCTGGAGCCTGTGCTCAGTCGTCGTGGCCTGTGAGTTGGAGCATATGCTCAGTCGCCACGGCCTGCAGCCTGTGCTCGGTCACCGCGGCCTGCAACCTGTGCTCGGTTGCCACTGCCACGTTCCAGCCCTGCCCCGGGTGGTGGGAGCAACCCAGACCCTTTCTTGCATTGTCTGGGTTAGCTATTTTTCCTCTCCGCTCCAGGAGTCCATTGCAGCTGGTCTGGCCTGAGGTCACATGCTCTGCCATGTACCCTATATATATGCAAGCACTGCATTTGCTCCTTGCTCTTGCATAGGTCATTGCTCCCTGTGATTCTGGTACTCATGTCTATGTCCTGTGATTCCTGTGTTTGATCTTGGCCATGGTTTCTAGGTGTATGTGTGTAGTGATCTCTGTATGCTTCTCTCTGTGTGTGAGTATATGTGTATTGATCTGTGTACATTTCTGTGTCTATTCATTTGTCTGTTTTTGTGTACGTGCATATTGGTCTATGTGTACTGTTATAGTTGTGTGTATGTGTATGCATCTCTGCATGTTTCTGTGCGTCATTGAGAATCTCGGTGTCTCTGTATTTGTCTATTAGTGTCTGTATGTATGTGTTTGGTGCCATGTATGAGGTGGGAGGCAAATTGTGTTCTGCCTAGGGTGCCTGTCGTGCACCTGCCTTGTCATCACTTAGGCCAGTGACTTTTACAGCACGTCTGACACCATGTAGTATATTTAGTGGGTATATTTAATATCGGAAGCATACGAAAACACTACTAGATAGTACATAAACTGAGAAGTTATTCGGCATTACTGGAATCCAGAAACAACCACTGGGACACTGAAACTAAACTCACAGTCTCACAACAACTACCATTGACCATAGAGATTTTACAAACCGTTCCAGCGTGTCCTTTGTATAAGTCACAGTAAGCCACACTGACTTTACCCATTCTACTTGTTGTTCTGTTATATTTGTCCGCCACGCTTTTGGCAGTAAGTAGCTTTCTCTTAATAACCTCTACATATTGTGACTGTAATTTTACCACTTAGGTCTTTCACTGGGATCTTCGAGGGCTGAGGTTCCTCTCGTGCAGTGGAGGCATCCTTGGCATTTCAGCTCTGGCCACCCTTTCTGGGTAATAGCAGACTGAATTGCATATGGTTCAGTCTCCTCTATAATGGCACCACAAGCTAAAACCTTGTAAGACCTGTGTGAGGTCCCACCATAGGGCAGGACAATTATGCTAATGCTTGTTCTCAAGACCCACACAAACTTTATGACGTTGCCCCCATTCAGGACCCTCAAATATTTTTGCGCCTTTCTTAAAGTCATAATATGCCACACTGACTACTTGTTGTTCTGTTATATTCATCTGCCATACGTTTGGCAGTGTGGAGCTTTCTGTCAATAACTTCTACATATTGTGACTGTCGGGGTTATTCAGAGAAAGGCGAAAACCTGGAGAACTCGCAGGAGAAGAGAACAATCTAGACCAAATGGCTGATTTGGAAAGTGAGATAAATGGGAGAATTTTTCAGGTTTGACTATTTTGACCTAGAATTTTCACTTCTCTGGTCGTTCTCCTGAGTTTCACCTTTCTTTGAATAGACCTGTGTAATTTTAGCAGATACTCGAGTATAACGCTAGATTTTGGTGACAAAAATATACCTTAAAATTGGAGGGGTTGCGTTATATTCGAGACATCTGCATTGCGTGAAAAAAACCCAAAAACAAACAAACAAAAAAAATTGCCTTGCTCTGGATCCCAAGTCTTCCGGAAATTAGTAGTCTCGCTGAATTGAATGCGGGCCCCCTGATGCTTGCAAACAATTCAGGAACTCCCGGATTCGGGAGAGGTGGAATCCATCACGGCTAGAGGGCACACTCGGTTTAAGCCAATCTTTCACCTCACTCACCTCCGCCGGCCATCTAATCGCTAGTAAAGAAGACGGGGGGCTGGTGGCTTCATACTTAGTTACAACTACAATCATTCTAGAGCAGAGCACCCCGGCCTGAGGGGGGAGCCTGACTGTGTTAGGAGAACCTGGAAGGATCTTAATTACCGGTACAGTAAAATTTTGCTCCTCGAGTTATATTCGAGTCTTGAGTATTTTCTTATTTCCATAATTAATCTCTATCCATCGCGTTATATTCGGGTCATGCTATACTCGAGTATCTACGGTAGGTCTTTCACTGGGATCACAGGTGTGTGCAGACGGCTACCTTATAGGTTAGTTGGTCCTTCTTGTCTACCTTTTTAGATTCCTCAGCTACACTTCTTGGATGTTCCTTGTCTAGTTTACGGCACAGAACATGAAAATAGACTACTTATTTACAGTTTTGTAATTAACCAATGTTACATATGTCAACACCGTAACACTATGAGTTATGCATGGGAGCTAACTGAAGGCTATTCCTAATACTATATTACTATGTTACCCTGAAAGCAATAACGGTATGATTTTATGTCTATGGGATATGACATTTTTCTGCTGTTGACGAGAGAAGACAAGAGCAAAACCGAAACTTGCAATGTTCTGTGCCAAGTGCTGCAGAGATAATGCAGACCTAGGAGTGCTTCTACGGCTCATTCTATGTACAGTGGGTGCAGACTAGCTGCAGTAATCATAGGAATTGCGCACCTGGGCTGTTTAATTATTATTTATAGCGTGCAACACTGATTTGAAAATGTCTTAAGAACAGTCTTATATTTACCACCCATAACTAATAATTTACGTCTGTTTTGCAAATAATTTATGTGTTGTCAATCATCCACCAGGTCTATATCTATTCACTAATCACATTTTGGGGTATATATTTAATCCTGAAGGCAAAATAATGCCCCACTGTGAAGCTCCACCTTTGGTTCCTCTCATTCTGCTCTTAAGTCCCTCCTCTCTGCTCCTCCTATCTTGTATCATTCCCCCCCCCATGCAGCCATAGCACTTCATTCCTTTCATTATCTTAAGCAATCCCTCTCTCCTCCGGCTGTATGCAGTGCTTGCTTCGCTTCCTCCTCACCCCTAAGCTACCCCCCTTCTGCCTCTCATACAGTTTCTCAATGCTCTTGATTCTCTGCAGCACTACAATTCTTTCTTTCACTCCTGGTCGGCCATTCTTTGCTAAATATTATATTCAATCCCTCCTTTCTGAGCCTTTCTTCCCAAACACCCTCTGATAATCATCCATTTCCTCCTTGGTGCAGTGGAAACAGCAGAAGTTGGATCATTTTACAGCCAAAGCAAGCATCTGATAGAGTATCAAGAGATCAGGAAGCAGCACAGACCAGCTTGATCTTGTGCAGGGATCACATGTGGTGATGTAATTGCTGGGGAGGGAAAAGAAGCAAGTGTCGAAGCAAACCTGGACTGTAGTATGTACATGTATTCATATATAACTATAGTAAAAGAATAGTCCAGAAACCGATACGTATAGTAATTATTATGAACAACAGAGAACCAACCAGTCGGAATTGGCTTGGAGTCAACATCCATGTTTGCATTGGCAATATAAGCTGTCACCAGTTCTGGAAATTGCATGACGTCACTTGGGGCCACCAGGCAACTTTACCTTAAGTTAGAAAAAGGGGCCAGCAGTAGGAAAGGAGTGCGCAAGGAAGACTTTGAGAAGTCAACATTATGAAAATATATAAACACGATACCAAACAAATCCCTTAGAAAGATACTTAAGACCAAGAGGACAACTTGAGTGTGACAATACGTTGAGGTGATTATTGGGAGGAGATGGAGAGCGGTGCCTACACTGGAAATAGCACGTGGATTACAAAGACCTATGAATAATATCCCGAGAACGAGATCTTTAATTGATGTTTCCTTGAGGCACAGGTATGATTTTGTACATATTATTGGGGGAAAAAAAATTGTTCGATACAAGTATGATGCCTCTCAATTGTGGATCTGTCCACTGAGCCAGAGTTTGCTCCAAAAACCCAAGTTTATTTTACCCATTATACATGTGTAATTTCTCCCAGTGCGCATGTGCAAGATGATCTGAAGGATCCTAGCAGAACTACTACAAGGTCCTTATTTTGTACGCTGAGGCTAGGGTCAGACGAGTACATTCTGTGCGGACTGTGCGTTCGTGCACAAGGGATGTACTTTGGGCCGACAATGTAGTGGTCACACAGTCCGTTTTTGTGACTGACGTTTTTTTGACTGATGTAAAAGGGAAAATAAATTAATATGAAAAAACATTTTGTCCGTCAAAAATGCTGGACGTGAAAAATGCAGTCCGTCTGACCTCGTTCCATCACTCACACACAAAGCTACGCGGATGTTGCGGACGCAGCGCACTCTGTGCGTCCGTTCTAGCAGATTTACATTCTTGCCTAACTTGCGTCCCTTTGCCGCGTCCGTTCATGTGTGGTCTCTATTGATCATAATTGTATGCTACCATAGATGTTAAAATGTGCGGCAACACGGACGTGAACACTGCGCTCGTCTGACCCGAGTCTTAAATTGCATGTATGACAGCACACCAGTGACTGATCTCATCTGCAACAAGTTGTAGATGAATGAAAACCAAATCTGTGTAGGGTTTATGAAGTCAAGAGTATGTGCAAGTAACATTGCAGTAGGTGTTATTGTATTCATTATTCATACATGCAGCCAAATAATAATCTAAACCGTATACTTTGTAATGTGCTTGTGAAAAACGAATTAAATTTTTGAAGAATATTGTAACTTTATTACTTTCCAACAGTTTCAGTCAGATATAGTCAACAAAAGAGCAGGATTACATTATTCGAAAAAGAGTATCAGGAAAATAAATGACATAAAATAGTTGACATAAAAAGGAATAGAAAGAAAGAGATGAAAACAGAAAGCACATCAGAATGAGGAAGGGAACGTAATAAACAAAATTAGCACTAAAAAAGATAGGGAAGGAATGCAGAGTAAAAACAAAGCCAACTCTTAGTACAGGTAAGTGAGCTAGATGTTACGAAAGACCTTTGCACTTGGCTGGACAGGGCCCAATTAGCAGCCTGTGTGGAAGTTGGAACTTTGTGTAACCTTGTGGTAGGGTCCTGTGGTGGTGGGGGTTAGCTGCTTCTTTGACTGGAAATTGGTGGTTTCTGGGTGGCATTTGAGCATGATCGGGTGGGAGGGGAATCACTGGTCTGGCCAATCAGTGATGATTGATACTGTTTTGACAGGTCTTGTCATTAGAGTGGGTAGAGCTCTTCTAGTAGAAGATATTATTTGATCTGGCATTGACTTCTCATGGGCATCATTTAGTTTTCTAAGTTGGCACTATGTCCTTGGCTATTATGGTCCACATGGCATTTACTTGGTTTGCCAACTTGCTTGTTCAGACATGCCTGTAGAGATTCTTGAGTTGAGCTATCAGCTGTTCAAACAAATAAATAACTAAAGAATACAAAGTCTGTTTTAAAGCAGGAGTGTATTATATTCAAAGATCTGGTTTATTAACTGCATAGATGTTTTTCAAAGAACAGGGCAGCGGGAATATTAATAAACCTTAATTTTGATCCACGGAAACCAAATCTAAATTGTCAGTTCAACATTGCATTTGGCAGCAATAAAAACCAGACACAAACTAGGCATACAGGGACTAGCATACATCCTAGGGGGGAATCGTGACAATAACCCCCCAATATAAATATTACTGCACTTAGAGGAACTGGAATAGCTGTGTGCTTGTTGATCTGCAGCTTCCCGAGAAAATGGCAAAGAGGTGCTGCCAAACTGGAAGAGCTTCAAGGGTAACTGCAGTCCAATGAGAGACGCATTTTAATTTCAAAAAGCTCTCATTTTCTCCCCAATGCCCAACCACGTTTTAGCCTAGGATGTCTCTTTAAGGCAATGTTTCCCAAACCTGTCCTCAGGACCCACTGACAGACCTGCCACCAACCCAGCCTCCTGCTTCTACACCCACTCCTCTTCTACCTAGGAGGCACCTTGGTGCCCTGAATCCTAAACTATTCTCCACCGCTATCCATTCTCTTCTCCTTCCATCGTCAACATCTAACAGCACAGACAAAGCCACCGATATGTACAACTCCGCCCTCTTGTCACAGTCCTGGCAGAGGGGAATAGGGTATGAGCCCGATATGCGGTGATAAACAAGCTGAGCCACGTAAATGAAGTACAAAGGGGGTTTGTTGTAACAATACAGCAATATGGACAGGGCAGGAATGGAGGTGACTGAGGATGCAATGCAGGGAGGAACCAGACACAGGGAGACACGGAGGGAAAACACAGCAGGAGACTTACATACAACACGAGACAGGAAACAGAGGTCACTGGAGGTTTGGAAGCAGAGGGCACTGGATGCTTGGTAGCAGCAGGCACTGGATGCTTGGTAGCAGCAGGCAGAATCCGTAGTCATAAAGTCCATGCAATAGGTCGTGGCAGGTGGCTGGCAAATGTAGTTAAAGTCCAAAGCAAGAAGTCAGTACATGGGGAATCAATACAACAGCAGAGGATGGGAGCAGGTCTGGAAGAAAGGCTACCAGGAAGTAAGTGGGACAATGCAGCACTGGATCGTGGGTGCTCCACCCCTATGAAGGGAACCACAGGCCTCTGATTGGCAGCACCTGATGTTAACAGAGCCTGAGGGAAAGTAGAAGGTGGCGTAGCAAGAAGGATGCTGCATAGGTCCAGTCAGGAGGGTGCAGTACCACCTTTGGCCTTCTTACCACGGCGGCAACGGCGTGAACCATGACACCTCTCCACATCAGTTGACGAACTCGCTCCTACCTCTCTCCATCCCACTCGCAGGCATAACTGCCAACCATGGCACGCCAAATACACAAGATAACTTTGCTGATATTACAGGACAGCAGAACGATGTTGGAGGAAGTCTAACTCTTCGGCTGACTTCCTGCACTACAGATTCATGCTTGCTTCCTATAGTCTCGCTCTATCCATCGCTAAACAAACTTATTTCTCGTCCCTTATCTCATCCTTTTCTCATGATTCCATAAGTCTGTTTCCTACTTTCAATCTGTTTATGCGCCCCACTTCCACCCAACCCTCCACAGACGTCACTGCTGTCTGCTTTGGTGACAATTTCCCTGATAAGATTTACTAAACTTAGCCTAGAAATGTCTTCACTGCCCTCCTCTATTAACCATTCTACCCCATTGACTCCATCATTCCCTACCCCCTCTTGTATTATGTCTTCCTTTTCTACGGTCTCAGAGGAGGATGTCTCAAACGTTCTCATGTCCTCCTGCCCTCTTGATCCATCCCCTTGCATCTTATTCAGTCTGTTCTACCAGTATCATCTCTATGCTGACGATACCCAAATCTACCTTTCCGCTCCTGATCTTTCTCCTCCTGTGTTACCTGTCAGCTGTCTCCAACTGGATGACTTCCCGTTTCCTAAAGCTCAACCGCTCTAAAACTGAACCTCTGATCTATGCTTTTACTCTTCACATTCAGTCACTAACCAAATCTTGCTACTTCCATCTAAAAAACATTGCACGCAGCCGTCCCTTTCTTAGTCAGGACTCTACTATAATGACCATCCAAGCTCTTATTATCTCCCGCCTTGACTACTGTAACCTCCTTCTCTTTGGCCTTAAAAAAAATCCCAGATTCTTTCTCTGCAGTCTGTAATAAACGCCTGTGCCAGACTTGTTCACCTCACATCCTGCATCTCTCACCCCTTTGTCAATCTCTACACTGGCTTCCTGTTTCTTTTAGAATCCATTTCAAAATACTGGTGGTCACGTACAAAGCTCTGCATAACCTCGCGCCCCTGCCTACATTTCCTCCCTTATAAGCAGGTATGTCCCGTCCCAACCACTTCGCTTGTCCAATGACCTGACGCTATCATTTCCTTGTACCCGCAACCCCAACTCTCACCTTCAGTACTTCTCCCAAGCTGCCCCCCTTTCTATGGAACTCCCTTCCCGGCAACATCAGATTCTTATTTCTCCAGTCCTTCAAGAAGTCTCTGAAAACACATTACTTTAGAGAAGCCTATCGGCTCACTCCATAACGTGCGGGTATGCAATCCTTGTCTATAATTAAGTTCATGTGTGACTGGGTGTCCACCTTTGCCGTACCTGCATATGGTATTTATATGGGGTTTATTCTGTACAGAGGGTGAGGGCATTGTGCACTGAGGAAGGGACTGTGACCCCGAAACATTTGTATTTTATTCTTCTGCTCTAGTAAATGTGGTAACACTAGTGCACCAGAAAATAACAGCGCTGGCAGAGTGTTTCATTTTTTGTTCACTAAACTTCATATATCACTATAGATATTTTAATGGTTTTAAGGATTCTTTGCATGACGGTCTGTGCCATCCCTGGGTGTATGAAAAAACAGATTTGAATACATTATGACCATGTTCAGTCCCCGAGTATATACTAATCCACTGTTTTCAGGGGTATGCAAGACAATATATTCCTGATGAGGTCCTTGTAAAAAGTTGACATTTGCTGAATGTATTTTTTTTCCATATATTTACTACTAAGCTGTTGGCTAGCAAGTTTTCTGTGAACATCTCCAGTTTTCCTTGTGACAGCGAGAGTGACAGAGTGTGTCTGATCTGCAAGAGCTGGAGCAGTAATTGTGACATGCCTTTACTCTGCTGTAGTCTAAGTGGGTTTTATGATGTGACTTTATTACACAGATATCCTGTGAGTGGGGTCCAAGTGATTATCCACTGTGTGTCATTTATTGCAGTAGGGATGTTTGAGTTTTAAAATACAAAGAGAAACAAATTTGGGGGTCAGGAATCTGTATAAACTGACAAGAAATACCTCAGTTTCCTTGCTGCAGCTAGGAAGTGAGAGTCACCTTCTGCATCCTTCAGGGACTCCAATGACCCACAGGAAAAATACAAAAAAACACTTCCAGTGCTGCTGTACTGGTGCACTTGTGCCACCAAATTTATTTCGCAGAAACACAGAGTCACAAACGTTTCGGGGACACAGCCCCTTCCTCAGTGTGCAGTGCTCACTGAGGAAGGGGCTGTGTCCCCGAAACGTTTGTGATTCTGCGAAATAAATTTGGTGGCACGAGTGCACCAGAACAGCAGCGCTGGAAGTGTTTTTTTGTATTTTTCCTGTTTGAATTTTATCCTGTATACTCTTTAATTCAACAGTTTACTAAATTACACCAAAATACAAAAGAACATTTATAGTGTGTCCTTTTTTTCTGAAACAGCAGGGGAATGAAAATATTTGTATGGTGATTCTTTAAAGGCCACTAAAATGTCCTTTTAAGTAATCTTTAAAACATTCAGTCTGGTAAAAGAAGTATTTAGCAAGTTCAACTGTTAACTCATTTTGTACCTAAACATTTATCCTATCGTTTCAGCATCTTGCAATGGCCAGTAGACCTTACCTCTGTGATCCTTGTCTTTCTGGGTCACAGCAGGAGGTGTGAGATGATGTTGCTCCTTTTCCCTTTGGGGAGAATAGGGGGGAATTGGTTTAATCTTTCAGAGAGATAGGGGTAGAAGCATTGCGACAGAAAAACTCTGTATTCAACCAAGGTGGTTGGAAAATCCATTTGACAAATCTTTTTAAAATTGTTTTAGAGTCTTTATTTTAAAACATTTAAACCAAGTCAAAACAAAAACAAGCAAATAAAATAACAGTAAGTTAATAATACAACTGAAAATGCAATCAATATAAATACTGCAGAGAACGAAACAGAATACAGTAAACAAGTTAGACAAATTAATTCAGTGATAACATATTACCGAATTGTATAACAAACAACATAAAGTAATTGTGAAAAGAAGCAGTAAATATTGATCATAAAACATTGTGAATAGGGTACCTAACATGAAAGTGTAATTATGCTGTAGTGGAGGAAAAAAAAAAAAGAGACCACAGCTGATCAGAAGGTGAGAGGAGAGACCTAAAGGGAAATAGTGAGGAGTTAAGTGGTGTTACTGGCTTTTGGAGGATTCAGGAAATAAGAACAGGACCACTAGAAGTCACAACAGGTTTCTAGAGCACTACAATTCCTTCAGCGAGTAGATTCCATTTTGCTGAACTAAACTGGAGTCCGATACCAACTAAATAGAGTTTTGTAGCCTTGTTCTTTGTGAATGACACATATAAAAATAGGGAAGCAATTGAATCCTCTATTTGGTGCCAATTATTAAAATAGGAGAGGGGTCCCAGGTGTTTTTCCCAGGATGACAAACAGGAACGGGGTAAGTTACAAAAAGATGTCAAGATGGTCATGTATATCATAGAAACTTGTCTGTATTTGTCGGTAAAGCTGCACAATTGAGCAAAACAGATTTAAAATAAAGTAGTGAATGCGTTTGAGTTAGAAAACTATGATGAGGTTAGGGGTGTTTGCTACAATATGAATGAAAATATCAGGTTATACCTTTAGATGTGATACAGTGAAAATGGGATGAAGTGAAGATTATGTACCTCTGATTAAACAACCTGTTTGAACAAGTAACCCCAACACTGTCACAGTCAATTGGCCAATTTGTTAAAATTAAAATGGATCAACACTTATTTGAGAACACACTCCAGCCTATTATAGCCGGTACAAATAACACCAAAGTGATCAGGTTCATGAAACAACAATGTTGTTGATGTGCAAAAACTGCCATCACCCTCTGCGTTGGATCACCGTCGCCAATGTTCAGGTGGATATTCTTTAAAATGTATTAACAACAATTTTGCCTCATCATGTGTAGCCATCAGACAGAGCTCTTTCTTGAAAAAGAAAACCACACACATTAGAGGTGTGCACGACTGAAAATGTTATTTTGGTTCAAAATATTGTTTCGTTATTTCATTTCAATGGATATATCGGATCACTAAAAACCCCATTGTAAGTCAAGATCGATTTGATAGTTGATATAGAGTTGAATTTCGGATCACTAAATCTCTACAGATTGTAAACTCTTGAGCAGGGTCGGGAGGACCCTGCTCAAGAGTTTACAATCTGTAGAGATTTAGTGATCCGAAATTCAACTCTATATCAACTATCAAATCGATCTTGACTGTTCCGTGTGTGTACATGTACAGTCAGGTCCAGAAATATTGGGACATCGACACAATTCTAACATCTTTGGCTCTATACACCACCACAATGGAGTTGGAATGAAACAAACACAATGTGCTTTAACTGCAGACTTTCAGCTTTAATTTGAGGGTATGTACATCCAACTCAGGTGAACGGTGTAGGACTTATAGCAGTTTGCAGATGTGCCTCCCACTTGTTAAGGGACCAAAGGTAATGGGACAGAATAATAATCATAAATCAAACTTTCCCTTCTTAATACTTGGTTGCAAATCCTTTGCAGTCAATCACAGCCTGAAGTCTGGAACGCATAGACATCACCAGACGCTGGGTTTCATCCCTGGTGATGCTCTGCCAGGCCTCTACTGCAACTGTCTTCAGTTCCTGCTTGTTCTTGGGGCATTTTCCCTTCAGTTATATCTTTAGCAAGTGAAATGCATGCTCAATGGGATTCAGGTCAGGTGATTGACTTGGCCATTGCATAACATTCCACTTCTGTACCTTCAAAAACTCTTTGGTTGCTTTTGCAGTATGCTTTGAGTCATTGTCCATCTGCACTGTGAAGCGCCGTCCAATGAGTTCTGCAGCATTTGGCTCAATGTGAGCAGATAATATTGCCTGAAACACTTCAGAATTCATCCTGCTGCTTTTGTCAGCGGTCACATCATCAATAAATACAAGAGAACCAGTTCCATTGGCAGCCATACATGCCCACGCCATGACACTACCACCACCATGCTTCACTGATGAGGTGGTATGCTTAGGATCATGAGCAGTTTCTTTCCTTCTCCATACTCTTCTCTTCCCATCACTCTGGTACAAGTTGATCTTGGTCTCATCTGTCCATAGGATCTTGTTCCAGAACCGTGAAGGCTTTGTTAGGCAAACTCTAATCTGGCCTTCCTGTTTTTGAGGCTCACCAATGGTTTACATCTTGTGGTGAACCCTCTGTATTCACTCTGGTGAAGGCTTCTCTTGATTGTTGACTTTGACACACATACGCCTACCTCCTGAAGAGTGTTCTTGATCTGGCCAACTGTTGTGAAGGGTGTTTTCTTCACCAGGGAAAGAATTATTCGGTCATCCACCACAGTTAGTTTCTGTGGTCGCCCGGGTCTTTTGGTGTTGCTGAGCTCACCGGTGCGTTCCTTCTTTTTGAGAATGTTCCAAACCGTTGTTTTGGCCACGCCTAATGTTCTTGTTATCTCTGTGATGGGTTTGTTTTGTTTCTTCAGCCTAATGATGGCTTGCTTCACTGATAGTGACAGCTCTTTGGATCTTATCTTGAGAGTTGACAGCAACAGATTCCAAATGCAAATAGCACACTTGAAATGAACTCTGGGCCTTTTATCTGCACATTGTAATTGTGGAACAGTTCGGTGTCTGTTCGAGGGCAGTGAAATCCCCATAAAAAAAGCACTACAAGGCCACAGTTTTACCCATATTGTGACCTGAAAGCTGATGTGGCCGAGTGAGTTAGACCTGCCACTTCACATGGTTTGACCGCATGAGGCATTCTTTTCCCTTAGCCATCTCGATCACCCGACTGCACTAAGCTTTTTGGGAGGACTTAGAGAAAATGCAATGAAAACAACTGTGGCCTTGTAGTGCTTAATTAAAATTGGGGCATTTTAATCCGTTCCCAGCACCCACACATACAGGCACAATGTGGGTTAAAAATACAAAAAATCTGCACTAGGATTGCTTGGCAGGAACGCAGCAAGCAGACAATTTAAAAAGAGTCTGCTGGTGATATTTATGCCGTGGGAATGCAGCGAACGCCAATCGCAGTGTTCTTGGGGCTGACTGACAGGACTTGTCCTATGGACTCCAATATCATCTCTATGCTGATGACATCCAAATCTACCTTTCCTCCCCTGAACTTACATCTCCTCACGTATTGGACCATGTTAGAGCCTGCCTATTGGCTGTCTCCAACTGGATGACTTCCTGTTTCCTAAAGCTCAACCTCTCAAAAACTGAACTTCTCGTCTTCCCTCCCTCTTAAACCTCCATTCTTGCGTCCATTTCCCTTCAGGTGAACAGTGTCACCATTACTTCTCCCTCTCAGGCTCGCTGCCTCTGGGTCCTCTTCGACTCTGATCTCTCCTTTACTCTTCACAATCTCTAACCAAATCTTTTTTCCCCACTCTCCTACTCTCTGTACGGTTTGTTCAGTGTTGATTACTTCTTAATTTTCTTTTCTCTCTTCGGTTTCCCTTCTATTATGTCACTTTGATGCAGTGCCTTGGTGCCCCTTTTTGGGGACTTTTTTTCGCAGTAAGATGCAGATGATTGCATATGCCTTTGGGGATCTATTGATCCCTGGATTTTGATGGAACTGGGCTGCCTCTGACGAGCGCTGTGCCGTATGTGTTGTTAATGCTATGGAAGACCCTACATGTTTTTGCTGGCTATTTTTCTTGACAATGCTTTCTCTTAGTTCATGTCTGATGCTGTACTGTAATTATTATTGTTTTACTGCTTATTGAAGTGTACAGTGGCAAGAAAAAGTATGTGAACCCTTTGGGATTACGTGGCGTTTTGCATGAATTGGTCATAAAATGTGCTCTGATCTTCATCTAAGTCACAACAATTTGAAAAACACAGTCTGCTTAAAATAATACAACACCAACATTATATGTTTTCATGTGTTTATTGAACATAACATGTAAACATTCACAGTGCAGGGTGGAAAAAGTATGTGAACCCCTAGCCTAATGACTTCTCCAAGAGCTAATTGGAGCCAGGAGTGAGCCAACCAGTGTGATATTATTGGATGTGTTGCTGAAAGCTGTCCTGCCCTTTAAAAACACACACCAGTTTTGGGTTTACTGGTTTCAAGAAGCACTGCCTGATGTGAACCATGCCTCGCAGAAAAGATCTCTCAGAAGACCTACGATCAAGAATTGTTGACTTGCATGAAGCTGGAAAGGGTTACAAAAGTATCTCCCAAAAGCCTTGATGTTCATGTGTCCACGGTAAGACAGACTGTCTACAAATGAAGAAAGTTCAGCACTGTTGCTACTCTCCCTAGGCGTGGTCTTCCTGTAAAGATGACTGCAAGAGCATAGCACAGAATGCTTAATGAGGTAAAGAAGAATCCTAGAGTGTCAACTAAAGACTTACAGAAATCTCTGGCACATGCTAACATTTTTGTTGACACATCTACAATAAGGAAAACATTAAACAAGAATGGAGTACATGGGAGGACACCACGGAGGAAGCCATTGCTGTCCAAAAAGAATATTGCAGCACATTTGAAGTTTGCAAAAGAGCACCTGGATGTTCCACAGCACTACTGGCAAAATATTCTATGGACAGATGAAACCAAAATTGAGTTGTTTGGAAAAAACACACAACACAATGTGTGGAGAAAAAAAGGCACAACACACCAACATTTAACATGTATTTTTTTTTATTGCTGAGTTATTTCAATTCAGCCACAACTATCATATTTGCAGTTAACACCAAGTTTTCAAAGACGTTACGAAAATTCACGCAAACGTCGCTCGTACGACTTTGCGCAAAGATTGTAATAACATCCGCACCAACACATTTGCGCTCTTAAGTATAGGATGCGTGCATGCACTTGCGCAGGGTTCGCGCAGGGTCGATCGCGGTAGACGATAACGCGCATCGTTTGCGTGAACGTCGTAATACGACGTTCCGCGCAAATGGTTTCGTCCTCACGCAAACGCGCATTTGCGTGCACGCAAACGCGCATTTGCGTGCACGCAAATGCGCTGCGCGAAGCATGTAATAGGGGCCTATGTGTGGAGAAAAAAAGGCACAGCACACCAACATCAAAACCTCATCCCCACTGTAAAACATGGCGGAGGGAGCATCATGGTTTGGGGCTGCTTTGCTGCCTCAGGGCCTGGACGAATTGTTGTCATTGATGGAAAAATTTATTCCAGAGTTTATCAAGACATTTTGCAGGAAAATGTAAGACCATCTGTCCGCCAACTGAAGCTCCGCAGAGGATGGGTGATGCAACAGGACAACGACCCAAAGCATACAAGTAATTCAACAAAAGAATGGCTTCAACAAAACAAAATACGCCTTCTGGAGTGGCCCAGTCGAGTCCTGACCTCAACCCGATTGAAATGCTGTGGCATGACATTAAGAGAGAGATTCACACCAGACAACCCAAGAATATTGTTACACTGAAACAGTTTTTTGAAGAGGACTGGTCCAAAATTACTCCAGATAGTTGTGCAGGTCTGATCTGCAACTACAGGAAACGTTTAGTTGAGGTTATTGCTGCCAAAGGAGGGTCAACCAGTTATTAAGTCCAAAGGTTAACATACTTTTCCCACCCTGCACTGTGAATGTTTACATGTTCTGTTCAATAAAAACATGAAAACATATGTTTGTGTTGTATTATTTTAAGCAGACTGTGTTTTTCAAATTGTTGTGACTTAGATGAAGATCAGAGCACATTTTATGACCAATTCATGCAAAACTCCACATAATCCCAAAGGGTTCACATACTTTTTCTTGCCACTGTATGCTCTCTTTTCTGCTCAATAAAACTTTGTTATACACAAATCTTGCTACTTCCACCTAAAAAAACATTGCACGCATCCACCCCTTTCTTAACCCCTTCACTGCGGAGGACGTGTGGGGAACGTCCTAATTGACTCCCGCTATATACGGGGGACGTTCCCCACACGTCCTCCGCTTGCGGGAGCCCCGGCAGAGATACTCACCTCTGTCCAGGGTCCCGCGGCGTTCTGGCTTCAGGGAAGCCAGGCGCTGAAGATAGGCTGGTCCCCGACGTAAATGATGTAATCGCGCCATGCGCGATGACGTCATTTCCAGGCGACTGCCCCAGCAATGCCGGGAGATCGCTGAAAGGGAGGGAGAGATCCTTTTGGATCCCTCTCCTTCCCGATCTGGAGGATTTTCAGAAAAAACCCAGGCACTGCTTTGAAGGGCAGCATCTGCCCTTTAAAGCGGTGCCTGGGTTTTAACCCTTTACTTGCCAGATCGTGATCTAGCTCCGGTGGGGGCTGCCATCTTGGATGGCGGCTCCACCTCCGGGTTCCCCCTCGGCTCCTGACGTCTCGTGTATAGCACGATGACATCAGATAGCTGGGGAACCCCTAGCTGCCCGGGGATTTCCCAAGGAAATCCCCTGGTGGAGATACGGAGTTCCTTTGAACCCCGATATCTCCAGAACCGTGGCAGCTAGGGGGTCATGCACGGTGACATTTGAAAGGTCTGAGCACGGCCCTTCGGATGATACCAAACATGACCATGTTCAAAGTAAAAATAAACACTTTATTATTTTTTTTATTTATTTTTTGTGTGTTTTTATTAATGCAATACAATTTTTTTTTTATAATGCACACTGAAAGTATAAATAAAGAATACGGATGCTAACCAATAAGTGGACCATTCCTCAAGGGTCCAAAAAAATACAGACCATATACAACCAGGAAGCACACCAAAGTAAAAAATAAAGTTTATTTATATCAGACAAAAAAAACAACATAAAACGAATAAAGAGTGTTGAATTCAACAATATAGATCAACTATGTAGACATAATTTTACATATCACAGCCTGTAGAAAAAAACTCGGCAGTATATCACAATCCCAAATAAGGGGAAAAAAGCTCACGTTATATTACAGAAGAAATATAACTACCGCCTGGAAGAATATAAGATGAAATCTCATCAATAGTTGAAGCAACAGCACAAGATCATCAAGAAAAAAAAGAAATCAGCGGCCGCTGATGACGTCGAGATCCGCGCCAGACAGGGCACCGGGTCTCTCCCCAGACAAGGTGCGGATCTCTTGACGGCATCTGCGGCCGCTGGCTCTAAACGCTGAGCACCTGCAACATATCTGGTTGAATGAATGGTGCATTTGCGGGTAATTTGTTTAATATGTTTTTCTATATATTGTCACGCTTTTCCCTGTTTATGCACCCTTAACAAAGGCTTGCTAGCCAAAACGTTGGGGCACTAGGCCTGTTTGGATACTGAGGAGTCTCCCTGGTACTTAGGTATCTTTATACTTGTTTGTTTATATTTGGTTTCTTTGTTTCTTGATGATGTTTCTTGATGATGCGGCCGCTGATTTCTTTTTTTTCTTGATGATCTTGTGCTGTTGCTTCAACTATTGATGAGATTTCATCTTATATTCTTCCAGGCGGTAGTTATATTTCTTCTGTAATATAACTTGAGCTTTTTTCCCCTCACTTGGGATTGTGCTATACTGACGAGTTTTTTTCTACAGGCTGTGATATGTAAAATTATGTCTACATAGTTGATCTATATTGTTGAAGTCAACACACTCTTTATTCGTTTGTTGTTTTTTGTCTGATATCAATAAACTTTATTTTTTACTTTGGTGTGCTTCCTGGTTGTGTATGGTTTTTATTAATGCAGCAATATTGTTCACATTTCAATTATAGAGTGAACAATGATGCTGCACTAATGTTTTTTTTTCTATGGGGTGCGTATGCAAAAAAAAAATAAAAAATAACATAATTCCCCCAAATAAATGGAACGAGTCCCCATTTCTAATTTTTGTACACGTGCACCCCATAGAAAATATAAACGCAAACACTCATGTGAAAAAAACCACTTTACACGCTGTAGAGGATTAAAGATTCAAATTTAATTGCATTTTTTGTTATAATATACAAACAGGACGTATACATATAATAATGATATATTATGAATCTGCTAGTCTGCCGAAAAAAATAATATTTCTAGGTCATATATTAAAACGTGGCTTAAAAACGCATTTAAACATGAGGAGCAAAAGCGGTAGAAACGAGCTCAGCACACAGCAGTGAAATGATTTAGCAGGGAAAGGGTTAATCAGGACTAAAATGCTCATATTATGTCCCACCTTGACTACTGTAACCTCCTTCGTCTGGCTACTGACCAGTGCTTCCCCTTTCCACCCTCAAAATTCGCTACAAGACACACATCACGTGGTACAGCGTCATCCAGTCAGTGGGGAGATTCCCAGCACACACACAGGCGGCCACGCCATGGAGTGAGGATATTGTGCATCAAAATATAATACGAGGAGGCAGCTTGGTTTAACTTGTGACCGAACCCCCGGTGAACGTGCTAATCTGCTGGACACATAGACACACACAGTGCTCCTCGCGGGGCTTACTGGGCGCCATTTCTCCCCTCCCTCTCTCACGTGACACGGCGCGGGGTTCCCTCTCCCGATCGGGGCCGTGACCTCGAAGCAGGTCCCGCGCGCGTGGCGCGGGGAGCCGTTAGTTGTCGGGCTCTGTTCGCTGATAGGCTGTCTGGCCGTTGGCGCGTTCGGCCGGTGTCTGGCAGGCTCGCGTGCCGCCCGCTTCGTGACGTGACCCTCCCCATGGTGTGACGTGCGCGCTGCGCGTCCGAACGTGGCATTGTGGCTCCTGACGCTCAGCGCGAGCGAGAGTTTGTGTACGAGACGGAGCAGGATGTGAATATGGCGGACGGTGAGGCCGTAAGGGAGCGCAGCCCCGGCCCGGACGTCAACATCGAAATCCCGCGGCTGGCGGATGGGCTGCAGGAGCTGGGGAGCCGCCTGCGGACCGACGCGGGAGAGGAGGAGAACCCAGTGCAGGCCGCCACCGACTACTGCCAGCGTTTCTGCCAGGTAGGTGCTCCGGGGAAGGACAGGGTTTCAGTCCGGAGCGGGTTTGAGGAGGCCCGGGGAACGCGGCGGCCATCCTGTGCCGCCGGGATGCGGACGCTGGGCGGGTCACTGGCGACTCCTTTGTGTGTTTACGTGCATCTGCGGGGCCTGTACGACCGGGTCCCCGGCTCCCCCCCTCATTGCGAGCCGCTGCACAGGCCCGGGGGGGGGGGCAAAGACACCGGGCCTGCACCCCACCAACTGCCATGCCTGTCCGTCTAACCTGGGGTCCACGAACTTCCCTACCCCCCATTATCCATCCCTGTGAGTCCCTATCCAGCTTTCCACGCCCCTGCTGCTCCAATCTGCAGCCCTCCTCCTCCTCCCGTGTGAAGGCAGAGCCTCCATGCAATGCCCCTCTATCACAGCCAGCTCTGCGGCCGTGCCCCTCTGCCTCCATGCACAAGCAGCAACCCGGTGCCTCCTGCTTCCCCACAGACTCTGCATTGTGAGGGGGACATGGGATCGCTCCTCCTCCATCATTCAAGCTGGATCCAGTTGCTGCAGCAGCACAGTCAGAGGGGATTATGTATTAACCCGCTCTGTGTCAGCCTCACGGCTCTCTGCACAGGCTGATCAGGGATCTGCATGCCACCCTGCCCTTCACCTGCTGTGGTCAGGACAGGCCCCAGTTGGGCATTGATCTCTTTGTTGTCTATTGGTGTCTGTAGGCATGGTGGCGGTAGCTCCCCCGCCGCCTGATCAGTCCTGTAACTCAGTGTATGATTGTATATACTGTTCACGCCTTATTGCATTTGATAGATTGGTAGGCGTGATCCTCTGACGGTGTATATGTATCGGGTATAGTCTATGACATCACGTGCTGCGTCACTGGCCAGTCACCTGTTGACGCATTAGTCACTGGTAATCACTTAATCGGGTCAGCATCCTTTGACCTGCAGATGTTTTGGATGTATGTTTTCCATGCTGGGTAAATCAAATTCGTTCCAGAGAATCATGGGAGATGTAGTTTCAAAACATCTGCTGACCTTTGCACTTGTACAAGCCTGAGCCAGTGGCAGTGATTCAGAAAGCTAGCGTGGGATACTTTACTATCAATTATTGCTCGGGATCAGCCGACACACGTGTGAGCCCAGGTGGATCTGCAGGACACTAGTCATTCAGGATTGTTGAACGTTACTGTAGAAAGTCCTTTTCTGTGACTAGTGTGCTGGGCCTGCAGAAAAGAATGCCCGCCACCATCCTGGAGATGAAATCAGCAGCCACCAATAAATCCTTTAGGTCCCTTTGTGCTCTTATATCATTGTTGCTGTGGTCTTTTTGGTTTTTATCTTTTTGAAAAGTGAATGTTAACTCTTAGTTGTAGTGGTTGCCATGACGACACGTGTCAGCATTCTTTCTTAAAAATCCTAGTATGTGGGATTCTTCTCCTGTTCAAGTCTTTCATTTCAACGTAGGCACCCTCACATCTCCATAGACCGGGCGCTACATGAATCTGTGCAGTTCACTGATCCCGACATTGTTCCATCCTTGGTGCCAGCTCTTGTCCAGTGTTGTATACATCCACAGCTGGCAAACCTTTTGGCTGAATATTTAGGATTCTGGGATCTAGACACCCTCCCTTCTCTACAAAAACTAGCAAGAAAACATTTTATTGACATGTGTCCATCCCTCCCTAGCATGTTGTCTGGGGTAGTACAGCACCAAGCCAATAAAGCAGGTACCCTCATCACTTTCATGTGGCTGCAGGCAGCCAGGATATTGTATGATCACACGGTACCTTTTCACCCATTTAGGGCACTATTACAAAGTGCCTGCTAAAACAGGGACACTAAGGTGGAAAACCTGCAGTTTTCCCCTTAGCGTTCCTGTTTTAGCAACATATTACAGGGCAGGCGCTGATTCAACAGCCTTCACCGCAATGCAGCGTTAAGCTACTGGATGCTTAAGAGAGAGCTAACGTGCCGCCCCGAGTATCCCCTCCATGGAGGCTTTTGCTGCTGGGTCACATGACCTGCAAGATTTTGCTCTCATGAGATCATGCAGGTCCGCAGAGTGAGACTGGGGACTAATTGACCCCAGTCCTCACTCTGCGCGCGGCAGACTAGGCCTCTGTTTTTGCCGCTGGATGAGTGGTGAGTATGTGATTTGATTGGGGAGGGGGGTTCAGCTGGTGCTAACTGATTCCACAGAATTTTCAGTAACCGCAGTGGTGTGTTAGCGTTAGGACTTTGTAATCTCTTTGCGCTCCCCATGTTAAGAATAGGGAGCACAAAGTACAGTAAACTCGCTGAAGCGAGCGCATCGGAGATTGTGCTAACAAGTTTTTTTAACCAGTTAGTGTTTGGATTGTAATATGGGAGGCCAGCGCTAAGGGCACTTAACCTAGCGGTATCGCTCACATAGCTGAGCTCTAAGCTTGTAATATTGCCCATAGATTGTAAGCTCTTGAGCAGGGTCCTCTCTTCAACGGTTTTCTGTATCTAACTTGTTTGTATATTTTATTATATTTGACCCATTGTACAGCGCTGCGGTACTTTATACATATTTGTAACACTAACCAGGTAATTTTAGCAGAGTGGCAGCCATGTGGATGGTTATCGACCAATATAATTGTATTGATTTTACTTTTGGATGAGTTACCGTCTGTGTGGATGGCAGCCTGCTCTTGAATCTGTTTGATTGATCCTCTATGGCTTCATTGCCGGCTGTCACTGTTTTGCTGGGAGCAGAATGGCCTGTAGGTCCGTTCTCTTGCTGTCAGTGAGCTCTGATACACCGACCAGCTCCTACTACTGTACCGACAATCTAACGGGCAGCGGCGGCTCAAATCTATACTATGGGCAAGCACATTTTATAGAAAGGCTTTAATTTCCTTTTGAAGACGGCACCTTAAAGTGAATCTGTTATAAGACTGCTTTTCGTATAATTTGACATGCATGCTCCTGTTTGTCAAGTTCCGCAACTTCACCTACTTTTCAAAAACCAGTAAGGAGCTATGTGATAATCCAAGTATATGCTAGGGATGCCCTGGTCTGACCACAAGTCTGGATCAAGAGCTTATCAAGGAATTTCACCATGATTGGTTAACGCTGTTCAAACCCAGAGTCCTACACTTTTGGGCCGTCGAATTTGGAGACCAGGGTTTGCCGCAGTCCATTTGGGTCCGGTTCTCCTTGTGCAGAATTGCTGGGGTTTCAGCCTGCAAGGGTAGAGATAGACTGATCGGCCAGTGTTATTACAGGCTGATAACTGATATGAAGTGTGATATTCTGTACATTGAAAGTCTTGAAAAATCACTATCTACACAACACTGGCATCAAAATTGTAAACATTACAATTAAGAAAAATAAAGTCCTTGTAAAATACCTTTTAATAGCTTTCCAGAACACAGAAAAATGGCAACATATATAAATATCACACACTAGACGTCATTACTAGAAAGCTAAACAATATTTTGGGTTAAAGAATCTCGCCGGGGCTCCGTGTGACGGATAACTCGCAGTAATGTGCAGTGTGTATGAGCATATCCCAGAGCTCCTCAGCAATAACAATCACACTCATACAAAGCACACTTTACTGTGAGTTTTAGGCCCCGTTCACACCTTGGTGTTTTACAGCGCGTTCCTGCGCGCTGTAAAACGCCCAAGCACGGAATTCCTATGGGGCCCGTTCGCACCTGGGCATTTTACAGCGCGCAGGAACCCGCTGTAAAACATCCTACGCCCAAAGAAGTACGGAAGCTTCTTTGGGGCGTATTGCAGCGCGTTCACCGCTGCAGTCTATGGCTGTGAACGCGGTGCAATGCGCGTTCACGCATTTTTTTTACGTTTGCGCGTTAAAAACAAGCAGGTGTGAACCCAGCCTTATTGTTGTGGAGCTCTATGATGTGTGCTGTGTATGAGTGGAGCTCTGATACAGTAATGTGCGCTGTGTATGAGTATCACAGAGCTCCACAGCGAAGCATCATTTTATTTTTATTTTGAGAAAGGATTTTACCAGGAAGGTTACATTGAGATTTCTCTCGTTTTCAAGTATTTCCTGGGTGGCGAGTATGTACCGTTAGGTGTCTTGCCCAAGGACACTTACTGGAGAGTTGCTCGTTGGGATTGAACCCATGTTTCCACAGGCTCTCTCCACGCAGAGCAGTGATGTTACCTCTACCCTACCCAGCCGTGTACTTAATAATTGAAAAGTGAACAATTATGTGCGTTGGGGGGCAAAAAATGTAAAATGTTATTTACTTTTACATAAACACTGATCACTCTTGGTATCATTGGAAAGATCATGCTCTGGTCTTTTTATTATACCACCATATGACTCTCTAGTCTTCTATGGTTCTGGAGATATGGGGATAGGTAAAAGAGACGTTTGACCGAAGTTGTCCATAGTCGCTTGCAGTGGGTGGCTCTAATTGTACAACCGACGTCGTCCATAGTCTAATGAACTAGACGGTTGTTCGACTGGATCCAGCAGACAGCCAGTCTTGCTCTGTATTATTTTGTTCTAGAGTTATGCTGGACATTACCAGTTTGGTTTTATTTAGTTTTGACAGTAGCAGAACTATTACATAGACTGTGGGATACTTCCGCAGAGTGGGGGAGCTGTACTCCAGTGTTTTATTCATTCTTGGAACTGGAGATCTTTGCCACCACCCTAGCCTCCCTCTCTCTGGTCTAGTGCTGCCATTACTCCCTTTGGTCCTGGTCCCTTCCTGCAAACTCCCTCCAAAACTCAGGTCCACTCTCTTGCCTGAACTTACTCCCTCTCAAACTCTGGTCCAGTCCTTTGCCCAAACCCAGTGGCTGTTGGTGTTACTTTTAAAAGTCTTCTTTTCCAGTCCAAGTGCTTGACAATCTACATCAGCGTGTTGCACACACCCCCCCCCCTCCCCATGGACTCTTTTCTATACACAACCAATTGTTTGGTTGATTTTCAAAGCTTTGGCGCCATTCATAGCCAGTCTGCGGGGGCCTTGTATCAGCATGGGCAGCAGGTTCATTCACATTTTCTTTTTCAGTCAGACCACCGCGGGACCCCAGCCAGAGAGGTGAGTATCGGACGGGAAGGAGCTGCAAAGTGATGATTTGTGGGAAATGTCCTCCGCATACAGCGTGGACACATGAGGACATCCCCCACATGTCATCCACATCCAAGGGGTTAAACAGTTCTGAAAACAACACTTCCCATATCCTGCTGAAAGAGTCCATTGCCATTGGGGAACACCACTGCCGTGAAGGGGTGTACGTGGTGTGCAATAATCTCTATGTAGCTGTTACATGTCTGTTGTGTCCTGATGCTTTTCTATCATGGCCAGTGTTAAGTTTTTTCAGAAATCTGAGATATGGCATCTCTTCTGTGTGATCAGCCAAGACAGGCTAAAGTTCGCGCCCCATGAGCATGTATGAGCCTTGAGCACCCATGGATCACTGGTTGTATTTTCGTGAGCCACCTTTTGTATCTTCTAACTGCTACGTACAAGGAACACTCAACATGACTTGCCGTTTTGGAGATGCTCTGACCATTATTTCGCCATTGTCAAAGTCACTCAGATCCTCTTGTTTATTTTTCCTACTTCCAGCACTTGAAATTCAAGAATGAGTTGTTCGCTTACTGCCAAATGTAGCCTACATCTTGACAGGTGGCATTGTAACAGTATAATCAAATAGTTTCTTCTCCTATGATGAAGAAGATGTGATCCACTGCACCCGTCTGTAGAGCAAATGTCCTTTTTAGCCTCATATGGCTTTCTGAACTCAGACAAGGTACCAACTGTAGAACTGCCAATATAGATTAACCCCCTTCACTGCGGAACCATTCAATGCCCCCGACGTCTTTATTGATGTGGTTGGATATTTTTATTCATTACAGTAACCCCAACTATTCTGTAGGTAATGGCTTTAAAGTGAATCCTGTACCAACCAGCTTCATGTTGTCTGTGATCATCCCAAATCCTATTGATATTTCCTCCCTTGAAAAGATTTAGTTAGCTGCAACTATCAGGTTTATTTTTCTCCGTTGTGTGTTGCCCACTTTGAGGGTTAACATGTACAGTGCTACACAAATCAACACATTGACAGTCAATTAGGTATGTGGAGTGAGTTGAGCTGTCCTGCAAAACAGCTCTTCCACTCGCAACTGTCATTCATCTGGTGGCGTGCCGATGGAAGTGATAGCGAAACGGAAGTAAGCAAAACTTTCCTGTAAACGGGTTAACAAACACATCGTGAGCAATTCCATGTGTAATGAGCCCGGCATGTATTGGACTTGATAGGTGTGTATGTTATAATTAGAGATGTAAGAAAAGCAAAAAGTATTCCAGGCGCACCTAAGCAGTAACCTAGTATATTATTCCAAATGCATTTTGTATAGCAGCAATTTTGCGAAAGTATAAATGTGTAAAGAAAGCACTCTGAAATAGAATAAGAGTAATACTTATATTTCAAGTTGTTATGAATTCTTATTCCTCCTTTTCGGTGTTGGATTCTTCCGGTTGAATACAGGATAGTTGCATGAATTCCTAGATAGCGAGGAGTAGGGATGCACCGATACCACTTTTTTAAGTACGAGTACCGATACTTTTCTTTAATGTCATGTGACGCTTTCCAATAAGAACAGACCATATAAAAATGCCCCCAGCTCACATGTATATATCCCCCAGCTCACACATGGATATGCCCCCAGCTCACACATGGATATGCCCCCGCTCGCTCATGGATATGCCCCCGCTCGCTCATGGATATGCCCCAGCTCAGCTCACACATGGATATGCCCCAGCTCAGCTCACACATGGATATGCCCCCGCTCACTCATGGATATGCCCCAGCTCAGCTCACACATGGATATGCCCCCCCAGCTCACACATGGATATGCCCCCCAGATCACACATGGATATGCCCCCCAGCTCACACATGGATATGCCCCCCAGCTCACACATGGATATGCCCCCCAGCTCACACATGGATATGCCCCCCCAGCTCACACATTGATATGCCCCCCAGCTCACACATGGATATGCCCCCCCCCAGCTCGCACATGGATTTGCCCCCCAGCTCGCACATAGTTACATAGTTACATAGTTACATAGTTACATAGGCTGAAAAAAGACATGCGTCCATCGGGTTCAGCCTCTCCCACATAACCTACTGCTGTTGATCCAAAAGAAGGCAAAAAACCCAGTCTGAAGCGCTCGCCAATATGCAACATACTGGGAAAAAAATTCCTTCTTGACCCCAGAATGGCAGTCAGATTTCTCCTTGGATCAAGAAGCTTTTACCCACATATTAAATATTATAACCCTTAATATTCTGTGTCTGCAGGAAGTCATCCAGTCGTTTTTTAAAAGTCTGTACAGACTCTGACCCAACCACCTCAACAGGCAGAGAATTCCACAGCTTTATTGTTCTCACCGTAAAATAACCCTTCCTATGCTTTAAGCTAAATTTTCTTTCTTCCAGTCTAAATGGATGACCCCTTGTCCTGTGTATAGTCCTGTTAATGAATAGGTTATCAGACAATGGTTGATAATGGCCCCGTATATATTTATATAAGGTTATCAGATCCCCTCTAAGGCGCCTTTTCTCTAAACTAAACAGGTTTAAGCTTGTTAGTCTTTCCTCATAACTTAACCCTTCCATCCCCCTTATTAATTTAGTTGCCCGTCTCTGCACTTTTTCTAACGATATAATATCTTTTTTTAAGACAGGTGCCCAAAATTGCACGGCATATTCAAGGTGCGGCCTGACCATTGATTTATACAGAGGCAAAATTATGTTTTCATCCCGTGAGTGAACTCCCCTTTTAATGCATGCCAGTACTTTGCTGGCCTTGGCGGCTGCTGTTTGACATTGCACATTGTTACTTAGTTTGAAGTCTATGATTATTCCCAAATCCTTCTCCTGCTTGGATTTCCCTAACTCCGTACCATTTAGGGTATAAATTGCTTGTGTGTTCTTCACTCCAAAGTGCATAACTTTACATTTATCTAGATTAAATTTCATCTGCCATTTAAGTGCCCAGTCCCCCAATTTATCTAAATCCCTCTGCAGCGAAGTAACATCCTGCTCACATTGTATTACTTTTCCTAGCTTTGTGTCATCTGCAAACACTGATACATGACTTTCAATGCCTATCTCAAGGTCATTTATAAATAAATTGAATAGTATTGGTCCTATAACAGACCCCTGAGGGACACCACTTACCACTGGTGTCCATCTTGAAAATGTACCATTTATGACCACTCTCTGTACCCTATCTTTTAGCCAATTTTCTATCCAAGAACAAGTATTTTCATCTAGACCATTTTTTCTTAATTTAAGTAGTAACCTTTTGTGTGGAACTGTGTCGAAAGCTTTGGCAAAATCTAAGTAAATCACATCCACTGCGACCCCCTGATCTATACTTCTACTTACTTCCTCATAGAACGTAATTAGGTTAGTCTGACATGATCTGTGTTTCATGAAACCATGCTGATTTTTGCCAATTACATTATACCTCCCAATAAATTCCTGAATATTATCCCTTAGTAACCCCTCAAATACTTTCCCAGCCACAGATGTTAAGCTCACAGGTCTATAATTCCCAGGCACAAATTTTAAACCTTTCTTAAATATAGGGACCACGTCAGCTTTTCTCCAATCCTCTGGTACTATACATGGATTTGCCCCCCAGCTCGCACATGGATTTGCCCCCCAGCTCGCACATGGATTTGCCCCCCAGCTCGCACATGGATTTGCCCCCCAGCTCGCACATGGATTTGCCCCCCAGCTCGCACATGGATTTGCCCCCCAGCTCGCACATGGATTTGCCCCCCAGCTCGCACATGGATTTGCCCCCCAGCTCGCACATGGATTTGCCCCCCAGCTCGCACATGGATTTGCCCCCCAGCTCGCACATGGATTTGCCCCCCAGCTCGCACATGGATTTGCCCCCCAGCTCGCACATGGATTTGCCCCCCAGCTCGCACATGGATTTGCCCCCCCCAGCTCGCACATGGATTTGCCCCCCAGCTCGCACATGGATTTGCCCCCCAGCTCGCACATGGATTTGCCCCCCAGCTCGCACATGGATTGCCCCCCCCAGCTCGCACATGGATTTGCCCCCCAGCTCGCACATGGATTTGCCCCCCAGCTCGCACATGGATTTGCCCCCCAGCTCGCACATGGATTTGCCCCCCAGCTCGCACATGGATTTGCCCCCCAGCTCGCACATGGATTTGCCCCCCAGCTCGCACATGGATTTGCCCCCCAGCTCGCACATGGATTTGCCCCCCAGCTCGCACATGGATTTGCCCCCCAGCTCGCACATGGATTTGCCCCCCAGCTCGCACATGGATTTGCCCCCCCCCCAGCTCGCACATGGATTTGCCCCCCCCCCAGCTCGCACATGGATTTGCCCCCCCCCCCAGCTCGCACATGGATTTGCCCTCCCCCCCAGCTCGCACATGGATTTGCCCCCCCCCAGCTCGCACATGGATTTGCCCCCCCCAGCTCGCACATGGATTTGCCCCCCCCCCCAGCTCGCACATGGATTTGCCCCCCCCCCCCCAGCTCGCACATGGATTTGCCCCCCAGCTCGCACATGGATTTGCCCCCCAGCTCGCACATGGGTATGCGCACCCCCCCCCCCCAACGATACTTACCTTGCTGAGCGACGCCGGGAATGTCTCCGTGCGTGCGCTCGTTGGAAGGACCCCAGCCGCGACCACGTGGGACCATGTGATCACGGCTGGGGTCCTTCCAACGAGCGCGCGCGGGGAAACTTTCCCAGCGTCGCCCAGGAAGGTAAGTATCGTCGCGGAGAGCAGCTGCAGGGCCTGTCCGAATGTTCTATCGGCATTCGGACAGGCCCTGCAGCTGCTCACTGTGTTCATACTTACCTTCCTGGGCGCCGCCGGGAAAGTTTACGAGCGCACGCGCGGAGACATTCCCGGCAGCGCCCAGGAAGGTAAGTATCGCAGAGAGCTCCAGGGGCGGCTGTCCGAATGCCGATAGAGCATTCGGACAGCCGCCGCAGCCCCTCGGATGCCGGCTCAATGCCGGCTTCCGGTATCGGGAAAAATATCGGGGGGTACTACACGAGTACCAAGTACTCCTGCAGTACCCAGTATCGGTACCGATACTAGTATCGGTATCGGTGCAACCCTAGCGAGGAGATATTCCTAGTGCATACGGTACTCGGAGCAGGAAAAAGAAAAACTTTTTTTTAATATAAATAAGCAGCAGAGCAGGTTTCTAGTAGTGTATTAACTAATTTATTTCAATAAAAAAACAAGCCATATGGCAAGGCAATAAAAATGCATAAAAAATAGTGAACAATCTTAAGTAAGGATCACTAAGAACGCGTTTTCGCCTACCGGCTTCCTCAGTAAGTGTCCTTAACAATAGGCTAGTCTCTGATAGAAAAAAGTCAGTAAAACATTTATATAAAAAGTCTGTGTATATATAGAGCGTTTGAGTCCTGCTGCTTGTTAATCTTGATTGCGACGTCTTCCATCATGATTAATTCCCGCATAAATCTTTCATGTCATCCAGAGGCCCGTTCAATACCTCAGCAGCTGCAATTCAGTTTGCTGCAGCAGTGTCATTGAATGCGAATTTTGAATTCAAAATGGCCGGCGATTTCTTAATGAAAGATTCAGATTGTTTTTTTGTATCACTCAGACAAAATATGATAAAGAAAAGCAGTCAGCACAATTCCGTTTTGTATGCATACACAACAAATGATAGTTTTTATTGAATAAACGTTATTTTGTTTACTTCTGAAACAAAATCTATAATTGAGCTGTAATATATGTCTATGTGCAGGGGTAAATAATAAATAAATATTTTGTGCTTTGGTGAACAAAAACCTCAAAATTAACATTGCTGTACGGAATTGTTACTTGCTTCATGGCGGCGGCCATTGTCAGGGATTATCTCTGCACGTGTCTACAACATGTCATATATTGAATTTATCTCAGCAACTAGCCTCCAATATGTCAGAGATTATTATTCAATAAGAAACTTATACGAGACACAAATATCAATCGTTTATATTTCCTAGAAATTCTCCTAAATTCTTTTAATTGTCTGTGTTTTGCTTTGAGGAATACACTAATCGGATAAAAATATATATATCTATTACGTATACAAAAAAGTTTCAAATCTCATAAACAAAAATTTATAAACCACAAAATCCATCCACCAGCACATAAACAACTAGCTTCACAATATATGTATCTCCTGTTAGTAACTGCATATATGATTAATATCATTTACCTTATCAGTTAGTAAGTAATACACAAATGGTTAATAAACATTTCTGCTTAACGAAACCTGTATTTCCCAGCAAACCAATGTTTAACAAGCTAGATCTTATAGAGATATATATATATATCTCTCTATACTACATGGATCAACAAAAGATGAGCTATCACTTATTCTATTTTTTTTAGAATAAGTAATAAAAACTTAGTGAATCCCCCCCTAATATCGAGAATTAAACTTCTAATCTTCTTTTTATTTTGTAGTTATATAATTCCTTGCTTATTAATTTCAATCACAGTAATTTCAAAATTCAATATATATATATTGGTATATCAATCTTACAACAGTTGCTTTAGGATAAATCCTTATATCCAATTCTTCTTCATATCTCTATCTGCAGAATATAAATATTTTAGATTCTGGATCTGTTGCAAGAAATACTCCAAATATATATATATAATTTATTAATCTGAATAAAAATAGCTTTCATATACATTACCTCCAATCTGATTAAATGAGTTACTGCCTTGGATTATTCTTTATGTAATATTGTTTTTGGAATATGTGAAAATTATCAATATTAGATAATCAATGCATGGGAGTTAGAGATTTGGTGTGAGTTAGAGATTTTTGGTGTGAAATCTTGAGTGCATTGTCCTGTGATGGTCTGCTAGCCTTGTGTGTAAGTCTCTGAATGCCCCATGTCCTGGAATCTGCGGGAATGCCTCAATTATAGTCAATTTGACGTCACTAGCAGTTTAATCATTATATTAAATATAATATTTACTATCCTCTAGAGGGCAGTATTGCACTTCTTAATTAATTCCACCATTTAATTTTTATATTTATCTCATGTCAGAGGTCAATTTGACTTACAAAGACCTTCTTCTCTCAGTGTAGACTTTATGTCCCTACTCCTCTCAAACTAAGTAAATTCCTTTCTAGTTAAATCACAGAATCTATTCTTCAATACTATTTACCAGTTATACTCTCTACAATATAAATTGGAGCGTCTATTTTCTACTGTAAATATAATAAAATATACCTTGATTTATAAAAATATATTTCGTGAATATAAACATACATTATAAAGATTTTAACTTTTATTTTTCCAATACCCAAAGACCAAATATCTTTTTGTTTTAAAGACTTAAGACAAGTCAATAAATTTAAATGTGACATGTCTGGCACTTAGCTTTAGCATTATATCACACAAAGACATTTTAAGGTTCCCTCATGTCTGGTCACCTAGCCATGAACTATTTAAAAAAAAATCTCCGTTCATTTCTAAAACTAGGGAAAATTTGAAAATGAAAAAGACTTTCTATTTAAAAACAAGATGGCTATAGGCATCCATTTTAATTTTTCCCTTCCAATATACCCGACACCACCTTGCTGTACGGAATTGTTACTTGCTTCATGGCGGTGGCCATCTTTTAATACGTCACACTCAGCTACTCGCAGCATCTCCTCGGGCCGCTGCAAGTGCTAAATTAGCAGCGCTGAGCGGCAGAACGGCGTTCAATGGCAAATTGCTAATTTAGCACTTACAGCGGCTGAGGTATTGAACGCGCCTCTGATGTTCAGCGTGTATTCAACTTTGACCTGTATGCTTCCTAGATTAGGGACTGCACGTGTGCGATTTGCGGCTTTCGTTTTATTTCCATGGATGTCTGTTCGTAATCTTTAGAAACTTGATCGGAATCTTTTTTTATCTGCGTGGTTTGAAAGAATGTCAGTAATCTGGATATGTATTCCATATGTCTGCCTTGTCTTTTAAAACAAAGGTGTATTAGAAGGAACAATTAAAATGAACTGCTTGGTATATCTACCTTAAAATATTAGGATTAAAGTGCATTCAATTTAGCAACTCAATTTTGGCAATTTAATTTGCAATCTGCCTTATCTTTTAAAGCAGAATATATTACAGGGGACAAATAAAATGAAGTGCTTGATATATCTTCCTTTGAATTATTAAGATTGGGGTGCATTAAGATTGGGGTGCATTAAATTTAACAGCTCAAATTTGGCAACCTAATTTATGTTAGAGAGGAATCAGTTATAACAAAGTACTCAGTATATCGAAAAAATATATAATAAATCCTAAATAATTAGGTGAAAACCTTTCAAATTAATGAAATATTTTTTTTCTCAGGTTACAGTGCATCAAAATTACTAGCGTTTTTTTTATTTGCAAACTAATTTACATTGTCGTGGTATATTACAGAAACATGAATTGGTATGTGTGAAATGCAAATTTTCGATGTATCAATAAATAGGATAGGATCTTTCCGATTGATTTATGTATTGTGTTTAAAGGGACACTCTACTCAAAAAATCACCCCCCGTTTTTTTATCCTAACCTATCCCTATTCCCTTAATAAATTTTTTTTTTTTTGTAACTGTAGTACTTACCCTAAAATCCTCTTCCTTCCAGCGGCGTCTTTTTTTTTTTTCTTTATACTCCCCTCCCTCCTCTTCCGCTCCCGTCCTCCTTCATGCTTCTTGGCTTCTGGTTTACGTGAGAAGCGCGCATGCGCGCCTCTCACATAAGCCAGCCAATCAGCAGGCTTCCTCCCGGCTCCCTCTGAGGATTAGTGTTGCGCGCAACACTAACCCTCAGAGGGAGCCGCCAGCTTCTGCGGTGAGTTGGAGACGTCATCGCGCTGAAAGCGCGATGACGTCTCCTACTCAGCAAAAGTCGGCAGAAGCGGGAAATATGATTCCCGCTCTGCTGACTGACAGCTGGGAGGGCGGAGTAAAGTCCTCCGCCTCTCTCAGCTGTTTTCAGCCTTTCCTGACGATTGGCTGAGCGGAGGCAGGAGGGACAGGCAAGGGAATACTCCGGGCATCATGACCACCTAAAATAGCCTAGGTGGTCATGTTGCCTAGAGTGTCCCTTTTAATGGTGGTCCAAAGTTTATTTGTTTATTAAAAGATATATTTAATTTTGATGTAAATTTAATTAGGGACATGGGGGAGGGATAAAAATATAGGCAGTATGGAGCACGTTTTTCTTTTCTTTTTTCTTTCTCCCTCCCCTTTCCTTTCCCCCTTCCCCTTATAATTAGAGATGTGCAATTTGTTTCGTTCTGAATTTAAAATTCGGATGAAATTCACGATTTTCGTATTTCAGGAGCATTTCCGAAAATGAAATATCGACTATCCGAAATTTCGGGTTATTCAGGTCAGTTGGTTTTTCGCTTTTTTAGGAGTTATTTAGTTTTTTATTGGTTATTTAAGAATGGGAAGTAGATTACTACCAATAGAATGAAAGTTTCTTTATTTATTCTTTTAGGATTTTTTAGGCATTATTTGGGCGAAATTAAGGTTTTCTAACTTTTTTTTTTTTTTTACAGAAACAAGGATTTTTAACACATACAGTTGTGTTCAAAATTATTCAACCCCCACTGAAATTGAGTGTTTTGGCCAGTTTGACATTGCTTTTGATCATTCAGTCATCTTGCTTACAATTAAATCAAAGAGGCACGTGAAGGTCAGACAAATATAACATAACATTTATAATGAAATAACTACAAATGTCTTTTCTGTGCTCACATCATTATCAGTTTTATTCAACCCCCAAGTGACATTCAATCTTAGTACTTAGTACAACATCCTTTTACAGTTATAACAGCCTTTAAATGTGAAGCATATCTTGACACAAGTGTCTTGCAGCGATCTACGGGTATCTTCGCCCATTCGCCATGGGCAAAAGCCTCCAGTTCAGTCACATTCTTAGGCTTGCGCACTGCAACTGCTTTCTTTAAGTCCCACCAGAGGTTCTCAATCGGATTTAAGTCAGGTGACTGCGATGGCCACTCCAAAATGTTCCAGCCTTTAATCTGCAACCATGCTCTAGTGGACTTGGAGGTATGCTTGGGATCATTGTCCTGTTGAAAGGTCCAACGTCTCCCAAGCCTCAGGTTTGTGACGTACTGCATCACATTGTCATCCTATATCTCCTGGTACTGAAGAGAATTCATGGTACCTTGCACACGCTGAAGCTTCCCTGTACCTGCAGAAGCAAAACAGCCCTAAAGCATGATTGACCCCCTGCCATGCTTCACAGTAGGCAAGGTGTTCTTTTCTTCATAGGCCTTGTTCTTCCTCCTCCAAACATAGCGTTGATCCATGGGCCCAAACAGTTCTAATTTTGTTTCATCAGTCCACAGAACACTATCCCAAAACTTCTGTGGTTTGTCCACATGACTTTTGGCATACTGCAGTCGACTCTTCTTATTCTTTGGAGACAGCAAGGGGGTGCGCCTGGGAGTTCTGGCATGGAGGCCTTCATTACGCAGTGTGCGCCGTATTGTCTGAGCTGAAACTTCATTACCCACATCTGACAAATCTTTTCTCAGTTCCTCAGCAGTCACACGGGGACTTTTATCCACTCTACACTTCAGGTAGCGCACAGCAGTCGAAGTCAGCATCTTCTTTCTGCCACGACCAGGTAGCGTTTCAACAGTGCCCTTTGCCTTGAATTTGCGAATGATGCTTCCTATGGTCTCTCTTGGTATGTTTAACATCTTTGCAATCTTCTTATAGCCATTGCCCTTCCTGTGAAGAGTAATGACCTCTTCTCTTGTCTTCCTGGACCATTCTCTTGACTTCACCATGTTTGTAACCACACCAGTAAATGTCTAGAAGGAGCTGAGTATCACAGTCATTTTAAAGCTGCCTAATTGGTGCTTATTATGCTTTATTGCCTGATTGAAAACACTTGAATGAACCTCTGTTCTTCAGAGTGGTTGTCTTTAAGGGGTTGAATAATTGTCTCAATGAAGAATTCACAAAAGAAACATTTACTACTGTATTACAAAACCAATTGATGTGATTTTAGTTGCATATGGTTCTTTAAAAAGTCCTTGTAGGATTTCATTCTGAATACAATTACAAATGTACACTAAATTCCCTAAAACCCTTTACAGCATTGGGGGTTGAATAATTTTGAACACAACTGTAGGTTTCAATGCAGCATATGAATCCACACACTGCCGGGCAGCACCTATGGGTTAAAAAACCTTGTTTCTTTAACCCCCTTAAGGACGGGAGTAATTTTACAACTTCGGCGCTGTTTCGGAAGTAGAAGTTTGCTGAGCTCATTTTGACCATTTTTAAGTCACGTATTATTATACCACCCAGACAAATTATATATCGTTCTTTCCGGCAGACTCGGCAGATTAATAATATATCATTATTATATGTATATGTCATGCCCTGCCAAAATGCTATAACAAAAAATGTAAAAAAATGTGAATTTTCAATAAAATTTCAATCTTCCACAGTGTGTAAAGTGTTTTTTTTTTAAAATGTTATTATCCGAGGCTCTGCGGTCATATTCTATGGGGTAGATTTGTTAAAAAAATTAGAACGGGGAACCCATTTTTTTTTGTGGAGAAATTGTGTGATTTTTAGCTAAACTCCCCCCAAAAAAAAAATCATTAGTGAAGCATCATTGTTCACATTATAATTGAAATGTGAACAATAGTGCTGCATTAAAAAAAACAAAATTTTTTTATTATTATATTTTTATTATTTTTATTTTTACTTTTTTTACACTTTTATTTTACTTATAACATGGTCACGTTTGATATCATTGGAAAGGCCATGCTCTGGCCTTTCCAGCAATATCAGACATGACCCCCTAGCTGCCACCGATCAGGAGATAGGGGGGTTCTTTGAACCCTTTTATCTCCTCTAAGGGATTTCCATGGGAAATCCCTTTGCAGCTAGGGGGTTCCCCGGTTAACTGACATCATCGAGCATGGCGCGATGAGTCAGTTGACCGGGGGGGGGACCAGCGGTGGGGGCTGCCATCCAAGATGGCGTCCCCCACCGGAAATAGGCCGCGATCGGGCACAAATTAGTGCCCGGTCGCGACCTGGCAACTAAGGGGTTAACCCCCCCCCCCCCCATACATCGCTGGAAAGGTCAGGCTGTGACCCTTCCAGCGATGCTGGCCACAGCCGCCTGGTCCCCGGCGATGGGGAGATAGAGGGATCCAAAGGATCCCCCCCCCCTCCTTCAGGCGCTTCCCCTGCTCCGGCGGGGGGACGGACGCCTGAAACTGACGTCATCGTGCCACCAGCACGATGACGTCACTGCGCCGGAGGAGGGATCACACTGACCTGACTCCGCGGGAGTCAGAGCAGCGTGGGAGCGACCGGAGGAGGTAAGTATTAAGGGAGGGGGGCTGTAAACGCCGAGGACGTACATTTACGTCCTGCGGCGTCAAAGCCTGCCTAATGCAGGGCGTAAATGTACGTCCTGCGGCGTTAAGGGGTTAAAATAAGTTAGGAAAATTTCACTCAAAAAATGCCTAAAAAAATTCCTAAAAGAATAATTAAGTAAAGAAACTTTCATTCTATTGGCAGTAATCTACTTCCCATTCTTAACCCCTTAAGGACCGCTGACGTGCTATGTACGTCCTGCCCATGGGTCTTCCTTAGACCCGCGGATGTACATAGTACGTCAGCGGCTCTTAATCTTCCTCCCGCCCGATACTTACCTCCCTCGCTGGATTCCCCGCAGATCTGGCAGGGAGGAAGCCTGCCCCCGTGATCTAGATGGGCTGGCGAGCTCGATGACGTCACCATGCTATGAGGTGACGTCATCAGCAGGCGCCCCCATTGAAATCGATTGGAGGGGGGTTCCTTCGGAGCCCTTTATCTCCCCAACCATTGAAGATAGAGCACTGCTAGTTGCACCGCTGGAAAGGGGAGAGTCTCAGCATTAACCATTTCGCTGCCGGATCGCCATTCAAACCTGGAGGGGGCTGACATGGATGTCAGCCAAGCCTCCAGGTCACCCCTACCCACTGACATCCCCACCATATGTGTGAGGATGTCAGTGGGCCAGTTAACCCCCTAGCTGCCAAGGGGAGATAGGGGGATCCTTTGGATCCCGTTATCTCCCGATCCGTGGCAGCTAGAGGGTCATGCTGAACATCATTGGTCTAATCATGGCCTTTCCAATGATACCAAACATGACTAGGTTCGGTGTAAAAAAAATCTAAATGAATAAATTTAAAAAATAAATTGGGGGGGGGGGTTAGTTAAATAGGATCTAGCTGTCATCTAAAAATAATGAGCATAAAATAGTCAGAATGAGCTCAGCGCACATAGGTGAACTGGCTCAGCAATGAAGGGGTTAAAAATCAAAACCATATACAAATTGGGTATTTCTATTCTCGGGACAAAATTCTGAAACTATTTAGCCGGGGTCTTTTTTGGTATGTTGTAGATTTTGGATAAAATTACGAAAAAATGTGGGTTTTTTTTTACCGTTTTTTTTCAATCATAAATTATACGATATGATGGAAATAATGGTATTTCTAGAAAGTCCATTTAATGGTGGGAAAAACGGTGTAGAATATGTGTGGGTTGCATAAACGAGTAAGAGGAAAATTTGACCTAAACACGAACAGCGTAGAAACGTAAAAACAGCAGCGGTCACTAAAAGACGGATTTGTGTAAAACCGCCCGGTCACGAAGGGGTTAAATAAGCAATAAAAAACTAAATAGCTCATAAAAGAGCGAATAACCAACTGATCTGAATCGAAAAATGAAAGAAAAACTATCAGACATGATCCGAAATGGAGAAAAAAAACACCCAAAAGAAAAAGTCATGCACATCCCTAGATTATATTTCTGTATGTTTTATAATCATGCTGTGTATGGCTACAAGTGTTATTCATCTGACAAGTGCAGTTCTTGAAAAAAATAAGGATGCCATTCAGGGGGATTGCTTTAATCTTGAAGTGGAATGTGATGTGCAGCAGCAAGCAGAGACCAAAATAAATATGCTTTATATTAAACAGCAAATAAATATAATGACCAGCAAACAGACCAGAAGGATCAGTCACTGTTTATCTGGGAGCGGCAAAACCAATGGCAAAATTGCCTTTATTAAATAACTATGAGACACTCCCAAATACCAACTAAAAACAACATATACACATTGGCATGGTGAAGGAAAAATAGAGATATAATTAGGAACAGATGGTCAAAAAACTGCAAAAATATGGTATAAGTCCCAAAACCATGGGTGTGTGTAACAATCAATTGCAGAGTGACCAACAGCTTCTAGGGACTAAATTCCCAAACAAAAGGACCACATCCAAAAGACAGGATGGAAAATAGGCACATAATGAGTCCAATCACATATGAGCTGCTGTCCCTAGAAATATTATATAGAAAACGTTATTACATTAAAACCTGTTAGATTTGCCTGCTTAGGCTAGGGACAGATGAGCGCATTTTCTGCGGCCACCGTCAAAATGTACGTCGATGCGTGCGCACGCATTTTTTCACGGAATACGCTTAAGTGGTCAGACGACCACAGTCGCACAGTCGCAGGTACTCACCAACGCCAATTCTAGGGAAATCCGCTGTTTGAACGTTATGTAGGCCGCACACTAGCAGCGTCTGACGTCTCCTAATCACGCACACACGCTGCCATGCGGCCGCACAGCGCACTCTGTACGTCTGTAGCAGCGGTTTCACGTTCTGAGAAAAAATGCGTTCATTTGCGGTTGCGTGGTGTCCGGCGCACTTTTGTACGCACGTACTGCGTATATTGGCCGTTATGTGCTGCTACTGCCGCGTGGATTAGTGCGCCTGCACGCGCGTTCCGACTGCCCCACTCTGACCCTAGCCTTAAACCTGTCGAATTGAAAGCCTCGAAATCAGGATATTTCACCTCAATTTTAGTGTAATTCGGCTTCCTGTGAATAGACAAATCATTTGTTTTCTATGGGACAGTTTCGGTGCTGCCAAAAAACACCAAATTGCGGTGAAATACATTGTATTCCGCCGTCAAGTCACCTGTATTTGGAGGATTGACAACTTAGAAATTAAACGAATTGCGCTGAAATTGCATATACAGTGAAATTCACTGTTGGGTGCAGTTTGGTAAATTCGGACTTTAGTGAATTGACAGCAAAGTACGGTGCAATTTGTTGACACCGAAATTGCCACATAGAAGACATGATAGTCTTCTATTCACAGAACACCAAATTGTACAGATATTCCTGCAAAATGCCCTGATTTTAGGTGTTTCAATTCGACAGATTTAACCACTTGAACGTGAAGAACCTGTGTGGAGCATCCTTGCGTTTGCACTCCCGTGCACGTAGGACACTCAACGCAAGTCTTCGTAGTGCCCCAGCTTGGCGCCGATCTGGTGCGTCAGCCACAGCGGGCTGACATGTTGCATGTCAGCCTTCACTTTGGGATTGCCCTAGCAGACGAATCCCAATACAAAAGATGCAGGGGTCTTTTGGACCCTTGAATCTCCTGAACCATGTAATATAGGAGGTCATGGCTTATCCAATGATGCCAAACATGGCCAGGTAATCTGTGTAAGAAAAAAAAAAAAAAATCTTCAAAAGCTGCAGTATTGTTCACTTTTCAATATAAAGTGAATAATATTGCTGCATTACCTCGACTCATTTCCCACAGCAGCAGCAAGTGTGAAGGGGATGGAGCAATGTGTTTTATTAAGCATTGTTTCATCGAAAACTTAATCCACAGTGAAGAGCACAGGGGGTACTCTCGACCCCTGCATCACTGTATGGTACTCCCCACAAGGTCAAGTGAAGTGTCATTGGAAAGGCTAGACTGGCCTTTTCAATCAGTGTTAATTTTGTCGACTAAAACGTTTAGTTTTGGTAGACTAATGATTATAACATGTTTTTGACTAAACAATGACTAAAATTAAAATAATTCAGATGACTAAAATGTGACTACAATTAAATGAATATGCTGTCAAAATGGAAACTGGGATTTTAAGATAAATAACTAGGGATGCACCGATACTAGTATTGGTACCAATACCGGGACCTGCACGAGTACTTGGTATTCATACAGGGGCTCCCGATACCTAAACCGATACCAGAATCCAGCGCTGGGCTGGCTTACCGGCTGGTTTCTTTGGGGCAGCGGTGCATTACCAGGCACCTCCTGGCGTCATCTTCCCTCGAGTGGCTGCCGACAAAGAGTTGTAGCCCGGCTGCTCGTTGGGATCCACCAGCCGCGAGACTGCGGCTGTGCGTGGTTCCCAGCGAGCGGCCGGGCTACAACTTTGTCGGCGGCCGCTCGACACCCACTGATGAAGCTGACCACAGCGAAACGCGTATGCGGTGTTTTATTTATTGTAGGGATGCACCGATACAACTTTTTTCAAGTACTCACCGATACCGAGTACCGATACTTTTATGTCATGTGACGCTTTCCAATAAGGACAGACCTCCTATAAAATTGCCCCCAGCTCTCATGGATATGCCCCCCTCCCAGCTCATGGATATGCCCCCCTCCCAGCTCATGGATATGCCCCCCCCCAGCTCATGGATATGCCCCCCCCCAGCTCATGGATATGCCCCCCCCCAGCTCATGGATATGCCCCCCCCAGCTCATGGATATGCCCCCCCCCCAGCTCATGGATATGCCCCCCCCCAGCTCATGGATATGCCCCCCCCCCAGCTTTCATGGAATATGCCCCTCCCCCAGCTTTCACGGAATATGCCCCTCCCCCAGCTTTCACGGAATATGCCCCCCCCCCATCTTTCACGGATTATGCCCCCCCATCTTTCACGGATTATGCCCCCCCATCTTTCACGGATTATGCCCCCCCCCCAGCTTTCACGGATTATGCCCCCCCCAGCTTTCACGGATTATGCCCCCCCCCAAGCTTTCACGGATTATGCCCCCCCCCAAGCTTTCACGGATTATGCCCCCCCCCAAGCTTTCACGGATTATGCCCCCCCCCCAAGCTTTGACGGATTATGCCCCCCCCAAGCTTTCACGGATTATGCCCCCCCCCAGCTTTCACGGATTATGCCCCCCCCCCAGCTTTCACGGATTATGCCCCCCCAGCTTTCACGGATTATGGCCCCCCCCAGCTTTCATGGATTTCCCCCCCAGCTAGAGGATTCCCCCCCCCCCAGCACGGGGGAACCACGTAATCGTGGCTGGGGGCCTTCCAATGAGCGCACGCGCGAAGACTTTCCCAGCGTCGCTCAGGAAGGTAAGTATGAAAGAACGCGGAGAGCAGCTGCAGGGCCTGTCCGAATGCCGATAGAGCATTCGGACAGCCGCCCCAGCCCCTCGGATGCCGGCTTCCAGTATCGGGGGAAATATCGGGGGTACTGCAGGAGTACCAAGTACTCCTGCAGTACCCGGTATCGGCACCGATACTAGTATCGGTGCCACCCTAATTTATAATGATGTAGTTTTAATTAATGTAGCCAGAGATTGTCTGTCCTGTTTAAGTGGATGAATCACCACCACTATCACCACTGAGGACCATATCAACTAAGAATAGCAAAAAGGAGGGATGATCGAGTCAGCGCTTCCTTCAAAGGGTTTTTTCTGTGTACCTTTGAAATAAACAGAGACGCTGCCATAGCATAATAAATTTCTAAACAAATGTAGATAAGAAAAAAAGAGGATGCACTCACTTTTTTTTGTGTCTCAATCAGACACTAGATGAAAAATTAGATGGGAATGCCGAATTTCCCCTGGATACGTAGTCTTGTAATCCCAAAAAGTGCTGCACGCCAATTATAGATTTAAAAGGCAAAATTTATTTAAAATAAATAAAACAGACACATGGGTAAAGCACGTAAAGCACCAAATACGCGTTTTGCGAGCGGCCTCGCTTCCTCAGCAGGTGTGTGCGCCATTGATACAGACTTTTTTTTCCATATCAACTAAGAAGGTGCCCCTTGGAATCACCGGCTGCTTGAGATTTGGTGCCTCTTAAATAATAGGCACCATTAAATGTGAGTAGACGTTTTATATTCTACTATAACCATCTCTTTTTTAAATGGTCTGCACAATGTATTTTGTTTTTACTGAGTAACATCCCACGAACTAAAGACCTAATTTTCCAGTGTAATACTGAAAATTTAATGAATTGATCACCAGTGCGAGCGCTGATATCCACTACATCCTACAAATAATGCAGTTACTTCCTTTTGCTATTGGTGCTAAGGGGCACATTTGATATAGAAATATATATATATATATATATATTTGTTTTTTTTGTTGATGGTTTCTTGCTTTTATTGTTGCTCTTCAGGAAACTGAGGGGTGGTTACTTATACTATCATACACAGTCCTTGCTTGTTACTCCATTTGAAACAAAAGATAAAATTTATAAAAAGCAAATTCAAGTAACTAAATAAACTGTACTTTTATTTCAAGTGACAATATGAATTGTAATTTGTAAACCTACTTCATGGTGCATATTTTCAATTTTTCCGAAAATTTCCAATTTTTTTTCTAGAAAACACACAGGGGAATTTTTTTTTTTTTTTTTTCCCATGACTTCAAAATTTCTGGAAATTTTACATCTCTAGTCTGACATTACCCTAGAACTAAATCATACAATCAGCTCCAACGCTGAATCTGAGGTTATAGCGCTCCACTCAGTCTGATTCTAAACAGTGTGTGCTGTACACTAATCGATCATGAGAATAGTTGTCAACTATTCTCATTAATGAGTAGTTGTCAATTCATCAATTTAGCTGTTTCAGCCCTAAAACATTCAGTCTTTCCAACCCTGGACTCTCTTGGTGTTGTCTGGATGTAACAATCTTCTGACTTCCTGGAATACCACAACTGTCACTGACTGGTAGGAGACTGGTTTCTTGCGTAACCATCCAGGTAATCCAATGTCACTCAATGCCAAGTGCACTGAAGTGCCATTGGTAACATAAGTTGTCATTACAATAAGAACCTTGATGTGACTTGTCCATTCCTAAATTAAACACAGTGCTGTGATGAAGCTTTGCTCATTTCACCTGGCTATGGCTCTGGAGCAGAGGCCTCCAGGAACCAGAGTAACTCATGCTGGTTTCTCCCCTAATTGAGCGCTCCATGAGTGGCGCAAGGCCTTCACTTCAACCTGAGATGCAATCTCCTAGAGGCTACGTTTACCTTACATCTCACACCAATTGAGTACATGAATTAACTGCTACTGTCACTTCATTACATTGTGCTACTTCTGAAATCTATTGTCATAAAATACCCATAAAGAAAAATCGTCGTTTCTGTGCTGTGACAGTTCCTCATTCCCATAAATGTAGTTTGAAGCTTTTATAGGGTTCAGGAATGTTGCAGACGTGAGCTGCACATACACCAGCAACACCTTCGGGTCCTGTATAAACATGTGACTATCCCTCTATAAATTCTACATGGTTTAGTCTGTGGGTGTGTATGTCAACGTGTTTTTTTTTCTTTTCTTTTTGTGAGCCCCCCCCCCCCCCCGACCTTCACAAAATATTTATGGCCTGATCTTTGAAATGGTTTCAATATTTATTAATCACTTTGGCTGAAACGTCAACCATGCATTGACAAAGGACAGCCTGTTACAAAGACCTTGCTATGCATTCTTACTCGTGCAACTCCTGCAGAGAACACTTTGGGCTCTGTCCCCTAGTGAACGCTAACTGTAGCGTTCAGATGAGTAAGCTTTAGCGCCAGTGACTTTAAACCCCCCCCCCCCCATTACATTCCTGGCGCCAAAGTCATAGCGCTGATTACCGCACTGATGCACGAACAGACATTTTAGCTACACACCAATTACGGTGCATGGAAACCTATAATGTATGTTTTATACACACATGCATTCTCTCACAGGTTCTAGAGGCAGGGTTAGAAATGTATTTTTCCAATACTGGATGTCTGTATGTAGTAGCATGAGGAATAGGAATTTGAGCACTGCTACTGAACTGTGTGAGTGTTTTCTTATTTATTGGAGTCCATGTGAGGAAGACACATGTTCTAACCCGTGGGAATGGCCGGTATGTTACCGTGTCTATTATAACGTTCTAAAATATGGTCTGCCCTACAGCTTGTGTAATTTCTTACAGCTTATGCAGTTTTAGAGCTGTATCTGCAGTGCTGTACTCTGCCTTCATGGAAAGCTCAGGGGTTGCTACTTGTCTTGTCTCTTCACGCGTTTATTACAGGCATTATGTCACTAAGCAAAAACAGCTGCTATAGGAGAGGCCAAAATTATAGCCTGGCTTGGGCTTTTTCCTGTGTGTTGCTGTCCTCGGTGCTGAATGTAAAGGAGGACAGGAGAGCTGAATTCATTCATGTCCTTGACGGAAACAGGAAGGAGCATTCGTAATTGGAGTGAATATACAGAAGTGAAATAACCTTGGAGCAACACGGATACTGTTTAAATGGCTACCAATTCTCCAGGAATTCTTGACCATACAGCATTGCCTTTTTTTTTTTTAATCTTTTTCCCTAAATTCCAAATGCAACTTCCTTTGAGAAGGATCCTTGCTCTGGATTGACATCTCCAAGGCCTATCTTTACCACTCTGTAGGGTACATGGGATTTTTTAAAATAATTTTTGTAGAAAACTGAGTTTGGAGAGGGGGGTGTTTCAGTTCCCTTTGGCTGTTCCCTTCAGGTCATCAGGTGTTGCACGGATTGTTTTAGTTCTAGTTGTTGACTGTAAAACCAGGATAAACTGCAGGTAAATTTTGTTTTAAGGTAAGTAAATTTAATTTATTAGTCTGTAAGACTTGAAGTTAATCCACACTTTTTAAACAAAAATACTTATTGTTGCTGGTTGTTAAAGGCTTTAATATTTCATCTGAACATCTTGCCTCTACACACCTGTTCATTCAGTTACAGCACTTCTCATGATGTTTCATTCAGACCGACAGACTTCGCATTTCTTTGTTGCATTGCTTGCATTTTGCCTGCGTGCCTGTTTGACCCATACATAGAATGTCAATAAAATATACCCATACGGGGTCTTAACAGCCTGCTGACATTTTTCTCCTCAAGGGAGGATATAATGAACTTCAAGCTATGTGTGCAAAGTTCCCAAGGCTTGTGTGATTCTCAGAAGGTTTCACTTTCATTTTTACTTGGCTCTGAGAGCAAATGAAATTCCACATAAACAATCCTGTTAACCCCATAGCAACCAATGACACACAGGGTACATCAGTGTTTCTCAAGAAGTGGTGAGGAAAAGAGAGGTTTGTGAGGGTCCTGAGGACAAGCAATGGCACTAGTGGCCTGGTCTACGGTGGGGCCCGCTCAGGTCTCACAGGGTTTTTGCTCGATTGTGCCATTACAGGGATTATTGCTCCATATGCAAATCAGCCTGCTCTCACCCAGAAAGGGTGGCCAGTACTGATTGCCAAGGATGTCATTCCTCACTATAAGTTTATTTAAATACGTGAGGACAGCGATTAAAACGTAGCATTTATTGTATACTTAAATCAAACTAACAAAAACAAACATACATAAACAACTGTGTCCCACACAAGCCATGTAGAAAAGAAAAAATCAATGCCACATCGGGTGTAGATTCTTTGTATGGGTAGGTGAGACACTGGAAAAATGACGACTAAGCTGTTTTTCCTTTGGACCCTGTTCAACGTATTAAATCCAAATCGCTTACCATATGAATAGGTAATAGCATATTGGCAAACAACAAAAACATGGGGTCAACCAAAAAAGGTTAGTCTCAAAATTTTCTTATTGTAGAAAGAGTGGCCCAATGCGGCCAGAATAGAGAGCCTTAGAATGGTCTCATAGAACAGTGAAAGAAAGAGACTGACTATAAAGTATAAACATTGCTGTCATTGAATCCAAAAAGATAAAAATGTACAGAAAACAATTTATCCCATATCAGGTGCTCGACATGTTTCACCGCTAGGGCGTCCTCAGGAGCAAAATTTCTGGTACTGGTTGGGAGTATGTTAATTATCCTGTTTATATAATGACTCCTGTTTATATAATGAAGTGATTGGGTATCACATGTGATGCAAATTACAATGAAACACACCTCCTATTAAATGTATACGAGTTTACAGGGTTATCCAGACGTGGACCCCTTGCTTGATGGGCCTAGAGGGGTGTCAGCTATACCATCCTGACGAGGCCTAATAAGGCCGAAACGATCATCGGGGGTTGCTGTTTCTCTCGTGCAGGGATGACGTCCTTGGCAGTCAGCACTGGCCACCCTTTCTGGGTGAGAGCAGACTGATTTGCATATGGAGCATTCGTCCCTGTAATGGCACAAGCAAGCTAAAACCTTGAGACCTGAGCGGGCCCCATCGTAGAGCAGGCCGCTAGTGCTGTTGCTTGTTCTCAGGACCCTCACAAACCCCCCGTTTCCTTTCAAGTAGTGGGTCGGGTCCAGGGGCATACTGGGTCGCGGGGCAAGTGGCCCCAGACCCCTCTAATGCCTGGGACCCGCTGATGTATTGTACCTGCAGCAGCGGGTCCCGGGCGGTGCGGCTACCTCTGCCTCCCTCACCAATGGGGCTTTCCCATTGGTCCAAGCTATTCCATTGCTCTCAGTGCCTCTCTGAGGCACTGAAGAACGTAGGTTCAGGAAGTCGGCAGCGCCAGACACGTGCTGTAGTCCTCTCAATCTCCTGGCCAGCTTGATCTTACACGACTAGCGTAACATTCAGCTACGCAAATTGCATATGCTCGGAGGGCAGGCTGCCGCTGCTGTGAAGAAATAATGCGTGCAGAGACTGACGGCGGAGGAGCACGGAGCAGGTCCGTTTAAGTTTTTTTTTAATAATATTTTAGTATTCATTCAGTAGTGATTTAAATTAGTTGCTTTGTCTACCATCACCCCAGACTTTGAGACACTTATTAAGAGCAAGTAGCATCCCCAGTCTTCCCATAAGTTCTAATTAATTTCATAGGTTTCAATTAGTTTATTTTATTGGGTTTTTGCCTCAACACCGCTTTCTTTTTCACTAGTTCTGTGATTACTGCACTACCCATATTGGAAAGTATCCCTGTTTGTTTACAAAATTGTTTATTCTAGAATATCGCACACTTGGTCTTGTGGAATAAATAATGTTTCAGAAATTCAATTATTTTTGGGTCGTGACTTAATAACCAAGGACAATTGTGGGTCCTGAGTGTCCACAGATTGCGAACCATTGCTGTACATCATGGAGTTAGGGGCCTCTCTGGCTGGGGTCCCGCGGTGGTCTGACTTCCAGTTTTATTGCCCCCGGCTGGGAGAGTGCCTGAAAGGGAGGGGGGTCCTTTTGGACCCTCTCCTTCACAATCCGGAGCATCTAAAGTTAAGAGGCAACGCTGGAAAGGTCACATCCTATTAAACTGCTTTGTGGAATCTCCAGTCTTCCGAAAAAAGATTTATTATTTGTATCCTACAATAAAATGACTTAAAATCACGTATAAATATGAGCAAAAAACAGTGAAAATAAGCTCAACACACAGGGGAGAAATTGCTCAAGCAGGGAAGGGTTTAAATGTAAAGTGACCTTTCTGTAGGTCAGAAGCTGAGGGCAAGATATAAGAACCGGGAACATTCCTTGCCAAATCAACTCTGCTCCTAACCTGACCATCTGAGATTTTTGTGAAACTTGTTAGGATGGTAGTGGACGAAGTAAATTACAAAATGTAAAATGTTAACCTTCAGTGATGCTTGAAATTCATACAGCGGGGTGGTTGCACTGCATACTTTATAACATTATTTATAATGTAATTTGACTAACTCTGTGGTGTCAATGACTTGTGATTTCTAGACAATGTATTTGGGGTAGTACCCTCCTAGAATAGTGGAACGGTATCTCCCCCTGGACGCATTTACTAATCACCTAAATGGGCATGCAACCTACTAACAGTAGATATAGGAAAAAAAATAAAGGTCTACACTAGGGCTCCACCGATTATCGATACTACTAATAATCGGGCCTGATATTGAGAATTTTTCAGGTTATCGTATCGGCTGCTACGGGCCAATCTATATACCGCAAAACCAGGGCTTTATTCTGACGGTACTCAGAGCTCTCAGACCCTTCATTCTCTGTTTAATAATCACTCTACTTTTTCTCCTGAGGATGCCACTTAAGTGAAACGCATGGAGTGTTGGCAATAATTTAATTTTCTTTTTGGATCGTATCTCTGTTATTAGGTGGTTGAAAGAGGTGTGTGTCTGGATGAGCGCTCCCAGCATGTGATCTCTTGATAGACTGACTCCTCTGTGATTTACCCCACGCAATTCTGTATGCCACTGCAGGAGGGATTTATGCGATACTTTCTTGCCTATCCTATTGTGGCGTACTCAAGAAGGCCCGTTTTCCTACTTTTCTCTATCCTAACGAGACAGTACCTGCGAGAATAGGGTGACTGGGGATCTCCTCTTTGTCTGCATAACCACCTAGGTAGCCCCCTCCCTCTTCTTTGGGTAGTGGGCCCTATTCCAGCAGAGACACTCTTGTAACCTATTTATTAGGGATGCTCCGATACGATTATCGGTGCCAATAACGGCACTTGCACCAGTACTTAGTACTCGTTCAGATGCCTCCGTAAACCAGTACTGGGGCGGCTATCGGAATGCTCTGACGACATTTCGATAGGCCCCTGCGGTTTTCTGCTTTTCAACAAGCGCTGCCGGCAAAGGTTTAGAGCAGCCACTCGTTGGGAAGCCCCCAGCCGCAAGATCGTGAGCTGTGCATGATCTCGTGAGATCGCGGCTGGGGGGGATTCCCAACAAGCAGCCATTCTAAACTTTTGCTGGCAGCCGCAGCCAGCCGCAGGGGCCTGTCTAAATGTCTTTTAGAGCATTCTGACAGCCGCCGCATGTCATCTGTATCAGAGGCCGCGTGTGTGTGTATAGCTCTCGTCCAGACCTCAGAACAGAATGTGTGTGTATCTCTGAGTATAGCAGTACGTAGTGATACCTTTTTTACTGGACTAATGTTACGTTTAAAAGACAAGCTTTCGAGGTCGACCTGAGGAAGAAAGGTGCACTCTCGAAAGCTTGTCTTTTTATTTATTTAGATCCTCTTCCTACAGATGGAAGCTTTGTGACACCCCTTGTGTAACAATACAATTCAACCTCGAAAACCTGTTTTCAGTTCACAACTGAGTATTTTTATATATTACCCGGGTGGCACATTATGTGCGATATGTTCATAACTAGTAAAACATTTGCATGTTCCAATGTGTTCTGATTTGGTGCATATTGATATAGATCCAAAAAAACAATGCTGTAAGATACAATGTAATAGGTAATGATTCTATTTTTTTGTTACTCTGTCTGTTCACAAAGTTAAAACAGATCTATTTACATCTGGTATGCATGAATACGAATTCATTAGAAAGATCTTGGGTAGCAACTGCAGTGTAGGATGACTTATCTCCATAGTTTTCCCTGTTTTTGTCAAGTGGACTGTAATTGTGAAAGATTAGCAGCGAAGACCATTATGTTTGATTTTTATTGTTGGTATGCCTTGTTACCTTGGCAACATTTTTCAATAAATCCTTAAAATCTGTTGGATTAGCCTTTGTTAAAAAAGGCACACCATCTCATTCATTTTGGGTTTCAGCAGCTTTTGTCGAAGATCAGCATGGCTCTCTCCTAATGTCTAGTCACATCCCATACACCAGTGGGATTGTTCCGTGGTTTTACCGACATGTAGTTGTTTTGAAAATTTGGTGCCTCTTGGTTTCTGTAGTCAGAACATTACAGAGCCGCTGGCTTCACGTCCTGACAATGATGATCAGCGCATATACACTTCTTCAGAGCCAGTGCCGGTAGCAACAACAAGGAAATTAATCCAGTTAGGCCAACCACCCCCTCCCCTCCGTAAATTGATTTCACAACCATATGACTTTATGCAATCTCTTTAGGTCACATCATTTACTGTACTCTAGGTTGTTTACCTTTTTACCTCCTGACATGGCGATTAGCATTAGTCTGTTCCTTTTGAATTATCTTTATTGCCTATTTTCGCAACTGTGCACAATGGATAGGTCTACGTATTGGTATATTATGGTATTATGGTTGAATCACCTATTCGTTGTTATTTTTACTGTATTGGTCTGCTTGGTCAACTTGCATCCAAAGTTTGGTTGGAACTTCAACTCCTCTACGATTTGGATAAGGGTTAATTGTTTAAATGCTCAGCAAGGGCTGACCCCCACCCCACGCTAAGCGGCCCTATATGAACCTCTTTCTTGAGTCGCTGCGTTTGCACCCCTGCTGAACCAAGGAAAAGCAGGTGTTGGCTGCTTACAGACTCTGGGTACCAGTGTTCATTTCGTCAGCTAAAAATTTTAGTCTAGTTTTAGTCGACTAACTATTACAGCATGTTTTTGACTAAATTTATGATTGAAATAATTTAGATGACTAAAATGTGACTAAAATTAAATGGCATTTTAGTCAAAAGACTACGACTAAAACTAAATAAATTTGGTGTCAAAATGGAAACTGGATTTTAAGATATGTTATTTATAACATAAATGTTATATCTGCACCTGTATTGCATGTTCAGACCTCAATACCATAAATAATAACAGGTTAATGGAGATTTTCTCCAGGCGTATAGAATGAGAAATGCTGAAATAATGCATTAATTACACTTTTATCTAAACCCATTCGATTTTGGTTGACTAAAATCTAATGATATTTTAGTCGACTAAAACCAGACTAAAATTAAAACCATTCAGATGACTAAAATTAAATGCTATTTTAGTCAAAAGACTAAAACTGAATCAAATTTTGCTGTCAAAATTAACACTGCTGGATACCGAGCAGGTCTCATTTCACAGGCGAATCTGTCACAATAAAGTATGTACATGCAAAGGAGCTGGTCTAGTTCCAAGCATTAAAATATATACGTCATTCATAAAAGACGCATCCCGGTCCTTTTACATTGAGTACTACTTTTACCTAAAGAAATACTTTCTGAACAGGTTCTTAAACCAGGTAAACCAATCTCCATCAGATTTTGGCCTGTACAGACAGTAGTGAAGCCTCAGTCTTACAGCTCTTCTGTATATCATTGCAGTGTTTCTATTAAGTTTAAGGCTAGCAACACAATGAAGGAGCACAATTTTTGATAAAATACACAGTAGGAGGAGTGGCCTTTATTCCCCATTTTATTTTTTCAATTATTGATGTAGCACATTAAAGTTCCTGTGGAGGAGGAGTGTGTTAATTTGTTTTGGAAAAAAAAAATGTATCTCTGATTACGTTTCTTTCCAGATTCTGCATAAAATGCACTTTTTATATTTTGTGCATTTCAGGTTCTGCTTGAATATGCGGAGAAGTGGAAAGCGCCAGAAGACTCACTGCCGCTGTTGGAAGTCTACACTGTGGCTATCGAAAGCTACGCTGAAGCACGACCATATCTTACCTCTGACTGTGAGAACGTGGCTGTAGTTCTCGAGAGGCTGTCTCTGTAAGTGTGATCACCTGCCAATAAGAAATCTGGTTTTCAAAACAAGGTCATCTGTGAGCACTTATTATTCTATCTTGCTTATAATTGGATAAAATCTATATTAAATTGTGAATCCTTAAAAGTTGTTTTAGTACGGCTACAACCACTGTCTTCTGCAATATTTTGCTTATCAGCTTTTACCATTAAAAACACATGCAAATTCCCTTCCCATCGGTTTTTAAATATAAATTTTAACTACCCACTTGATATTAAAATTTATACACAAAATTGGAAGGTGAAGTATTTGGGAATGATGTTGTCGCAGTTCTTGAGCAAGGACTTGTGAAAGAATAGAAACCACAAAAAATACTCACTGAACCCTATGGATGTATCTCTTAAAGCAGTGTTTCCCAAACCTGTCCCCAGGACCCACTGACAGGCCAGGTTTGCAGATAAGGTGATATCACAGCAAAGGTGATATGATTTGCTCCTCAGTGATTTGCAGAATTTAGTCTGCATTTCCTCCAAGGTGATCTGTAAAATCTGGCCTGGTTGGGGGTCCCAAGGACAGGTTTGGGAACCACGGTCATAAAGGAATACTGTATGCAAAATCGAGTTCCAGTTTAAATAGCCCAATTTAAAAAAAAATTATTTTAAATTTCTGATTTTACTCCTCTCTTGTCCCTCACTCACCATGCATGTCTTCGGCTCAGTGACTCCCGTACCTGGGAGTCACTGAAGCTTTTCTGCTTTGGTTAGTGTCTGCATATGCTGTGTTTAATAGAGGACAATACACAGAATACATGAAATATGCATACATTTATAATGCACAGAAAGGTTCTGTAAAGAATCATGGCTAGGATCTGGATGAACCAAATATTACTAATATGCGCACAACTACAAAATTCTCAGTTTCCTGTTTGTTTCTATTTTCCGTATTTTACAGAAGCTGTGTTGAACTTTTGCTGTGTTTACCACACGAATTGCCCGATGACCACTGGACACGTTTTCAGTACTCCATTCAGGTAAGTGTCGCTGCTTGCTATGAACTTTTTGACACTTTCTTCTTGTCAAAAGCGGCACAGGATAAATTTATGTGAATTGCAGTGTTGTGGAACAATCACAGAGGCAGAGAATGTCATTTTGCTGATTTAAAGTTCTGATAGCATGGTTGGCTTGAAAAGCTAGTGATTTCATTACTTTCGAATTTTATGTTCAACTGTTTTACAAAATGTCATTGTTTCTCTTGAGAAATACATGCTTGTATGTTTAGAGGTTCAATACATCCCTTTTTAATTACTAACTATAGTATTTAACCCCTTTACACGCAAGTATATACATTTCCATTAAAAGACCAAATTTAGCCCACTTAACCCTTTTGATGTTTCTTAATCTGAGATGGATTGAAAAAATCCGAACACATTATTTTTATTTTACGTTTCCACGTCAAATGTTTTGAATAAATGTTATGCAATTTGTTTTTCACAACGTGATTGGTGACGGGGTTAAGGGTGTTGAGACCTAAAAATGAGTCGTCCTACTGACGTTCTCCTGCTTTAAATCTTAAGTATAATTAGCATTCATTACAATGCTGGCTCCCTTGGCAATGGTCCAGTTCTGACAGCCATTGTTGCTTCCTGTAACAGCTGTGTGCCTCAGCCGGCAGTGGGCTGCACGCTCATTTGAGAGTTCAGTCAATCCAGTGGCTCTCAGTGCAAGCAACTTGTGAGCAATCGACTGGTCAAAAATGTATAGAGCTGTGTTTTCCTGATCTAAAGCTTTTAGAGAAGACTTGTGATTTTTGTTTGTGTTTGATAATTACACTTGTTTGTGGCCTTGGTTACTCCTTCCTATTGATTTAAGATAACTGTATCTATTTGTGACCTAACGGAGGATTTCCTGTTTCTTTTTCTAAGGCGGCCTATAAAGGGCTCATTACATGTGGCAGTCATGAGCTTTCACTTTTGTTCAGCATTTCTCAAGAAGTTGGCATTTGGAAAGACCCAGTCCTGCAAAAGTTGCTTAATCAGGAAGCCCAGGATCCCTATGACAGTAAGCATGGTTTTTTTTGTCCGAAGTACCACCTTTTGAGGATGCAGTTTGTCAAAAATCAATTGGTTGTTTCTTCTTGCACGATCCTACTTCAGGGCATGCAATGGGGCAAGTGACCATACACTACTTTCACTTGCTAACTACTGTAGCCGGGCTGAGATTGGTGGTTGGACAAGCCAAACAAAAATACCCTGTCAATGTCAGGCCAACTGAAGATACTAGGGATTGACCGATTATATCATTTTTTTCCCGAACCGATTAGCCAATATCTGGTGCTGATGTTCTGTAAATTTAATGTTGTGGAAAAACAACACAAATGTGACATTATGCCATTAACTGAATGTGTTTAATAACATTTGTAAACATTGCACCATGTCATTTTCATTTATTCAATTTAATCCAAAAATGTAGTTTTACTTGAGCTTTTGTGTTTACATTCAGTTTTTGTACCTTGAAGAAACACTGTGGCTTTGCAACAGATGCTTTCTACTTTACTGGACAGCTGTGGTATCATAATGATCTATGAGCGTAATATTTTTTAAAGTTGCCAGTTGTTTTGTGTGGTTTTTTTTGAGAAAGGATTTTACCAGGAAGGATACGTTGAGATTTCTCTCGTTTTCAAGTATGTCCTGGGTGGCGAGTATGTACCGTTAGGTGTCTTGCCCAAGGACACTTAGGCTGGAGGCACACTAGCAAACATTTTGCGGCCGTCTGACCGTACTGTTTGCTGTCCGTCGTAGCTTTATAAAGGAGTCAATTAAACACACCACACAAAGCACTTGCGCACTTGTTCACGGACGGGCAAAGCATAAAGCCACGGACGCAAAAATATCGACGTTAAAAAGCTAAACGGACTCAGAAACAACGCTGCCATGTATTTTCCTAGAGTGTGGAGACAGCAGACGTTACAGATGCACTTTATGCAGTACTCACAATATCTCCCGTGAAAAAGTGCGTCCGTAATAGACGCAGTACAGTATGCTCGTGTGCCGGCTGCCTTACTGGAGAGGTGCTCGTCGGGATCGAACCCATGACTCCACAGGCTCTCTCCACGCAGTGATGTTACCTCTACTCCACCCAGCCGGTTTATACTTTTTATGACGTGTTTATCCTTTCACCTCTTGCATGTTCTTGCGGTTCATTTTATAAGCATTGCAGAATTTGGTTAAGTGTCCCAATAACCAAAATACAGCTCTCTAAGGGGCTAACACATTCTTTGCCATGTCCCCCACAAGATAATAAATGGAGTATAAGGAGGCTAGACTGGAAAGCGTACAGGTAGTGCCGCTAAAGTAAATCATTTACATGTGATCAATATGAAGCAAATCTAGACCATTTAATTTAGATAATGGAGCTGATTCAGTCAGCACAGTGCTAAGGCTTTCATTGTATTCAATCAGCAGAATCTTATATTTCATATGAAGTTCAGGGTTTAAACCCAGGCCTTGCGTATGCACGGAAATATAATGTTACTGCATGAGGTAAAACGTGTTTCAAGGCTAAACATTAAAGCTTCGAGGATTAAACATCAGCAAATAAAATAACGAACTTGATATTATCTGTGTGCGTTACACGACTTGAGCATAAGGACTTAAAGGGACATTCATGGATAGAATTTTTTTTTATTTTGACCATTAAACAAAGTATTTTACCAGGAAGGAAACCTTGATTGCTCTCGTTTTCATGTATGTCCTGGGTACCAATAGACAAACTAGAATAAACAAAAAGTTTTACGGATATGTAAAAAAATATATATTTTCTTGCTTTAAACTCTTTCATCTTCTCTGGCCACGTCCCTCAGCTAGGGGTGTTTCTTCAGCTCCCACTTCCTGTATATTCCCTGCCTCCTACCCACCCATCAAAGCTTCACATGAATTGGCACAAGCTGTGCACGCCCCTGACCTCAGACTGGGGAAACTGAGGAACAGAATATTGGCTACCTCTGCAATTGTGAAAGCAAGACTCACTCACACACTGACTCGCTCACTTAAACTCCTTCACACTCTTTCTTGTACTTTCTCTTGCATGTGCTCTCTTTTTTTTTTTTTTCTTGCTGGCCCTCTGCTTCATTTTGCTGCTCTTCTTTTTTTTTTTTCTTTGTCCTTCTCTCTGCTGTCTCCTTTTTCTCCCCGGGTCTATTGATTTCTTTCCTTCCCTGTCTCTGCAGTAGCTGGGGGTGAAAGGGTTACAGATTGGAATGGCACTCAGCCCCGCCCTCTCCTCAGCTCACAGTGCAGGAGGGAGGAGGAGCAACTCAGTCGCACATGCTCAGTGCGTTTTTTATGCATTCCACAGAATGCACACTGGTTAGATCAGTGTGCCTCTTGCTGTGGGCATGGAAAACGCCAAGAAAAAAAAGCTGTTAAATATGAAAAAAAATATCTAAAATAGCTTTTAATGACTGCTGAATGCAACTACTGGTTCATTCAAATGGCATGTCTTAAAAGGCTCACTGACAAAGCATGCATATCCATTTAATGACACTTGGGATATGAACTTAAAGTGACAGTCATGGCCAAAACAAGATGTGCTCATTTGACTAGGAATCAGACCCTTTATGTCAGCATCTATTTTTCTCTGTCACCTGGGGGATAAAAAGGGAGTTATTACCTTCCACGGCACTACAAGTGCACTTCAAAGCCATATGCTGTGACCTCGACAAACATTTTGATGTTGTGTAACGCTGACTGTATTGGCCATTGGTATTTTGTTTTGCAATGCAAAACTTTATTTTCTGCCATCCTTATTGCTATATATGCTATAAACGGAACAGTTTTTTAATGCAGTCCTTTTGAATTTTTCGATCTCCTTATTGCAGTCGACAGATTCCTGCTTTCGGAGGGTCCTATTTTGCTGGAAATGCGAATCAAGAGGCTCCTCAAGCTTTCAAAAATTGTACCGGCAACATCCTTAGCAAAATTGTGTTCAGACCATCCTGAAATGTCCAAAAGAGGCCACTTCAAGCAAATATACCTGACCTGCCTTTGTGCAGACTCGCCAAATATAAGGCTGATAGAGGAAGTAAGTTGTTCTTTTCACTGTAGTACTAGGGGTGGTAATGCATGGTTATGTTTTAATTTTGTTAATTCTTTTTTTGTTGTTGGCCACTGGATCTGAAATGTAACCAATTTTTTGGCTGTGTTTACATTAAAGAAATGTAAACTGGAGTTATCGCCATGGTGGGAATCTTTTGGGCCCTTTTTATTAACATTACTGGAAATAAAAAATGCTAAAATATATGAAAAGGCTGTTTAAAAATTTAATGTAATGTGCTAGTTTGTAGTTAAGTACTGAACTATTGGTTTTTCTAACATGTTACTATTTTGTGAATGAAGCCACAGCCCACATCTATTAGACACTCCTTCATTCAATTCATGAAATAATCAGATATTTTTAACTTGCTGTTTTATACTACTCTGTGCAGGGAGACGGTAATTTGGGACTAATTGCATCCTAACCTGTGCAAGCAGTTGAAGAGCATGCATGTATGGTTACATCATTTGCTATTTTCTCTCATGGTAGTAAAACTAACAACTGTTGCGTTCTGAATAGGGTACCCCATTAAAAGTTGTGGTTTTTTTAAGTTTTAACCTCCACATCTTGGTGAAAGTCTCCATACTTTGGTTAGCCAATCTTTGTGGTTTGATACAGGGGTGAGCAACCTTGGTCCTCCAGATCTTTTAAACCGCATTTCCCATGAGGCCCTGCCAATCTGAGTACATCATGTGAAATTAAGTTCCAAAACATCTGCAAGGACAGCGTTGCTCACTCCTGGTTTAATGCGTTATAACTAACAGTTAAAGGGACACTCTACACATCCTGACCATTTTAAATGATAGTGGTCAGGATGAGTAGTCTCCCCTCTTTCCCCCCAGCTCCCCCTATCTGGTGAAATCACAGGGTAAAGTGGAAGAGTTTCCTCCACCCAGCATTAAGCACAGACATGATATTTGAATTTCCTGGCTGCCGGTCACCAGATTGTTCATTAGTGACGTCAGTAGGGCTGCAACTAACAATTATTCTCATAATCTGTTAGTTGGCCGATTTTATTATTTTGATTAATTGATTCATCGGATAAAAAAAAATATAATTAATTTAAAACCCCTCCCCCTTTTTTCATAAGTAATTTGCGTAGTGTATGTAACTTTCATACGTACTTACACAAATTTCGTATCTTGCATACTTTTCACACAAGGTATGCGAGTGCTTGGTCAGAGGGATGGGTTGATGCTGCGAGTGCTTGGTCAGAGGGATGGGTTGATGCTGCAAGTGCTTGGTCAGAGGGATGGGTTGATGCTGCAAGTGCTTGGTCAGAGGGATGGGTTGATGCTGCAAGTGCTTGGTCAGAGGGATGGGTTGATGCTGCAAGTGCTTGGTCAGAGGGATGGGTTGATGCTGCATGCGCAGCTTAAGCCCATGTTTGCTTTCTCAAATGAACGTGGCTACAAGCACTTGGTCATAGATTATGAGGTCAGCATGAAATCTGGGTTAATAACCTAAAGTGGTCAGGGTGCATAGAGTGTCCCTTTTAAATAATTTCTTGAACAAACTGAGTGGGAGGAGGGACTGGAGGTGGAAGGGAGTGACTTTGCTCAAGTGACTTGACCTGAGTGTGAGAGGGAGCGGGTATGGACAAAAGACCAGATCTGAGTGTGGGAGTGAGTTTGGGAAAAGGGACCAGACCAAAGGGAGAGAATGGCAGTTCTCGACCAAAGAGGGTGTGGTAGGGAGGGTGGGGTGGTAGGAGGGTGGGGTGGTAGGAGGGTGGGGTGGTGTCACAGGACTCAAGCTTCAAGTAAGGATAAAACACAGGCATACAGCTCCTTCACCCAGTGGCAGTATCCTATTGTTTGTGTTATAGTTCTGCTACTGTTGTAAACGGCATAAAAACAAACTGGTTGTGTCTGACATAACCCTAGAACTAAAATCATACCTAGTAAAGCAGCGGCGCATCTTCTTCAATCAGCTCCGAAGCTGAGGCTATTAACGTTTAACTCAGTCTGACTCTAAACAGTGTGTGCTGTACACAGGACGATTAATCGACACCGATTAATCGATGATTAAATTAGTTGACAACTATTTTAATCATCGATTAGTTGTCGATTAATCGATTTAGTTGTTTCAGCTCTAGACGTCAGCACGCAGAGCGTGCCAACCTCACCTTCTGAGACCACCTGCTGTCGAGAGGGGTCTCAGAGAAGCAATCAATGTATCGGGTCTGTGCATGCGTGGGCAGCTCCGATTCATCCTTTTGTGCAGGCACTGTGGAACTTGTGGGTATAGTACGCAAGTTCCACAGTGCTGTGCGATTTGCGGTTCATATGCAATGCAAGTTGCATAGGAGTGCAGAAAAACCTCCATGGACTTCCAGGTTCGGGAGTCCCTGAACCGAAGAGGAGGAGCAACGTGTGGCGAGGGACAAAATGTGAGTAAAATCACCCAAATATAAAAATAATTGGACAGAGGCTATCATCAGTCTCCACTCAATTATTTAAAGCCAAAATAGGGCCTTAAATTTTTTTCAATAAGTATCCCTTTAACTGTTTGTTAGCAATGCATGGGGATTAGTTTATGATGCTCATTCGATCTACCATCCATCCAACTCTTCGACTTAATATCATTGTACTTTAACGTTCAACACTAATAATTAAAGTATACATTCTGGATAATTACTACGTATATTTTTTCTTCTAGATTGCCAAAGTAGACTGTAAGGATGCACTGGACATGATTTGTAATCTAGAATCAGATGGGGATGAAAAAACATCACTGATATTATGTGCTGCGTTCCTTTCCCGTCAGCTGCAGTTTGGGGAAATGTACTGTGCTTGGTGAGTTCCTGTCAAAATTGAATTTCTTAATTTCCTTTTTAAAAAAAAACTCATAAAGGGACAGATGGTACCTGTCACTTAGTTGGTGGAATTCCCTTGAACTTTGATTTGTTCAGTTAAGCTTTTCATTCCTGGAATTCACAGCCAGTGACTGAAGAAAGATTACTTATTGATATAATACTATTTTTACAAAAAGTTAGTCTGTATTCTTGGCCTTCGGTGACTGGGCTTTTATCACATGCTTTCGTGTTCACTTAGTTGCTACTTTACACTTTGGATTGGAGTACTAATCCTAAAACCATGTAAGAATAGTTTCCATATTCCATGCTGACAAAATCATCACTTCTAATCACAGGCACGTTTATATAGGGTGAAAGGAAAAACTTATGTTTTTCTTAAAAGGAGTAAAAATAATTAAGATACCTTTTTATTAAACAATTTACTATGTGCTATCACAATTAAGAACACCTGACAGTACAAATAAATGATGGCACGAGGGAACATATAACTTTGAAGAACCCAAAGGTTGTTTATTATTATATTGGGTACGCTTTCCTGAGGCTGGGGTCAGACAAGCGTAGTGTTAATGTCCGTGATTGTGCCTAAAAGTACGTCCGTGATAGCATGACGGAAAGCCCATCGGAGCCTGTTACATGAAGTACATCCGCACTGAATTGCGGACGCACAACGGCCGCAGCCCACGGATGCAAGGCAGGCAAGAACGTACAACCCCCTAGGACGGCTGCACAAAGTGCGCTGCGTCCGCAACGTCTGCATTGCTTTGTGTGTGAGTGATGGCACGTGGTCATACGAACTGCATTTATACATCCAGCATTTTTCACGGACAAAATGGTTTTGCTTTTTATTTTATTTTCTCTCCTACATCCGTCAAAATATACGTCAGTGAATAAACGGACTGTGTGGCCACTACTGCGTCTTCCCTACTGATGTCCGTCCGTGTGCACAGACGTACAAGTCTATAGAAATCACGCTCGTCTGACCCTAGCCTAAAGATTGCTTCCTCCTTCAAGATGATATGGCAGTAGATGGGTCAGATACGCATGCAGTCAACTAACATTGTTTCCATACTTGGCCTGTCTTCAGCCTTAATGCTTTCCAAAAGCCAACTGTTGTCATCCCATTTATTTCTTGTCTGTAATCTTCCTGCAATATTAGTTCTTTAGCCTTTCATATAAAGCAGGGATCTCTATCTCTTCACGCACACCCCCCCCCCCCCGACATTCGTTAACTACAATTCCCATGATTACTTGGCCATTTATTTCCTTTAAGGAATTCTGGGAATTGTATGCAATAAACATGGGGGGGGGGGCGCTTGAGATCACTGATAGCATTCAGCTGTAATTAATACATTTAATGCTTGTCTACACAGGGAACTTACTCTATTTTGGAGCAAACTACAAAGAAGAGTAGATCCATCTATACAGGTTTACCTCGAGCGATGCCGCCAGCTGTCGTTGTTAACCAAAACCGTATATCATATATTTTTTCTGATCAAAGTTATCCAATCAGAGGTAAGCATGATTCAGTATGTAAAACCAGATATTAGTGTGTAATAATTGTTAAATGGAAGAAATCCTTTAGTTTGTGTTTAAAGGGACACTATATGCACACTTACCACTTTTACCTTGGTAATGTGATTGGCTGCATGGAGTACCTTCCCACCGTACCCTCTAGCCCTGTTTGACTGGTACAGCTGTGAGCTGTGTAACCGCTTGTGTGTCACTTAGCAGATAGGATTTTTAATATCCTGCCTGCCAGGGACAAATTATGTAAGTACAATTGACATGCTGACATCATCCTATCTCCTAAACGTTCGCAGTAAAAGGCGTCTGGGGGAGACGCCTGCCATGGGCTTCTCCAGTGCTCTTGTGAGATATCAATTTGGGTAGTCTACATAGGAAACTTACAAACACTTTGTGCATAAGAAGCTCCAGATACTTCCACATTTCGAAAGACCTGTGCCAAAAAGCAGCAGCTGACTATAAGGGGAAAAGGTGAATATTTAACCTGAAATATACCACAAATTAAAAGTGTACAGACACTGTCAGCAGCACCTGCAGTTATTGAAGGGGTACTAAATGGGATGGTTTTTTTTGGTGTTTTCTGTTCTTTTCTTTTGTAGAGTGTTCCTTTTAACACCATTGTATACATTTTTGTGGCTTTCCTCCAAATAACAAAATTCACTACAAACTATATTGCAAGCAAAGATGACACTTATCCTTTTCTTTGCCAGATAGCATTTTTCTTTGAATAATGGTACAAATCCGGTGTGTGCATTTACCTTGCTGCTAAATTGATTTATGCACACTTTTAAAGATTGAAATTCTTGAATTTTGATTTTAATATAAAGTATTAAAAAGCACAAGTTAGGAATTGCATGTACCTTGACACTACTTCTAAGGTATTTAGCAAGGCATGTCAAATTTGTTTTGTAGAGTTTACTTGTAAGTGTATCAAAGAACACATTTTTTTTATTCTTTTGAGACTGCAGACTGTATTTGTGATATTGTAATATATCTAAGGCTGCAACTATTATTCTCATCGATTTAGGCTGGGGTCAGACGAATGCAGTGCGAACGCGCGTGCAGCCGCACTTTATTACGGCCGTGGTAGCAGCAAATGACGTCCAACGCAGGGCCACACACGAAGTACGGCCGCACGAAAGTTCGGCCGCGCAACGCAAGCGGCAAACTAACGCATTTTTGCAAGAACGTCAAACCACTAGTACTGACGTACAGAGTGCACTTCGTCCGCATAGCGGCGTGTGTCCGTGATTAGGAGACGTCAGACGCTGCTCATGTCCGGGCAACATAACGTCCAGACACCCAAAGTTTCCTGGTTCGAATCCGTAAAAAATCACGGCCGTAATTGCGCATCGTATGACCGCTATCGCGTATTCCGTGAAAAAGTACGTCCATACGTTCAGACTCACTTTTTTACGGACGATGCGAAAAATGCGTTCGTTTGACCCTAGCCTTAGTTGGTCGATTTTATTATTTCGATTAATTGATTCATCGGATAGAAAAAAATTAGTTTAGATAAAATTCCTTTTAAGTAAAGAAAAAAAAAAACACCCTTGCCCTTTTTTCATAAGCAATTAGCGTAGTGTACCTAACTTTTGTACGTACATGCGCAAATTGCGTATCTTGTGTACTTTTCACACACAAGGTATGCTAATGCTTGGTCAGAGGGATGGGTTGATGCTGCATGCGCAGCTTAAGCCCATGTTTGCTTAAATGAACGCGGCTACAAGCACTTGGTCATAGATGATGTCAGCTTGATAACGGGGTTAATAAGCTAAAGTGGTCAGTGTGCGTAGAGTGTCCCTTTTAAATAATTTAGTGAACAAACTGAGTGGAAGGGAGGGACTGGAGGTGGAAGGGAGGGACTTTGCTCATGTGTCTTGACGTGAGAGGGAGTGTGTATGGACAAGAGACCGGATCTGTGTGTGGGAGGGAGTTTGGGGAAAGGGACCAGACCTAAGGGAGGGAATGACAGTTCCTGACCAAAGAGGGTGTGGCAGGGAGGGTGGGGTGGTGGCACAGGACTCCAGCTTCAAAGCTAAAACACAGGCATATAGCTCCTTCACCCAGTGGCAGTATCCAGTGTTTTGTGTTCTAGTTCTGCTACAGTTGTAAACGGAATAAACACAAACTGGCTATGTCTGACATAACCCTAGAACTAAATCATACCTAGTAAAGTAGCGACCCGTCTTCTCCAGTCAGCTCCAAAGCTGAGGTTATTTACGTTTAACTCAGTCTGACTCTAAACAGTGTGTGCTGTACAAAGGACGATTAATCGACACCAATTAATCGATAATGGAAATAGTTCACAACTATTTTAATCGATTTTAGTTGTTGATTAATCGATTAGTAGTTTCAGCCCTAAATATATTCCTGGTCTGTGACTGGTTTGTGTGAAACAAATCTAAATGTCCAATCGTTTTGTTCTCCCTGGGGACTTCATACAGTCAAATACCCTTGATAAGCATCAAAAATTAATATCAGTGTTATATATATCTCAATAATATTCCACAACGTGCAAAAAATACCCGCGAGTGTAAATTGTGTGAGCACACTTGTATAAGTATAGCAAAGTGATTAAAGGGGAGAACCACCACACAATTGGAATCCCCACTGCATACTAAGCAAAATAATACTTGTATGTCAATGCTGTGTCCGATCCTCAGACTCCTTAGGAGAAGTGGCCTCCTGCCACCTCATTAACTGTTAAATACTGTTGATTAAATAAATGAGAGCAGTAAAGAGAAGCTTTTGCACAGGCTTTGGTAAATGTTGCATCATGGGAAAAATCCAGATAATGGAAACGGGAGGTAAAAAAAAGCTAACTTTTTTTGTTCTTTTTATGCGATTACTTCAAAGAATACAACGGCAGCGTGTGTTTTATAAAGTGGGTTTTTTTTTAATGCTCAAGTAATCTAGTTATAGGTAATATATAAGTGGTAGTGTCCCATTTAGGCTGGGGTCAGACAAGCGTTTTTGAAAGCGGAAGGAAAGTCTGAGAATGGAGGTTCCTTCCACTCTGACGCCTGTCTGGCCACTTCACTGAGTGCAGTTAGTGCGCTCAGCGGTGCAAGGCTCAATCCCTCTATGGAGGATAGCGCTTCGATGGGGAGGCTTGCAGGATGACCGCAGCACGGCCACTGTCGTGCGCCCAACAGTGTGTGGCTGGGCCTACGGCGATGGAAGGCACGTCCGTAAGGGCGCACATTGTGCGCTCGTCTGACCCCAGCCTGACCCTACTGACATTCACTTCTGTAATACTCCTGGACTGTTGCAGGTGGGCGTGGATAGGCATACTGACGTAATGCTGACACTTTTTGTCCCACCTTTAGGACTTCATCGGAGCATCTTGTGGGATATTTATTCATTCATTAGTGTGACACTGATATATTTATTTTGAATGTTACTATTGGGTTTAAATGTAGACACCATGAAAGTATGTTGTTGCTATAGGGATGGGATTAATTGGATTCAATTACTACTCGTTTATTATTTCCTGATAAATCCTCTCTTCCGAGGACCATTATTTATTCTTCCTTTTCTCTGTCTTTCAGACAGAGGCTGCTGGACTTCCAACATGTATTGAATTGTGTGTGCGTGCACTTCGCCTCGAGTCAAGTGAAAACTCGCCTAAGGTGAAGATCTCCATATGCAAAACTATTTCCTGTTTATTGCCTGATGACCTGGAGGTGAAAAGAGCATGTCAGCTTAGTGAATTCCTTTTGGAGCCTACAGTGGATGCCTACTATGCGGTGGAAATGTTGTACAATCAACCTGACCAAAAGTATGATGAGGAGAGTCTTCCAGTACCTAACTCTCTGCGCTGCGAGTTACTGCTTGTTCTAAAAACTCGCTGGCCATTTGATCCAGAATTCTGGGATTGGAAAACATTGAAGCGCCAGTGCCTTGCATTGATGGGGGAGGAGGCATCGATTGTGTCTTCAATTGATGAGCTAAATGACCATGAAGTTTATGATCAGATGGACAGCTATCATGATATGACCAAAGCCGCTTCACTCAATGGCTATGAGTGTTTTGAACCATCTAATATCATGGGCTTAGTTGATGAAAAGAAGAAAAAGAAACATATTAAGAATCTGAAAGAACGTGGCTGCATATCTGAAAGATTTAGAAATTGGCAAGCTTACATGCAGTACTGTGTGCTTTGTGACAAAGAATTCTTGGGTCACAGGATTGTACGTCATGCTCAGAAACATTTCAAAGACGGTGTTTACTGCTGCCCTATATGTGCAAAGGAGTACAATACAAAAGAAAGCTTTGTCCCCCACGTCACATTACACGTGAAACAATCCAGCAAAGAGAGACTTGAAACTATGGGATCTACGAGAAGACTGCCAAGGTTACCCAAAAAAACACCTGCCTGCAAGACAAAAAAAACTGTGGTGATTTCAAAACAAGAAAGGGCAATAAAGAAGAACAGTCTTTACTCTGATGACTTCATAGTTTTTAACGACAACGATAATTCGGATGACAATGATGAACGAGACAACCATTCGGATGAATTGGAATCTGATAAGCAAGTTGTTGTTGATGAATTTCCTTGCCCTGTACAGTATTGTAACAAAGGGTTCAAGTACTTTAAAAACCTGATTGCACATGTTCGAGGTCACAAAGACTGTGAGGAAGCCACACGCTTCCTGGAGATACAAAGCAAAAAAGTTATCTGTCAGTATTGCAGGCGGCAGTTTGTTAGTCTAACACATTTAAATGATCACTTGCAGATGCACTGTGGAGCTCATCCTTACTTCTGCATCCAATTGAAGTGCAAAGGAGCCTTTGACACCTACGCTGAACTACTGACGCACCGAAAAGAGCACCGGATTTTCAGAGCCAGATGTATGTTTCCCAAGTGTGGCAGAATATTTTCTGCAGCTTACATGCTTTTTGATCATGAAGCACAACACTATAACACTTTCACATGTAAAAATAATGACTGTGGGAAAATTTATCATTCTCAGCTTCAGTTGGATAGGCACATGTGTGATCATGCAGGAGTCGTTGGGCAAGAAAGCTACTCTAACACAGATGCTGAACTGACTGACCAGCCCGGAACTGATTCAATTAATGAGTATGTCCGCATCAAAGTGGAATCCTTACATGAGGATTCAATTGACTGTGGCTTTAGTGTTGCATCCTCACGTTCAGAACTTCCCATGGACCAGATGCCTAAAATGATAAGTCTAAAAACTGAATCATTTGTTCCTGCTCCTGTGGAGCAAAACATGCATGCGTTAGATCCTCTTCCACCTCCAGCTGATTTTCCTGCAACAATCTCTTTCAATGATCCAGCTCTACATACAACTAACCTCCGGATGAATCATAATACAGTGCTCAAAACTGAATTTGTACCTCCTTCCGATTTGCAAGAAGACCCCAATAAGTTGCCATCTTTCAGCAAGGAAATGTGTGATGCTCTGATACTGAATGGGAATAAATTTATTGACGCCGCGAATACTACAGAGACTCCAGTACCAGTGTCTATAGGACTTGAAGACTCACATCTTCCTATTCAAGAATGCAAAATGGAAAACCATAGCGATGGCACTGCCTCTCTGAATTGTTGTGAAGGTGCAATGAAAGTTGATAGTCATATTGATAGTGTAAGTGGAAAGCTTTTTAAGGTTGAGATTCAAGGACCTCCACTTTGTGAGAACAACCTGGATATGCCTGTGTATGAAGCGCGTATCAAGTCAGAAGAGGCATTATCGTTGTCACTAGAATCAAGTAGTCTCCTCTCCAATATCGTGCCCCATGTTGTAACTAACACAAAAGTAACTCCTCTTCCCCAGGCCCCTCCTCAAAGATTTAAATGCAATGTGGAAGGCTGTCCTAGAATCTATAATTCAGTTCAAAGCATTGGCAAACACATGAAGACAATTCACCCTGATCACTATCCAGATTTTAAAACCGAGCGCAAGAACAGGAAAAAGATTAAGGCTGGAAGTTCACAAATCTATGAAGAACAGACTTACCGAATATTGCCCCCAGCAGATGGCTCTAGTAGCCCCAGTTTTCAATCCTCATCGGTGCCAAGTGCAGGCCTTGGGTTTCAATCGCCAGTGAAGAGTGCTATCCCTGCATTTACTTCATCAGGGCAGAGTAGTAATCCTGTTTTTCAGATGCCAGGCCAAAACACTAGCCCCACCTATAAATTTCAAGTACAGAATACTGACTCTGTTTTTCAGTCAACCTTGCAAAATAGTGGATCTAGTGTTCACACTCGAGGTCAAAATACTAACCCCAATTTTCAACACACTGTGCAAAAAGTTTGTAGCGATTTTTCACCAACAGTGCAAAACACAAACCCTGATTATCAGACACAAGTCCAACATGCTAGCACCACATTTCATTCACCAACAGTGCAAAATAACTCCAACCCCGTCTTCTGTAATCAGTTACAACACATCCCAAATACAGTATTTCCAGCACACCTGGAAACCCTAGTTAACCCGTTACTCAGTTCCGTAGATAGCATCATTACACAGGATCTGTCAAAAAATGTAACCGACCCTCTGCTGGGACCAGAGGTTGGTAATTTGACTAATGCAACCCTAACGTCACAACTAGAAGACTTGGCAAAAGTTGTATTGCCGTTAAAATTTGAGAATGGCTCTGATCCATTTCTACCAATGCCAACAGAAAATGACCCTTTACCTGTCTTGTCTTCTCTCAGTGGAAACACAATTTTTTCACAACTTGGAAGCAACACTGATCATGAGCTTTCAGGGAGTGAAGCTGTCAATTCTGTGTTTTTGAAAGAAGAACCTGACACAGAAAATTCTTTTAATAAGCAGATTGATAGTTCAGACATGGAAACAAGTTTCAACTTGGAGAAGTCGGCTGGAATGCTTTCAAGCCATGGGGAAAATAAGAATGTAGGTGAAAAAACAAAAACCAGAGAGAGAAGGCCAAAATCTAGTTCCAGAGTAAAATGTCCTGCAATTATCAAGGATGGCAAATTTATATGCAGCAGATGTTTTAGAGCCTTCTCAAACCCAAGATCACTTGGAGGCCATTTGTCTAAACGGGCTGTATGCAAACCCCATAATGAATATGACATTTCACATGTTCCTGCACCAGATAACCAGACTTCTGTTTTAACAAGCATGATGTCATCTGACACTCCAAAGCAAACTTTGCTATCACCTCCACAAACCTTTAACCCTGAAGGATCGCTCAAAGAAGAACCATTCAATCGGACAATATCGCCTGAAGAGACCACTACATTCTTACAAAGTGGGTTTGCACATCCCAACGTTCCCACCTTCCTTCCTTGTATAAAGACGGAAGGTATGATAAAGCAAGAGTTCGATGCCCCACACACTGTAGAGCAAGTCCCCTATAATCATCATATGACTTCAGAGAATAGGGTATCTGGAAATAATACGTTAAGCTGTTCACTCTTGGCAGGTGCAAGCACACCGCTTATTGCCCCGTTGAAAAATAAACTAGATAGTAGCAATATGGTAAACACTAACTTAAATAACTGTGAAAGTGAAACTTTTTTTCCTGAAGAGGGTTGTTTGAAGATGGACGACAATGAGCTGTGCTCAAATCCAGCACTGAATTCACCGGAGAATAGTATGTCTAATCCAGTTGGCAGCGCTAGGGTGTCTGTTATCAGTGGACCACAGAAGTCTGGTGGAACGTCTGCCAAGAAAAAGAGTGTGAGCTCCAAGAAAAGGAAGAAAAATCCAGATGCCCCCACTACAGATCGCGCTTCACATGAACTTGTAAAAAATATTTTGGCTGCATTAAGCAACCTACCTGTAAGTATTGGCGGAAGTAACAGTCAGTCTCCTGTGGAGATGCAACCAAATTTGATGTCCTACGGAAGTGAGCTGTTGGAAAACATTGCAAAACACTTAAATAGCGCCGATAAACAGTTGTTTCTGGCTTGCATAAACGAAAGTTTGAAGGCCAACCCTGAGGCACAGGACTCATCCCAACCTACTCCACAGTCTGACAATCCTGATACCCAAAACTTATCTAACTGCAAAGAACAAACAGATTTTGATATCCAAGCGGACTATGAGGGGAAACCATGTGACCACTCCCCACTTGATACAAATGTAGTTTTTCCAGTTAACACTCAACATGGACACTCTATGTTACCCCAAACTCAGGATATTATCAATGGCAGTATTGAGGACATACCAGATGCCACATGCCCAGATTCTACCAGCAGTCCAGTTGACAAAATGAATATCCCAGTGTGCTCTGTCTCTCCCACACAAGACGTGAACCACACCACCGTCGACACTGAAGTGTTGGAAATTATGGATTTAGTCCAGAAAATGCAACTAGCTGACGATTTCCTGCCTGAAGAAACGGCCACTTATCCAGATACTGAATGCCATACTGCTGATTCTTTGTCACATACATCCAGTGTAATTGTACCAAATCCAAGTCTAGGTGTTCCACATGACGAAACCGATGAGCTATCAAAGTCTTTGGTCGATAAAGGTATTGCAAAGCCCTTTATTTGCCAGGAGGATGATTGTAGTTACTGTGCAATGACTAAAGATGCATTATTTAAGCATTATGCTAAAGTCCACTATTACACACAAGAGAAGATCTTAGAAATCAAAAAGCATCAACTAAAGTTTGCTCCCTTTAGGTGTGTCATACCTTCTTGTACTAAAACCTTTACCAGGAACTCTAATCTGAGAGCGCACTGCCAATCCATGCATCATTTTACTTCTGATCAAATGGTTAAGCTCAAAATAAAAAGGCCATATGAAAGAAAATCCCTCAGTGAAAGTATGGCCTCCCCAGTTCAAGAAATGTCCCCTAAAATGACTGATGTTGAAAAATGTTCAGAATTGCAAACTGTTCCTCCACTGATATTAAAGAGAGAACCGGAAACCTACTTGGTAGTCCTGCCAACTAGCAAACCACTTAAAGAAGAAGAACCTGATCAGTTTTGTGGTGTGCCTACTCCAAATGTCCCCATTGTGCAGAATTTAAGTCCAAACGTCAAAGGATCCAGAGTAAGGAAGAAAAAGAAGAGAATTGAACAGCTCACAAAAAATATGCAGAAAGATGCCAAACCTTCCCATGTTCTAGCACCCTATAAACCATACAAATGTGTCCATCAAGGTTGCACTGCAGCATTTACAATTCAGCAAAACCTTATACTTCATTACCAAGCTGTTCACAAGTCAGATTTGTCAAAGTTCTCTCTAGAGGAGGATGCTAAAGATGATGGGGAAAATGGCCTACTAAGAGAGTTCAGGTGCGTGGAAACAGACTGCTCTCGAATATTTCAAGAAATTGCAAGTTTGATACAGCACTATGTCAACTTTCATGAGATGATTGCTGAAGAAATTGAAAATGTTGTTTCTTCCTTTCTTAACAGTGGGAACTTTAAATGTGACCAGCACCAGTGCACATCATTATTTACAACCTGTGCTGAGTACATTGAGCATCTTGAGTCAGTTCATGAAATAAGGACGAAGCAGGTGAAATCGGATGGTGATGAAATGTACAAGTGTGATTGTGAAGGCTGTGACAGAGTCTACGCAACAAGATCAAATTTGTTGAGACACATTTTTCGTAAGCACAATGACAAACATAAGGAACATCTTCTTAGGCCCAAAAAATTAAGTCTTAGTGACCTAGAGAATCCAGATGAAAAAAATCAAAAAGAAAAACCCAAAGTGCCTAAAATAAAGATCGAAGTGAGTATGAGAGAAGTTCCTAAATCCAAGCGGGCTAAAGGGAATAATTTAGAAGATTTCAAAGCAGGATTTGGACAAACACAGCCAGGCCCTTTGTCTCTTAAATATGGCCGACATACTTACGCATTAAAACCTAAAGATGTTGCACTGGCAGAATGTACTGGTAGCTCTGCAAAGCAGTACCCTTGTATGATCCGTGGGTGCAAATCCATCGTTACTAGCGAATTCAACATCAATAGACATTACAAATGCCACAAACTCTCCAAAGCTTTCATCATAAAGCATAGAAAAGCCTTGGTTGTTTGCAAAAGACGTATTCGCACCAAAGCCCTAGATTGTCCAAAAATTGACCCAGCAGAAAGTACTCCCCGACCGAAGGTGGAACAGAAAGTTGTTCCTGTACAAGAAGAAGCCATTCCTAACTTGAATGAAAGTAGTGATGAATCCACTATCTCCGTATCTCAGCCGAGTGAAACTGAAAAAGATGAAATGGACGAACTTGCCGAGTTGTTTATTGCAAAACTAAGTAACGAGGACAGCACAGGTTCTGAAAGCCAAGCAAGAACTTTGCCCACAGCAAGCAATGATTCCCTCGAAACCAATACTTACCTTTCAGAACTTGACAGGGATGCCAGTTATTTGAAAAGACCCAATAAGCAAAACCATTCCACGCCAAATAAAAAGAGCAAACTTGACGATTCTGAAGAAACACTCTCTGCCAAATCAGATTGTGGAGCTAGTGATGAGGAGGCCGTTGCGGATGAGCTTACAACAGAGGAACCACCAGCATTTGATATGGGGTCATTTAAACCCATGGGGTTTGAATTGTCGTTCCTCAAGTTCATTGAGGAGTCTGTTGCCAAGGAAAAGACACCAGAGGAACTGGCCGAGCATCGGACAGACATTCAGTTGGCTGAGGAGAAATTAGAGTTCTCGGGAGAGGAGGAATGCCCGTGGGACACCACAGGCAGTGATGCATATCTGCTGTTTGCTAATCCCTCCTGCTTTGCAGACTTTGGCAATATAAAGATCATTATAGACCAGAGATTTACTGATTACGTTGACCTTATTTTAAAACAGCTTAATGAACTGAAACCTGTTGTTGTGCTCAAGAGACAGGTCATTTCCTGGGATGACTCAGAAAGCGTTGCAAAAGAACAAAACGTAGATATAGATGAACATTCTGAGGTATAGAGGCCCTAGTATATTCAAAGTCTGTACATTTTAACTGCGTACTAGAAACATCGAGCATGCAAATGTATTTTTACTCGTTTTTGTTGTTGTGAGAGTGACTTAACCTGGTTGAGGGAAAAAATGTATATCATGGCGCAAGTCGTGAAATTTTCCTCCATTCTATTTTATCCCTATGGGACTCAAGGAATGGAATTGTTTTATTCAGTTATGTATATATTTCCGACCCGGATTGTTTATATTGATAAATTGTCCTTTCCACGAAAAAACAATTTTGTGTATTGTCTGTGATTTGGTATGTTCACGAGTTCACTGCTTCATGTGTAACCGGATCTTTTATCTGTATAGAACCATTTCTTTTGTATATATCATTGTTAACACGTTTGCTGCCTAAGTTGAAACTATTAAATTACACGTTTATATTCTGAATTTTAATTTGTAATAAGTGCACCTTTTTTTTTTTTAAAAAAAAAAGTTATGTTTTAAAGAGTTGCTAATTTTATACCCAATACTTGAATTCCCAGTAATACATGTCACTTTCTTGTAAAAGGCAGGACAAGGGTTTGTATTTTACATCGTGTGTATCTCTTACAGAAACTGCCTCCAGTTCAACAAAATGGTGTTAACTTTCGACACTGCATGGATGGAAATAATTGGACATGCTATCATTCTTTGTTATGACGGTGCTAAGTGTTTCCTCTTTTTTTTTTTTTGGGTGTTTTTTTTTTTAATAGAGGCTATTTGGTGGAGGGAGTTGTATATTTTTTTTTTTCTTCTAACAGTAGTGGGTATTTTTTTTCCTTTCGCTCCTGGGAATTTTGTCATGTGAAAAAGTATATATATTTTGCAGTGGTGACTTGTGACGTAGTCCAGTATTGCCTTAAATAAAATCACTTTTTTTTTTTTTTTTTTACATTTTCTCAGATGTTTTTACATTTTTTTTTTTCCTGTGTGTAAATAGTAGCCATTAAGTCTGATACCCTTATTCATGCAGTCTTATGTTACATGTATTTTTAACTCCGAGAACAATTCCTGCAAATAGCAGCCGGTGTAAAATGTACATGGCACTTGACTTTTTAAATACATACCATTGTGATTGAAAGCTCATCTGGTTTTACGGGTCGTATACTGTTCATTTCACATCTGTGTGTTGGTAGACAGAGGGGAGGCATTCACAGAACAAACAAATATATATAATGCAAACAAAGTAGATGGCTATGTTGTCAAGCGTATATACGTTTCGTCCTAAAACATCTGGTAACAGAATTCATAATTTTATAGCACCGAAGACAAAAAAAATTAACACCGTAAAAGCACAATGTGAAGGACCAAACTGCAAGAAGAATGGATCATTTAAAGGGCCACTACCACCAAAAAATGAAATGCCCTTGTTTTGTCTATGTTGCTGATATCTTACATGTACTTTTTACTCGCGTATGTTTAGTTAAAATATTTTACTGTACAGCTGCGTGGATCCATTTTGTCGTGTTTTAAACCTCACCCCCCCCAAGCATCTTTCCATCACTTGCTCCCTCACTGGGTGGCTTTGGCCATAGAAAAGAGTGAATAGATCGACTGCTGGCTCAAATCATTGTATTGTGTGGGATGTATTAAAAGGACATCACCAGGTGTTAGATAAAACGGGGATCTTAAAAGACTTCTAATCTCCCTCAGCTGCTATCTCTTAGCCTCTAAAACAATATACCTTAATTGTTAAATACTATAAATTAAATAAACAAGAGCAGTAAATGAAAGCTTTTGCACAGACTTTGGTAAATGTTGTATCATGGGAAAAAGTCCAGAAAAGGGAGACAGATAAGTAAAAATAAAATATATATTTTTTATTTACATACGCTCCACTTCTTTGAAGTAATTGTGTCTTCTAAAGTGGTTTGTAATGCACAAGTAATGTCACTTTTTAATAGTACAGGCAAGCTTCTACAAGGACAGGGGAGTCGTGCATTCTGAGGTGCTTGTCTCGCTGGAAATTTTTACTCTTCTGTCCACAATGTGGCTGGAATTACCACAACTCACTCATGTAACCGTAGTACATGCACATCTGTTGAAGGGACTACATAAGTTCACCAATCACTATTGCTATACACCCAGAGCAATTGTTTCCTCTGCCAAATGCCCAAGTACCATTGCAGAAAAGGGACACAGTTTAGTGTTCTGTGGTGGTGATATCTTTGGCAATAAGGCTAATGTCAGACGAACGCAGTGATCACGTCCGTGTTGCCACACAGTTTAACGTCTGTTGTAGCCTAGAATCATGATCAATAGAGACCCACACACTACATGCGCACCGAACTGCGCACGCACGCGGCAAACGGACGCAAGTTGGGCAAGAACATAAAACCGCTACCACGGATGCGTAGCGTTCTCTGTGAGTGAGATTTCAGACGCAGCGCATTTGCGACGTCCAGCACCTTGACACACAAAATGGCTTTTCATTTCCTTTTAAATTTATAATTTTTCATATTAATTTTATTTCCCGTAGTTCCCTTTTATTTTTTCTTCTTTCTACGTCTGACAAAAAAAAAAACACCGCACCGTGTGGTGTCTACAGTATCTTCTGTCAGTACTTCTGTCCGTTATGCATGCACGCAGAGTGCGCTCAGACTGCATTTGGCTGAAATTAGCCTTAGATCGCAAACTTTTGTTCACAGCATCTCCAAACAGAAAGGAAACCAATGTAGCCTATACAAGCAGAAATCACTTCACAATGGTAGTCCAGGTTGCACTCGCATAGATCAGAGTCTAATCTAGGCTCTCGGCTACTTGTGAATTAGTCTGGCTCACACATCAGCCAACGGGCTGATACCTCCAGATGATGGCTCCAAAGGAAATCGGACAAAACTGAACAATGCAAGCAGTATCATTTAATAGGTTAATACAGCTAGACACATTGTGCACGAGCTAATAATGGAGTGTTACCTTATGATACCAAAAGCAAGGCACAATCTGGTACGTACTATTTGGAATTCAATCATGCTCCTCTAACAAATTTGTGACACAAATTGTCTATCCTACCAGAGGTTACTGAAATCCTCTAGATCTATGCGTTCTCTCTGGTTTTTGGGGGGCCTCTGTTTTTTTCTCTCCTCAGTATATAGGTGCTTGTACTTTTGCAAAATTGCGTTAGGTGTCAGGTTTTATTATTGACACAATGCATTTCATTATGTGCAGACATATAGGTCTCGCCACCATTTTATGCAATCAGCAGCTTTTTTTTTTCCCTCCATTTTACTATTGTAATATTAATGCAATCTTAACCAATAGCCACATGGTGGCAGTGAAACACCGCTTCTTGCGCCTTACAAAACATGCAATGATTTATATGGTGTATATAGAATACTGTAACAGCTGGTAAATGTTACTTCTCAAATTTAAAATCAGGTTTAATGTTTTTAAGTTGGACATAAAACATCACATTGCTGGTTAAATACAAGGACTGACATGAGCGCAGACTCACAATTCGTGCTATAGATTGTATTCTAATTTTGTGTGTACTTTCGCTCACTTTTATGTATTGAATTTATGTGGGTTTTTTTCATGCTCCACGGCATTCTATGCCCTTTCCCACTATCTTCATAACAGGTTTTACATCAACCTCAATGTTTTCCACAGCAACAATAGACACCAATTATAAATTCACATTTTCTCTTAAAGGGACAGATGAACCTGTTTTTGACATTCATAATTATGATTTTTTATTTTATGAAGTCTCCTGTGTGTGTGCTATATCCAATGGTGTATTTTGGCCTAGGCCAACAAGGCCTAGGCTTTCACTTTCCAGGGGGCAGCAAAAAACCTCACCACTAAGTGGGTTACTCACAGAGCACCGAAATAACGCCAACATTTTGGTGTTCTGTAGTTCCCTGCACTTCGGGTAATAAAATTTTCCCACCCTGCAGTGAATTCACCATTCACCGTAGGGTCCCCAAAGTGCATGGAGTCGGCCGCTGAATGCTGCCACCGCAAACCCGTGGCCTGCTGTTTTCAAAAGAACTACTGAACGAAAATGTCTGGAATTTACATATAAGATCCTATGATTGATAATAAAAAGTTATGTTACAGAAAAAAGAAAAACCGCTATTAAAAAGGGGGAAATTTTGCTGAAAAACTACTAAAAGGTACAAAAAAAAAAATCAATGACTTTTTACTGCAGATTAAAATAAATGGTTTATTAGATATTGCATAAAAACGGGAATATTTTTAACATTGAAACCTATGGGGTTCGCCTGAATAAACCTGATTGGAACCACCAAACATCAGGGCATTTCACTGCCATTTCTCTGCTGTTTGGTGTTCTCTGAATAGATTAACCATTACTTCTCTATGGGATTTTCAATGCCTTCAAACAGCACCGTACTTGCTGGCAGTTCACCAAACTTGTGTGTGAGCATATCACAGAGCAGTGGTGTACTTAGGGGAGTGGCGGAGGGCGGGCCACCCCAGGTACCAGTGATTATTTGGGTGTCATTAGGAGGTGCCACTGTCACTGTGTGTCAGCTTTGAGCTGTGTTCTCAAACAACGAGCAGCGGAGCAGGGCATTTGCATACGGAATAAAATCGAATAGCATAAAAATCCCCCTCTCCTCCCTCCATAACTCCTCCCCTGCCCCGCAGCAGCTCTAGGAGAGGGGAGGGGATGTGATTTGTGTGCAGAGAGAGAAGATGACAGTAAATGGCAGGTAAAGGGGGGTATCAGCAGAATATGAAGCCCTGTCTGCTTTCTGCTGTTTAAAGTGGACCTTTCCTTAACCAGCACTGCAGTGATAGAAATTTGTCATTGAGCTGCCTGGCTCCTGGTGAGGCTGCGTGCATGCAGGTCACGCGGTCTGGCCAGTCAGGTGGTACTGAGTCAGTACCACCTGACTGTCTGAACCACGTAACACGCACGCAGCTGCCCGCCCTTTCGTTAACACGGACTCTCACTCTATTCTGGACTGAACACCCACCGGGAAGGGAATCAAAGCCACGGTGCACCCTCTGGCAGTGGCACCCCACTGCTGACAAGATGGCTCCACGCACAGGCACAGCCGCGATCCTAACGTGGCCTGGAGGGACCTCCTGCTGAGTCCGTGCACAGTCCCTGCTGACTCTGCACACAGCCCTACCGCGGACAGAGGCCGGTAAATATAGAATAAATAATTGCTGTGTGCTCATATTCACTCGGTTTGCTGGGAGTCTTATTGAAGTGGATTCTGATGCACTCATACACACCGCACATTGCATTGCTGGGAGTTTTATTGCTGTGAATTCTGATACGCTGACACACACCTCACATTGCATTGCTGGGAGTTTTATTGCTGTGGATTCTGATACACTCATACACACTGCACATTGCATTGCTGGGAGTTTTATTGCTGTGGATTCTGATACACTCATACACACTGCACATTGCATTGCTGGGAGTTTTATTGCTGTGGATTCTGTGATACACACTGCATATTACTGAGTTTTATTGCCCTAGAGCTCTGGGATACGCTCATACACACTGCACATTACTGTTGGTTTTATTGCTGTGCAGCTCTGTGATACACTCCTATGCAGTGCACGTTTCTGTGGATTTTATTGTTTAACCAATTAGAGCGGCTGTGATCCAGTATACTTGACATGCGTGGCTGTTCTTTGTAAAAATGCTATTTTAAACATTTCATAATTTTATTTATCTCAATAGATACATTTGAAATGGTATACAAAATATACAAGTAGGCACTTGGTATCCACTTTTAATATAAATAGAGGAAGGGTGGGGATTAACCAGGAAGAGGTGTGCCCTTGACAGGAAGGGGTGCCTCAAATTTAAATTAAGGGGTGCACGAGTTTAGTCAGGCCTAGGGCAGCACAAAACCTAAATAAACCACTGGCTATATCTATATATAACAGGCTTTATTCCATTAGCGCAGTAGTTCCCAACCGCAGTCATGTACCCCTAACAGGCCAGGTTTTCCAGATATCTGAAGCACAGCACAGGGGGTATGATTTGCTGCTCAGTGATTGTGGGATTCAGTTTGCATTTCCCCAAGGTGCTCTGCAAAATCTGGCCTGTTAGGGGTACCTGAGGCCCGAGGGTGGTAACCACTGCACTAGAGCATTATTAAACTGGGCTACTTTAAATTCCGTGCAGGAGAGGAATAACACTTGCATTTTATTCTGAATGAACAGACGTGCAACAGCATCCTACTTGGATATACAGTCAGGTCCAGAACTATTGGGACATCGACACAATTCTAACATCTTTGGCTCTATACACCACCACAATGGACTTGGAATGAAACAAACACAATGTGCTTTAACTGCAGACTGTCAGCTTTAATTTGAGGGTATGTACATCCAACTCCGGTGAACGGTGTAGGACTTACAGCAGTTTGCAGATGTGCCTCCCACTTGTTAAGGGACCAAAGGTAATGGGACAGAATAATAATCATAAATCAAACTTTCCCTTCTTAATACTTGGCTGCAAATCCTTTGCAGTCAATCACAGCCTGAAGTCTGGAACGCATAGACATCACCAGACGCTGGGTTTCATCCCTGGTGATGCTCTGCCAGGCCTCTACTGCAACGGTCTTCAGTTCCTGCTTGTTCTTGGGGCATTTTCCCTTCAGTTTTGTCTTCAGCAAGTGAAATGCATGCTCAATGGGATTCAGGTCAGATGATTGACTTGGCCATTGCATAACATTCCACTTCTGTCCCTTCAAAAACTTGGTTGCTTTTGCGGTATGCTTTGGGTCATTGTCCATCTGCACTGTGAAGCGCCGTCCAATGAGTTCTGCAGCATTTGGCTGAATGTGCGAAGATATTGCCCAAAACACTTCAAAATTCATCCTGCTGCTTTTGTCAGCAGTCACATCAATAAATACAAGAGAACCAGTTCCATTGCCCATTAACCCCTTGGTGGATTCCAATAGGGTTCCCCAGAAATACTTAATCTCGGTCAGTGCAGCTGTATTTAACCTCCCTGGCGGTCTAATGTTTTCACAAATGTTATGCCTAAAAGCGTCTCAATTTTTTTTTAAAGGAAACGTGTTTTATATAGTAGAGCAGGCCATTAGTGCTGTTGCTCGTCCTCAGGATCCTCACCCCCCCCTTTCTCCCACTATAAGTATACAGGGTCATCCAGACGTGGACCCCTTGCTTGATGTGCCTACAGGGGTGTCAGCTATACCCTCCTGACGAGGCCTAACAAGGCCGAAACGATCGTCGGGGGTTGCAGCAGCTCTCGTGCAGGGATGATGTCCTTGGCAGTCAGTACTGGCCACCCTCATTGGGTGAGAGCAGACTGATTTGCATATGGAGCATTCATCCCTGTAATGGCACAAGCAAGCTAAAACCTTGTGAGACCTGAGCGGGCCCCCACCGTACAGCAGGCCATTAGTGCTCTTGCTCGTCCTCAGGATCCTCATCCCCCCCCTTCTCCTGTTTTATATAGTAAACCTGTAATAATTATGAATAGCTCACTGAGACCCGTGCAAATAAGAGATCTTCAAACCATATATACAGTGAAGTCCAGTCTTACAATGTTTATGGTCTGTTTCTGATGTTAGTGCCACCTAGTGGCCGTTCATGGGCAAGTCATGCTGTTGGATAATTTATTTTATTTTTTTTACAGTTTGCTAATTTGCTTCCTGGTCCTGCTCCCCTGCATCGTGTGACTCGCAGGGAGCGTTACCAGGAAGCAAGTCGCCGCAATCACACTGCGGGGGACAGCGAGGGAGCGCAGGATGAGGTGAGTATGCAGCCTGAGTGTGGCTCGGGGTTACCGTTCGCGGTAGCGAAATTTAACCCCGAGTCACACTCGGGAATACCGCCAGGGAGGTTAAACAACACGAGACGATTCTCTTTCCACAGGAAAAGCCATTGGACAGGACCTCAAACCCAGGGCCCTGGGGTCCTGACATGGTGAAAGGTCCATGCAAAGCACCATCTGGTCTCCGGTAACTGCTTTTCCTGTGGGAAGAGAATCATCTTGTGTTGTTTATATACGGCTGCACTGACAGAGAATAAGCATTTCTGGGGAACCCTATTGGAATCCACAGGATCCACCAAGGGGTTAAAGACCCATAAGGAGATTCACCAGAGCCAGGTGTGGGCTCATGAGAATGTGAGTTGGATATCTTTTATGACTACACCCATTACCCTGTATTTATATACTGCCCAATCCTGGTCTTGTTTTCTCTTGCAGCATTGTTGAAAAGGCATCAACGAAAAAGGGGCGTTCTTTGAAAGAAAGAACATTATGCTTATGGACATGCAGTGTGTATAATTTCGCAAACCAGTTGGCTGATGTTCACTATGTTGTTTTTCTTTATGCTTTATTGTTTAAGGTTTTTTAGAGGAACCTCCATATACAACGTTTAGCGAGCGGATTTTGTACTCCAATTCTGTTGGGCGCTTGACCTCTCTACACTGAATCTATCAAATAATTGTGTAGCAAGCAGACTGGCACTTACAAGGTGCTTGCTGAAGGAAGAGCGTTCTTTTTGCTTGAGCAATTACTATATCACACACCTGCTTTCTAATTTGATGTAAATTTTCAAAAAATGTTTTGTATTACATCTTGAAATCGATGGTTTCTCTATCGCCTATAGTTTCAACAGATGTTTATCTTTTTAATGCTGTTAGTGAAGTCAGTGGTGGACATCTGTATCCCTGCTTCCCTTTACCTCTAAGCTCTTAGAAAAACTAGTCTTCAACCGCCTCTCCCTCTTCCTGTCCTCCAATTCCCTACTTGACCCCCTGCAATTTTGACACTGTTGACCACCCCCTCCTTCTACAGACCCTCAACTCTCTGGGTCTCGGTGACACTGCACTTGCTTGGGTTGACTCCTATTTATCCAACAGGTCCTTCTGCTTGTCCTTTGCTGGTAACTCCTCCTCTTCATTGCCTCTATCTGTTGGTGTACCTCAAGGCTCTGTCCTTGGTCCTCTGCTCCTTTCCATCTACACCTCCTCCCTGGGCAAAATCATCAACAGCTTTGGCTTTAATTACCACCTCTACGCTGATGACACTCAGATCTACCTCTCTACCCCTGATCTCTCTCCTCCTGTCCTTTCAAAAGTCAGTGACTGTTTTTCTGGCATCTCCTCCTGGATGGCCTCCCACCACCTAAAGATCAACATGTCAAAGACTGAACTCCTACTTATTCCTCTCTCCAATGCCTCCCCACCTCCTGACTTCTCTATCACGGTGGATGGTATCACCATCTCCCCATCAAACCAAGTTCGCTGTCTTGGAGTTACACTTGACTCTGCTCTTTCCTTCATCCCCCACATCAAGTCTCTTTCCTCCTCCTGCCGATGCCAACTGCGTAATATTTCCAGAATTCGGCCATTTCTTACCGCTGTCACCACAAAACAACTCATACACGCCCTGGTAATCTCGCGACTCGACTATTGCAATAATCTCTTATCTGGCCTCCCTCTGTCCTGCCTCTCCCCCCTACAATCCATCCTGAACGCCTCCGCCAGGCTAATTCACCTCACCCGCCGCTCTGTCTCTGCCGCTCCCCTCTGCAAGTCCCTTCACTGGCTCCCCATCCACTGCAGAATTAAGTTCAAAATACTTATCCTTACCTACAAAACCCTCACTAACTCAGCTCCCCACTACCTGTCCTCACTAATCACAAAATACACCCCAGCCCGCTCCCTAAGGTCAAACAGTGACCTGCGCCTAGCTTCTCCCCGCATCACCTCTTCCATGATAGACTGCAGGATTTCTCACGCGCAGCCCCCACTCTCTGGAACGCTCTCCCTCGTACTGTCAGACTTTCCCCTAACTTCTCTTCCTTCAAACACTCCCTTAAAACGTTCCTATTTAGGGAAGCCTACCACCCAACTCACTGACGCAACCATCAATCACTCTCACCTTACAGTCCTCTCCTCCTGTTTCCAACCCCAACCCTCCCAGATTGTGAGTTCCTACAGGAATAGGGCCCTCATCTCCTCCTGTACTGTTTGTCAAATGTTGTTCAATGTATTGTAACCCGTCTATACTGTGCCTATTGTACAGCGCTGCGGAATATGCTGGCGCTTTATAAATAAAGAATAATAATAAAATAATATGTAGCACCTTGGCATCCTGTTTTTGCGGTTGGTTATACAGTATGTCGACATGGTGCATAATTTCATGCAATAAATGTAGGAAGTAAAAAAAATTCCCTTTCTGAAATACAGCACATGTTGTCGCTTTGTTGACTTATACTGTATCAAAAGATTCTGATTGAGTCTTGATCATTTGGAAGTATTCTAGAAGATTTTCCCTGTACTCAAACACCTCAATCACAGTTCTTATTTTAAAGGTCCAATGTGTTGGTGCACCTCTTGGTGGCCTTCTACTCAGTACTTCAATCAGCACGGATATCCTCTTGGGAGATCATGTGAAATATGTTGTAATAGACGTTAACGTGGAGAAAAACCTCATACTGCTGATATTTTTGAGGTTTGCTGTATTATCAAATTGAGTTGGTGGGCAGCCATAGCCATGAACGTAATGATTGTTTGGGTAAATGTCCTTAAAGGAACACTCTAGGCTAAAAATCACCCCCCCCCCTTTTAAATTATATTCTACCTATTGCCCTACCTAGTTATTCAGTATTTTTTTATGTAATACCCTAAAAACCACTTGTTTCCAACTGCGTTTTTTTTTTATATATATATATATACTCCCTTCCCTCCTCTTCCGCTCCCGTCCTGGTAAATCTTAAACTTGGCTAATGGTTTACGTGAGAGGCGCACATGCGCACCTCTCATGTAAACCAGCCAATCAGCAGGCTTAGTCCCGGCTCCATCTTCTTCTTTGATTAGTGTTACGCGCAAGAGGTTGTGCGCAACACTAATCTCAGCCACTGCCGCCAGCTACTGTGGCTAGTTGGAGACGTCATCGCGCTGAAAGCGCGATGACTTCTCCTACTCGGCAATAGTCCGCAGAAGTGGGAAATATGAATCCCACTCTGCTGACTGACAGCTGGGAGGGCGGAGTAAAGTCCTATGCGTCTCTCAGCTGTTTCAGCCGATCGGCTCAGCAGAGGGGGCAGCGGAGGAAAAGGGCATACTTAGGACATCATGACCACCTAAAAAAAGCTTAGGTGGTCATGTTGCCTAGAGTATCCCTTTAACTTTTTTTTGTACTCCTTCAAATTCTCTGCATTACCTTTGTAGGTATGAGCTTTTAAGTTATTTTTCCAAATGATGTAAAAAAGAAACTAAGTGTAGCGCTGCTTTAAAAAACACTGTATTCTGGTGCATTGAACTATTGCCGCCACCAGAGGGAGACGGAGACATTGTTGGACTATGCTGGACAAAAACTGAACTACACCTACCATCATCCTTTGCGTGAGGACAGGAAGGGGGGGTGGTACAGGAAAAGGAAAGAGTTCAGCAGCCTCGTGCAAGCCAGGACAGAGTGAGTGGAGCTGTGAAAGGTGGAGAACGCACGTTGGAGCTGTCAGGGATGGCAACCAGGCCAGAGTAGACGCTGTCTTACTGGTGCTGGAGATCGGGACAGTGACCGTGTTAAGACCTACCTGCACAGCGCTGAGAGGTCTGGAGAAAGAGTTAGATCCGGCAGGACCCCGAGTTAGGAGACCGCGCTGATCGATTGGGAGTGCAGGCGGTGGATCGTTGTTCCAGTTGCGGAGATTTGGCAAGCAGGGAGCAGATTCAGTGGCACGGAGTCCCAGTGTACAGCGGAGAAGATCCTTTGATTGATTGAGGCATTGGGTGCTGGACAGTCTCGTTCATCGGATGGGTGAGAGGCCTCCCAGGCCGCAATTCCCAAATAAACGCACGCTGCAATATTGTTTAAATCCACAGGGCCCCAACGGTGACTAGTCGAATATTGTTTTGTTTCATTCACTGGCCAGTTAAATACAGTACCCGGGTACCCTAGACATCACACATACACATTTTTGAGCTATTATTCACGGGACTTACACTCCAGAACTGAGGGGGTTAACCGTTTCTTTTGCCACCGCATGTTTTTCCCGCGTTATGAATTCTTGTCATTCAAATACCGTATATGCGTAATATATGCTGCTTTATTGGGATCAGTAAAGAATATAATACATAAAAATCCACAACAGTGCTGGTGTATAGTTATTTCCTAGTGCAGTGAGACTAACCCGAGGTTTATTCAGCGGCTCCTCCGGGAGTGAGCGCTACATAGGTTTTTCCAACCGGTGTGTGCATTGTTTCTACATCAGAACCAGCCAAACCTGTAAAGCCAAAATATCAACAACTTTGTCATAGTTTGAGTAAATTCAGAAGAACAAACTGTCATTGATGCCACATAAGTTTTATTGACCTGTTCTGCCATGAAATCTGCCTCATGAAGGTGTTTTAGAATGACTGTCCTGATGATTTCATACATACAGTCCAGGAGCGCATTCTGGATGGTTTTTGAAATGCCTTTGAAATAATTTGCAGTTTTCAAGTGTTGTTCCATTATGCTCGCTATACTGGTGACACAATCCACCAATCTTAGAAACACTGGTTCAAAGAGGATTCAGATTCATCATGGCCATGTAACGCCACTTCAATGAGCTGTAAAGAATTTGCCAGTTTTTATCCACTTCTTCAGTGTGCCTTCCACCGTCCCTTCAAACGCCAGGGTGTGGAAATGCTTTTTCAGGAGATTGTCGATGGTATAATTGCTGAAAAACAATGAACGTGTTTGGTTTTATGGTAAAACATAATCATACATATACATTTTAAATACACGTAAAAATAATTGGAATTGTATATTCTTCATTGTGCAGCTTGTTGATCCATCATTTGTCGTTCACAATATGCCACCAGATGCTCCAACATCAGCTCAGCATGGCACTCCATAGTGATAGAGAGTAATAGTAAAGATTTCCCATGCATTGGCCTTGTAGGACATCATTTTCTCATGAATGTGTGATTTATCGTCTCCGTTGACAATAGAAAAAGTAGAATCATGTGTCAGATAGCAAGTGCAGCCTAAATAAATGTGCTTTAAACTAAACTAAAAGTTATGTTTTAAGAAAAAAAATAATGAAGAATCTCAATTCTTAGTAAATTTAGAGTTTGATATTTCGTTTGGGTGTTAATCTTCCATGTGTCAATACCTAAATGCCAGATGGAACAACTGCAAAGCAATTTGTATTCAGACCATCCCCCTGCAGCCAATGGCGTGTGCCGAAAGAGGGGCCCATCCCACCTGCCAGCAGAAGGTTAAACATCACAAACTATGAAAACAACAAATCCTGTTCATGGAGGCCCACCTTGCAGAACCTCAAGGATCGGCTACTACTGTCTTGGCGTCCGATATCAAAGTACACGGTCAGCGGTCCTTGTAGAGTCTATGTCTTGTCACGGAGCTGTTTTGGCAGCACAAGGGGACTTACAAGATATTAGGCAGGTGGTTCTAATGTTGTGGCGAATGAGTGTGCGTGTGTTCTCTTCTCTCTCCTTCACCTATAATTCACTTGCTGCAAGTAGACAGGGAGAAGTCACAGCCAGGCTATATAGGGCTTATCCACAATGTTCTAGTGTTTTCTGCCATTGCAAAGACTGCAGTCCCAAGAAACTCCGGTGTTTCTTAAAATGTAAACCAAACGGCAAAAGGAGCTGAGGTACAGTATGTTTGGATTATAGTTTTGAGAAATGTTGTCATTTCTATGCCGTCTAATACTGGGAATTTTAGCAGTTTTTTTTTTCTTTCACGCCAGCAAACACCAGCACTTAGTGGATAACCCTTATTTAGGTTTCAACAGTTATATGACAGGCATTGATCACTTTCTTATGTAAAATCATGTTTATAGTACCTACCTTAGGTAGAATCACGCAGCACAGAATAATGGAACATTCCGACGTTGTTCTTGTATACTTGATCTATGGATTCCCCTCAAATAATACTGCTATTATTTAAAAAAAAATATATATATATACAGTCAGGTCCAGAAATATTGGGACATTGACACAATTCTAACATCTTTGGCTCTATTCACCACCACAATGTGCTTTAACTGCAGACTGTCAGCTTTAATTTGAGGGTATGTACATCCAACTCAGGTGAACGGTGTAGGACTTACAGCAGTTTGCAGAAGTGCCTCCCACTTGTTAAGGGACCAAAGGTAATGGGACAATTGGCTTCTCAGCTGTTCCATGGCCAGGTGTGTGATATTCCCACATTAACATAATGACAATGTGCAGATAAAAGGCCCAGAGTTCATTTTAAGTGTGCTATTTGCATTTGGAATCTGTTGCTGTCAACTCTCAAGATGAGATCCAAAGAGCTGTCACTATCAGTGAAGCAAGCCATCATTAGGCTGAAGAAACAAAACAAACCCATCAGAGAGATAGCAAGAACATTAGGCGTGGCCAAAACAACTGTTTGCAACATTCTCAAAAAGAAGGAACGCACCGGTGAGCTCAGCAACACCAAAAGACCCGGGAGACCACGGTAAACAACTGGTGGATGACCGAAGAATTCTTTCCCTGGTGAAGAAAACACCCTTCACAACAGTTGGTCAGATCAAGAACACTCTCCAGGAGGTAGGTGTATGTGTGTCAAAGTCAACAATCAAGAGAAGACTTCACCAGAGTGAATACAGAGGGTTCACCACAAGATGTAAACCATTGGTGAGCCTCAAAAACAGGAGGCCAGATTAGAGTTTGCCAAACAACACCTAACAAAGCCTTCACAGTTCTGGAACAAGATGCTATGGACAGATGAGACCAAGATCAACTTGTACCAGAGTGATGGGAAGAGAAGAGTATGGAGAAGGAAAGGAACTGCTCATGATCCTAAGCATACCACCTCAACAGTGAAGCATGGTGGTGGTAGTGTCATGGCGTGGGCATGTATGGCTGCCAATGGAACTGGTTCTCTTGTATTTATTGATGATGTGACTGATGACAAAAGCAGCAGGATGAATTCTGAAGCGTTTCGGGCAATATTATCTGCTCACATTCAGACAAATGCTGCAGAACTCATTGGACAGCTCTTCACAGTGCAGATGGACAATGACCCAAAGCATACTGCAAAAGCAACCAAAGAGTTTTTTAAGGGACAGAAGTGGAATGTTATGCCATGGCCAAGTCAATCACCTCAATGAATCCCATTGAGCATGCATTTCACTTGCTGAAGACAAAACTGAAGGGAAAATGCCCCAAGAACCAGCAGGAACTGAAGACAGTTGCAGCAGAGGCCTGGCAGAGCATCACCAAGGATGAAACCCAGCGTCTGGTGATGTCTATGCGTTCCAGACTTCAGGCTGTGATTGACTGCAAAGGATTTGCAACCAAGTATTAAGAAGGGAAAGTTTGATTTATGATTATTATTCTGTCCCATTACCTTTGGTCCCTTTAACAAGTGGGAGGCACATCTGCAAACTGCTGTAAGTCCTACACCGTTCACCTGAGTTGGATGTACATACCTTCAAATTAAAGCTGACAGTCTGCAGTTAAAGAACATTGTGTTTGTTTCATTCCAACTCCATTGTGGTGGTGTATAGAGCCAAAGATGTTAGAATTGCCGATGTCCCAATATTTATGGACCTGACTGTATATAATTACTATTCTGGTGTACAATCATGATCTACATGGGGTTGGGATAAATGCCTCTATAATTTTTGCATCTTCCTCACCCTTTCTAATCTTTCTACTACCATCTTTTCTTTACGGTTTCTCACCCCATATGTGGTGTTGGTTAAAACGTACTAAGAGTTTTATTGCTTTGGACAGCGTGATGATACAAACACACCCCACGTTACTGGGAATTTTATACCTGTGGCTATTGTGAGTTTTCAACGTCTCTGCTCTTTGACCTATGAGGCTAAGCAATGGATGGTTTCCTATAAATGTCCATATTGCATTTCAATGGCTAGGGGGCAGAACCTTCCTAATGTGATCCACAGGACATGTGTGACATGCCCCCAGGCTGCCCTAAACGTGAAAAACCTAAGTGGGAAAAGTCGTAACGTTATTTCAATGTATAAAATGAAAATTGCTTCCCCTATCCCCTGGGGGGGGGGACTGAGACTTTAAAGAAAAATGTTTGTTGTTGTAATTTGTAAAGTTTTCATTGAGGGATCATCATTACAATGACTGTAAAACGTTATTGACAATAACATCAGAATATGCGTGCAAGCATACAAGAACCGTGGCGTCGATGTCAAGTGAAGTGCAACCCCTCTTATGAATTTTTTTTGTTAAAGCAACTCGTTGGACGCTGTCCCATCAGACCCGGTGAAATAGCCTACACTGGTCGGAACCAAACTTGTAGAGATTCCAAACATAATAGACTTTTCCAATATATAAGTATGCAAACTTTTACAATTTGAATGCAAAAAATTGTTTAGAGTAATCTAGCAAGTTAAACAAGTCACCAGATACAAAAGTAGAGAAAAGGTAATGGGCTAAAAGACCTATAAAATTTGTCTCTGAACAGCCAACCTTAACAAATATTTACAGGTAAACTTACAAACCTTGTTCTATTGTTGCTATATCCGATGAAAGCATTTCATAACAGTTGGGACAGCTTTAATTTAAGGAGATTTTCGCATCCACTACTCAAACCAGCTCTGAGTTTACTCCATTTATTCAAACTAAAAATACACACTTTGATATGCATACATTAACCAGATATAGGAAATGGAATCAAAACACATACAGAGTTATTCAGAGAGAGGTGAAAAGCAGGAGAATGACTGGAGAAGTGAAAGTTCTAAGGCAAAATAGCTGATTTGGAAAGTGAGATAAATGGGAGATTTTTTTCTGCTTTGGCTATTTTGACCTAGAATTTTCACTTCTCCAGTCATTCTCGTTTTCACCGCTCTCTGAATAACCCCCATAGTGCATTATATATCAGAGCATGATGTATCACTGACCCTAAAATATATTTTAGTATCATTTTGACATTTTATGTTTGTTAATACATAATAAAATATTAGATGTATTAACAGGGCCGGCCCAAGACATTGTGCTGCCTGGAGCGAAGGATGAAATGCTGCCCCCCCCCCAAAAACAACAAAAAACATGCAGTGTGTATGAGCGTATCACAGTGCGCCACAGAAATAAAATTCAAACACTCATACAGATAGAATTTTCTTGCTGCGGAGCTCTGTGATACAGTAATGTGAGGTGTGTATAACTGAGCCCAGCGTCACATGCCCAGCGTCACATACCCAGCAGTGCCCAGCTTCACATGCCCAGCAGAGCCCAGCGTCACATGCCCAGCAGTGCCCAGCTTCACATGCCCAGCAGAGCCCAGCGTCACGACCCAACTACGTGCGCTGCTGCGCAAAGACGCCGGGTTAAGCCGCGCACTGTCTATCCTAGATCCAGACAATTACGCGCGCTTCTCTACCCGTCCAGGCCGCACTACCTCTCACAGCAGGCACGTAGGGCGCGATATACTGATCCCAGGTTTGCAACGCAGTACAAATCTTCTCCTGAAGCGCATAATAACTACGTCTCTCACAATCCTGGAGCTCACTTTCTTATTCTATTAGTAACGCTGCCACCAGTCCTCACGGACACTACGCGCGTCGCAACAGGAGACGCAGGGCTTAGCAGCCGCAATATCCTAGGCTCGGACAGTGACTATGGATCCCACAATTCCCTGCCGTTTCCTGACGACCGCAACATGCAATTTCTTATATATAACCGAGCTTAAGGCAAATAGCAATACTCCCAATCTCTTAGGCTGGGGTCAGACGAGCGCACTTTTAACGTGCGTTCTGGCGCACATAATTACGGCCGCACTAGCAGCAAATGACGGGCAATGACGGCCAATTTACGAAGTACGGTCGCACGAAAGTCCGGCTGCGCAACGCAAGTGGAAAACGAACGCATTTTTTCGAGAACGCTGAACCGCTAGTACGGACGTACAGAGTGCGCAGCTGCGGCATAGCGGCGTGTTTGCGTGATTCGGAGACGTCAGACGCTGCTCATGTCCGGCCAACATAACGTCCAGACACCCCAAGTTTCCTGGTTTGGATCCGTAAAAAATCACGCACGAAAATGCGCATCGTATGACCGTTTTCGCGAATTCTGTGAAAAAATACGTCAATTCGTTCGGACGCACTTTTTTACGTTCGCGTGTAAAAATGCTTTCGTCTGACCCTAGCCTAAGTTAGCGTGGATTTCATCAGCCAGAGTCAAAACTTAAATATTTTTCTGTTTATTTATGATAGAAGAATCACAGTGCTTGGTTACATAAAAAAATCATAACTAGAATAAATCAATTACTTATACAATACACAGCAAAATATAAAGAAAAAGGTGTTAATCACAGAGCCTTACTTACGACGGAATAATCCGTAGCTAGCATCGGTGCCTCCTGGGACCTGGAGGTAGAAGGTAAGAACATGGACCGATCAGTCCTCTTTAGAAGGTGCCCCAAGTGATCAGCCCTGAGCCATGCTTGATTCAGAATATATATACCCTTCCTGATCTTTCCAGCCCCCACCCACCAATGGCCCAGTGTCCTGGACTCCATTTCCCAGAGTGCAATTCTCGCTCGTGCTCAGTAAGCTTGTCAATTAATCTTTAATTGCCTAAAGGCGTCCCTCTTCCCTCCAGACCCCCCTTAGAGATCAAGGATGTGCTTCCTGTCTTTGAAGATGGTGTCCCCATCACTTGGTGCCGACCTGGCTGCCAAGGTGTGATTTTCTATGTTAGTGTACAAAGAAATTCCCTTTTTACAGCTACGTGTTATATCCTCCCACCCAGGGAGAAAGCTAAACATTTTGATTACATTTCAGCTGTGGACCAGGGCTTCACTTACCAAATGGCCAGACACAAATATGAATATAACTCTATATGGAGGAGAGGAGATATGTATGAACCGGCAGATAGACACATATATACAGGCAGACCCTTATATAGATAGAAATACAGGTCTAATCTGCCACACCAAGCGTCACATACCCAGCAGTGCCCACACATGGGTATATTGCCCCAGCTCACACATAGATATATTTGCCCCTAGGCTCACACATGGATATATTTGCCCCCAGGCTCACACATTGATATATTTGCCCCCAGGCTCACTCATGGATATATTTGCCCCCAGGCTCACACATGGATAGGTTGCCCCCAGGCTCACCTCTGCCGGCCCAGGCCCCTCCGACGGGCAGATCGTGCGGTTCCTTCCTTCAACGAGCGGCAGCCTCGTGAGTATCTGCCGCTCGCGTGGGATCCAGCCTGCCGCGATCTCGATCGTGGCAGGCTGGCGGATGGATCTCAGCCGAGCGGCAGATACTCATGCAGCTGCCGCTCGTTGAAGGAACGAACGCGATGGCTGCACGATCTGCCGCCGCCGCATAAAAAAATAGTGCAGAGCACAGCAGCGGTGCCGGGGGCTGAAATTTGCCGCCCCCGAATTTCTGCCGCTGCTCCGCTCTGCACCATTGTCGGGCCGGCCCTGTGTATTAAAATGAATTCATGTATTTATTGTAATATTGACATTTTCTATTTAATTGTTTTCAAGTTTTACCACTTTGGAGCCATGTGATATACTCATACACACCACACATTACTGTGAGATTTATCACTGTGACGTTCAGTGATACACACAAACACAGCAGACATAAGTTTTATTGCTGTGGAATTCTGTGCAACACTCCTACAACGGGCAGCATATCGGCTTCACTTAAAGGCTGGGAGGGACTGATAATAATCAGACTTTGGGGGACATGTGATATATATATATACACACTGTAATATATATATATATATATTTATATCAGAGAGAAAAGAGCAGGGGATATATAGATATACGAAGGATATGAACGCGGGACACATAATATACGGTGGGGTATGAGCAGGAGATTTGAGCTGGAGGGACAGGTAATGTAAGGGGCATATGGTGAGCAGGGCATATGGTGCTATGTGGAGAGATCTACAAGGTGGTTATGAGCATGGGACATAAGTCAGGGAAGGTGCAATAGGGATATGGGGAGGAGGGACACTATATAACAAAAAAGGACACGTTAAGGTACAAGGTTACAGGAAGCATAATAGCAGGTGTGGGATACAAGTTGGTGGATGATGTGGCTCTCCTATAGGCTGCCTACTGCAGCTCCGCGAGAAAATAAACGTTAGGATTTCTGGTCTAGCACCTTGTGACGTGTGCAGTCTGTGGTAACTCTGTACACTATGATAATAATGCTTATGGCAGGCAGTGACTCAGGAACCCTGAACCTACCGGAAAGAAGAAATCCTCCACAAGGCCAATAAGAATAAGCTACCCTCCTCCACAAAAAGGGAGGAAATGGGGTTCGGAGCCTTGAAATTTTTTTATTAAAGAAAAACAGGAAAGATATATATATATATATATAAAAAATTATTTAACACATGGATCAATCCGAGAACCTATACAGTCAGTTTCCATGCTCTCAATCATTCCAATTAAACATCTAACCCTATGTCATTCTGATACCAGGATGCCAACTCACCCATGTCTTCAGGGACACATAACTACTACATTATAATGAGCAGGCACATGAAACATGCTCCTCTGCAGTTGTTGGATCCATATGCAGCAATAAGGAAGTCAAACTAAACCAGCTTTTAGGGTTTCCTTCCTGTAGCTTATGAATTCTCCATATTGTTGAGCCCTGTAATGTGTTGACCATTCGTTTTGTGTCCAGGATAACATGGTCGAGTTCACAAACCTGCACATCATACACCTCCAGCCCTTACATACTCATAGCACATACACATAAAAGGGACGGAGAGGGAAAGACAAGTGAATTTCAGGGATTATGCCGAAATTTGGTCAATTTATCTTGCGTATGTCAGGATCCGTGCCTGCTTATGGTCAAATATCTGTAGAGTGCTGCCCTCATACCTTACCAGCACTGAATCAGTTAACAGTTAATCACAATCAGGAGGAATACGCACCACACCCTCTTGTACCTACGCCTCGGATCTCCCACTACCCAAAGGTACCACTTTTGTATCCCCGCACACTGGGCTCATACCCAGTGGCGACTCTAGGAACAATATTTAGGGGGGGCACATAGGATACCGCAGTCAAAACTGGGGGGGCACTAATAATTTTCTCCACTAAATCATACCACTGAATAAAACTAAGGGTCCTATCACCTGGTGTAAGCTAAAACCCCATCACTAAAGGAAAAATTTAGCATGAGTCGCTAAAACGTAGTGCCTGACGACCTACTAACAGATCACCTTGTCCGCGGTAGTCCATTAACAAGGTCGGTTAGCGCACGATAGGGAAACTAATGCGGTTGTGTACAGCATAGAACTGTTTTTTTTCCAGTGCAGAGTGCCGGGTCATACCTATCCCCCGCCCTCACAAGCTTGAATATGAACACATCCAGTGAATAACCTCACACCCCTGATTATTAAAATCCTCCACAGTGGTCATATCATCCATGTTTTGATGCACACATATATTAAGGCTGATGGGCATTGCATGATAAATGCCACCCAACACCATGTAGAATCCTTACACTGCATTTATTAGATCCAAAAGGAAGGCCAGGTGAGCGACACAAATTTCCCTGCTGCAGCATATAAATAATACATGTTTGAGGGCAAGACTTATTCATGCATCCCTTTAAACATGTTCCACACAGTCACCCTAATAATCAACCACTTGCATACTATGAATAACCCCCAGCATAAAATGTTTAAAATTAGGCAATATATTAGAATTAGAATATATGTGGATAAAGGATACATTTTTTAATAGAGCCTACTGCAACAGCAGTGACATTGCTGACCAGATCTATTACTATGGTGTATGGGGCCAAGAGAACACCTGTGCTGCATTCCTTTCAATTGCCTGCTAATCTTGGGCGCGGACCTGTTTTTTCTGTTTTATTGCAGTTAACACCAAGGTTGAGCAGTAGGTAAAATGTTGCAATTAGCACCCCTCAAAAAATTAGCGCTGGCACCAAGTGATCTGTAAAAGTGCTAGAGATCTCTAGCGCTCCCCATGTTAAGTAAAGGACGTGGAAAGTACAGTAAGCTTGTGGTACAAATCGCTAATAGCAATGATATGAATGTCTGATAGTTGCTTCAGCAACTCCACTTTTAGCAAATTACAGTGACCATTCGCTAAATAGGGAATTCACCTTATTTTCCGCAAAATAAATCCCCCGAAATGTGGCGAAAAGCAAAGGATCTAAAGACCATTAGACCCTTTAGATTCTAACTTCCATAATAACCCCTAAAATGCCATAAACCCAGGGAAATACAATAAAACAATGTGGCATTTAGCCTACCCCTTAACCCCTAACTCAATGTATCCTTCCTGGTAAAATCCTTTATAAATAAATAAATATGCACTTGATCAAGGGAAAACATGAAATGAATACACTGTGAGGCATGTAGCCAACCCATTAACCCCTAAAATGACATTAATCAAGGAAAAAATAAAATTACCCATTAACCCTTAATATACAACTAAAACAAGGCAAAAACTAACGTAATACACAATGTAATGTATAGTCTGAACATTAACCACTTCACTGCTGAGCCATTTACACCCTGTGAAAATGTTTACATTTAAGTGCACGTTTGTATTTAATGTTTTAAGACTTTTAATTTACACTGAATATGGTCATGTTGGGTATCATTTGAAAGGCCAGGATCTGCCCTTTCCAATGACATCTAGAACATCCATATTCGATGCACAGGAACGGGGATAACGCGGTCCGAAAATGAGTGGGAAGCTGGATGCTGATTTTTGGTGGGGGGCACATGGGGGGCAAGGAATAACCTAGGGGGGGCAATTGCCCCCCTGTAGAGACGCCTATGCTCATACCCTCTGAACTTTGGTCCCAACATGGCACATGCCACGTGCCACTCTGACCGAATGCAAAATCCCACTACTGAGCCCACAGGGATTTTACCAGCCCTGGGTAATCTGGCCTACCAGCTATGCATTATGCTGGAGGATATATGGTCACTCTAAGGAACGCCCCTCCCAAGGTGTGTTCCTCCTGACTGATTAACTGATTCAGTGCTGGTAACGGAATGAGGGCAGCACTTTACAGGTATTTGACCATATGCAGGCATGGATCTTGACAGCGTATCAGGGTAAGTAGATTGTTTTAAGGATAAGTAGATTAGACTATCACTTTAGTCTATATATATATCCACAACCCTGAACCGTATTAAACAAGAATACAAAACAGAATTTTTGTAGGATATGGCTAATGGTGAATGTTCCAGACAAGACAAGAAATGTTTGTGATTTAAATCAGGCATACACTTCTATTGCCGTATATGCCAAGTTTTGTGAATGTCCTACAAATATATTATAATATTTAAAATAAATTAGTAGGTGATTGAATTATTTAGGAAATGTAGCTCTGGAACTTACCCTTCAATTGTAAAAATTGTCTTCTAAACAAAATTTCATGTGTCAAGAAATGATAGTGGGCAACAAATGGCATGTTATCATTGCCCTTTGCGTTCACACCTGACCGTATCTCATATGCGCGTTTTACGCATGGTTTTTGTCGGGCGTTTTTGACAATTAGAAACGCGCATCGTACGTGCGTTTTTTGAAGTCTATGGCTGCAAAAGTGCTGTAATACGTCCCAAAGAAGCTCCTGTACTTCTTTGGGCGTAGGGCGGTTTGCAGCGCTTTCCTACGCGCTGTAAAACACCCAGGTGTGAACCATGCCCATAGGAAATAATGCGATTTCAGTGTTTGAGCGTTTTACAGCGCGTAGGAACGTGCTGTAAAACGCCCAGGTGTGAACCAGGCCTAGCAATGTCACCAGTGAGTCGCCTTCTGCTTGGAATGGATTGTGTGATTTAAGGTATCACATTCGCCTTAAAAAGATGTTAGCCTGTGTGGTCCATTTCATCATTCCCCTGTGCCCTCATTCCTAATCTATCATTATTGTATCAAACAAAAATACATATAGATCTAATACAATGAGTAAAATGTCATCATTATAATACAAAGTTCAATGAAAAGTTTAATAAGACAAGTTAAATATGAGTAATGTACAAGCAAGTATAAAACCTTTAAATAAAACAGTGCACCCCAAGGAACTACTTATGTTTACATTCCAAGCCGATTACCTTCCAGATTGTAAATCCATCATAGCATCAATAAAATAGTTGAAAATGATGAACCAGGATTATATCCAGCTATGAAACAGTGAACTGAAATCAGTCATACTCGAAACTCCAGTACGTTGACACTATTGTTCATTAGGTTGCACACCAGGAAAATCGCCTACAGTCTGTTGTAAAGGCACCAACATTGTTTCATGATGTTGTTTACTTTGTTGTCTGTCCTGGCATTCAGTCATTTTTTGTACATACCTTTTCAGGCAGCATTTTGAGAAATATTTGACAATAAGGTATACAAACTCAGCAAGGTTGAGAAGAATACAAAGTGCCGAGGTTACAATCACAATATACATGAAAATCCTCTTCTCTGTTGGTTTGGAGATATAGCAATCTACCATATTGGGACATGGATCCATTTCACATTTCACCAGCCGTGGAACATCAAAACCGCCATATAGTTTGTAAAATGCCACAAGGAAGCCGAATTCACATAAGGTTTTGAAGATTAGGCTAATCAGATATGTGCACCATAAACCACCGTCCATGCTACCTGGGCTGTCATACAGCTTTCTGTTGTATCTCTTCTCCCTGCTCTCTCGGTATGCGACGTGCAGCACAACAAGAAGTGAGGGCGTTGATACCATTATGAGCTGTAAGGCCCATAGCCTTACCTGGGAAATGGGGAAAAAGTGGTCAAAGCAAACATTCTCGCAACCTGGTTGACGTATGTTGCATTCAAACTCCTTCTGTTCGTCTTTCCACACATTTTCTGCTGCCACCACGTACACTAGTACACGGAAGATGAACACAACCGAAAGCCATATCCTTCCGATGCCTGTTGAGTATTTGTTGACACCGCTAAGTACATCTCGCAAAAAATTCCAGCTCATCTCACTTCAGCAAGTCGGTCTGCAAAAATAATCAAACAGGATTTATATTTAGACAATACTATGTATCTACAAAAGGCTTGAGTGCGATAAACATTCTGGTGCCGAGTACAATTATAAGTCAATTTAAATCTGGTGTTTGTAAAATCCTGGTTCCCGGATTGAGGTACCAACAAAGAATTTGTCCCATTGGGTCAGGGTGGTGTGATTAGGAACCGATGGAAGGGTTAAAGTAAATTGGAACAGTACTTTATGTGAAAATGTCTTAAAACAAAAGTGCTGGGACAAACAAAGCAGCCATTCATTTAGACAAGCAGCTTTTTATTGTAGTAGAGTACGAATAGTATTGTCTCACCTGTTGTTTTTTTCCCCTCCCTCAAGGCTACCTTTTAAGGGGAAGGGAGCAGTTGATATGTCTTGTTGGAATTTTAAAATAGGTTTTAGAATATGGTAATATTGTACAAACAATGAGAACGATTAACCAGCAAGCGGTAGGGCAACAGTAATAAAAAACTGAACGTGAACAGGGAAGTAGCACATTAAAAATACAAAGACAGGCATAGCACGGAAACCATTAAAAAGAGATGTGCTGGAGGAAAATATGGCATGAGACAAAACAAATATAAAGGATGGGTGGGAGAGAAAATTATGAAACCAGATGATGGGAAGGAAGAGTGTCAGGCCCACAAACATGGGCTTTAACTGATTCTGTGGCATGTACAATATCAAGTATTTTATCAACCTCTGAACAGTGAATGACATTGTCTGTTCTTTGATTGGAAACCTGAAAGACCAATAGTTGTATGTTTTTGTGCAGGTGCAGGGTGCTTGTTATCTTGGTTCTGAAACTGAACGTGTGAGTGCGTGGAAACCATTTGATATTGTAAGTTTTCTGAGGAACCAAGCATGAGGTCAAACCATAAACGACTGGAAACCCAATCATTATACACAGACTTAACAATTTTTTTGCATTACGCGCCAACACAAATTGATGTGCAGCCCATAAACTAGCACAGGGGTGTCACCCACCAACTCCTCAGATGCTGATTACCTACATTTCCCAGAATTCTTTGAATGCAATAAATGGCCAGAGAATCATGGGAGTTGTTGTTCAGAAACATCTCTTGAGTGAGAGTTTGACAGCCCTAGTCTACCAGATGCTTTTACCTGACAGAAAAACAAATTTCTCTGCCAGGGCTCCATTCTGTACTCAGAGACTTTAGGGGTTATTCAGAGAGAGACGATCTGGCCCTGAAATGTCATCGAACAGGAATTTTCCCATACGGTGAAATTTCGGGGCCATTCGCTGTGATCGGCGGCTCGGCGGCTTTTTTCGGCGTGTTAAACCTGTTTTTTGCAGCGGTTCCAGCGGAATTGCGGAATTTGCGGCGGGTATGCGTCGGATTTTCCCTACACTCCGGGTACCCAGCGAGGAATGCTGAAATCACCGCAGGGCGGGGAATTTTGATTCCCGAAGTGCAGGGAACGAGAGCGCACCGAAATGTAGGTGACATTTTGGTGCTCTCTGAATAACCCCCTACAAGTACACTACACTACATATAATTGCCTGCCACACACACGTTGTTTTCAAATATGTACGTGTCATTCTAGTTGACAAATAGGGAGTGGGCAAGACTCTCCATATTGCTTAAGTGTCATTTTATTTTGAATATATGACCATTATGTCTTGGAAAAGGCATTATTGCCTGGTTGACTTTTTTAGGAAGATGCATTACCAAAATGTTGTTTATCACGGGAACTCAGATGCACACCCATAATTAACTAGTAAGCAATTCACCTGCAGTCAAAGCAGCATAATTACAGATTTTACATTGCTAACATTTTACAAAGTATCACAATGTAGGCTCTCAATTTTGTTATGAGAAACCATAGAAAATAAACACCCTTGTACTATCTAATAAGAACAAAAACTACAAGGGGACACTGCATGAGCAGGTATACAAACATGAATATACAAATGTATACAAGTGTAGTAGTGCCCCACATCTACAGAGATAAGCACTGTTTTCTTCCTATACAGTGCACAGCTTTGTGGGAATTTTTTAGCTGTTGTTTTTTTTTCCTCCCGTATATTCTCAGTACATACTTTGAATGCTGTATGTAAAACTTTGCGTTTTGCATAAGTGCAGACAAATATATTTGCTATTCATTAGCTTCAAATGACTTTGGTGAGATCATGTCTGAATGGAAGAGGATGACTTCAATCAATCCATGATATATGTTAATGTCACTCCCTTCCCAATTATTTTGTTTTATTTTATGATGCGATTTTTAAATAAAGGGTGTGAGTGTTCTAAGTCTGGTGTGTCCTCTCATTGTTTTACTATACACACACAATTGTTTGATTATTATTTTTTTTTCCCTTTGGTTAGTAAGCTTTCTATGATGAATCAAAGCCGCTATTGCATAACATGAAAATTAAATAAGGAAATGGTAGCGAGTCATTTAAGGTTTATGTTTACTCGAGAAAAAGTAAATATAATTAAAACATACCCAGAAATATTTAAAACGATAATAAAAAAAATCAATGTGGCTAATACCCATCAACCTGTGGCACCGATATATATATATATATATATATACTTTTTGTGTCGCAAGCTCTTTCTGACACACACACAATCTTAAACAAAGCACATTCACTAGTTGAGATTGCAGAGTGCAAAATATAAAAATATGATTACGCTGTTTTATCATATTCCATATAATAATAGTTATGTATCATGAAACTTAATTACTCCATAAAAAGAAATTATAAATATTATTATTTCATTTTGCAAATAAAAGCTTTCACATATTATAGACACTTTGTGGATTTTGTAGCAATGCATGCATGTGAGTACTAAATATATTTTTGTGCTTTAAATCCTCTTCTCAGGATTTGTGTACCTCAGATGCATAAAGTTTCTTTATGTTCAAGCAATGGACATATCAAACACCATGTTTTGAGCTAGTATCAGTCTTTCCAATGCTCTATGGCCTTTGGTTGAAAAAGTGGAATTTCTGAATAAAGTGGGGCTGAAGTATGCCTTGAGAAGAGCCAATGGCCAATATGTCTGTATTATGGAACAAATATATTTATATGTTACAGGTAAAGCCCGAAGTGCGGTTAATCCTAGGAGTACCCGGGTAATCCTGACATTACCCAAAACCGCTGGGTAAAGCTGCAAAAAAATGAGAATTTGGGACTTTACTCGGGTAATCTTAGGACTAACCAACTGCCCTTGGGTAACGGTCTGGAAGAGCTGAAAAATGTGCACTTTACCCGGATAATGTGCAAGTCTGAAGCTTCACCCGGGTAATCTGAGGACTATCCACAGCTTCACCTGGGTAATCTGCAGAGCATCCAACCCCACTTGGGTAAAAGTGAATTTTGCTATTATCTATGGATATTATCAATGAAAATGGCAAAAGACAAACATTAAAATGTATTGAGGATATATTGAATATACAGAGTGACAGGATATGTTTCTTATATGAATGTGAAAGAGTTACATGATCTTTATTATGTGTCATATGTGCTTATACTGTATATCATTTATAAAACACAATAACCATTAGGTTACTCCTTATATAATATCTTTATCTTCATAAATTAATTATCTGACGATTAATGCACAGAGTTACATGACGGTTATTTAGTGTGGTTTGTGACCGTGGTTACAATTTCATTAAAAATAAAAAACACAATTTTGTTATCAGTCAGAAAACAGTTTGCAGCTCTATCCGGGTAATCCTCGCAATTCAGTCAACTGCAACCTGCTGAAAACCCAAGAAAAGCGGATTACCCAGAGGGGTTTGGATATTTTGCAGATTACCCAGATGAAGTCCGATGGTTCGTTGCAAATCACACTTTATCCAGCAACACTAAGGTAATGTGCGTTTTACCCGATTAAAACAGTGCAGAAAACTGGAGTACCCAGAGGCCTCTGGATACTTTGCAGATTACCCGGGTAAAGTCTGAAATTTAATTTCACTTCGGACTTTTGCTAATGATGCCTGGGTAATGCTAGGATTAACCACACTTCGGCCTTTAACCGTAACACACACATATATATATATATATATATATATATATATATATACACACACCGAAAAAGACAAGTTGTGGCAGCACTCCAGGACTGTTTAGAAAACTTTATTCATGACACGAGGGTCAACGTTTCAGCTCCCGTTCGGAGCTTTCCTCAGGACAGCATAAACATGCTTATGCTTTCCTGAGGAAAGCTCCGAACGGGAGCTGAAACATTGACCCTAGTGTCATGAATTTATTTTATTTATTTATAAAGGATTTTACCAGGGAGGATACATTGAGATTTCTCTCGTTTTCAAGTATGTCCTGGGTTCAAGAACATGGTTACAGAAATACAAAGTAGTAAAATGCAAGAAATTAACACAAAACAAATATACAGATTAACAGAAAAATAAATATGTAGGAAATATAGTCACTATGTTACATGTTTACAGATGCATTCCTTATTGAGGTATGTTAATAGGGAGCTTTTGAGTGACTTTAGACTGGGGGAAGATTTGATGGCGTCTGGGAGGTTATTCCATAATTGTGGTGCTCTGTAGGAAAATGAGGATCGAGCCACTGTCTTTTTGTATTGTGGTATTGCAAGTAAGGTGCCGGTCCTGGATCGGAGGTTATAGGATGAGGGAACTGCTAGGGGAAGCAGTCTATTCAGGTAGGGTGGCAGCTTCCCAGAAAACCTCTTAAACACCAGGTTGGAAAGTTGAAGGGTGCGTTTAGACTCCAGCGATGGCCAGTTTAGCTCTTTTAACATGTCACAATGGTGGCTCATGTAGTTACATTGTATAACTCATTCTGCCGCTTTGTGTTACAATGTAGTAAGTTTCTGAAGGTGCGTTTGCGGGGCGGCTGCATACACTACATCTCCGTATTCAATAGCTGGCATAAGCATTTGTTGTACAATCTGCTTTCTTACCGCGGGGCTCAGGCAGGATTTGTTTCTGTACAGGGCACCTAGTTTGGGGTAGAGTTTAGATGAGAGTTTTTCGATGTTGGGGCCAAAGGATAGATTTGGGTCTAACCACATACCTAGATATTTGAGAAAAGTGACTGTGGTCAGTGTGCCATTTGATTATGTCCTGACACATAGATGGGGATTTTGCAATTTGTGTAGTTTAGGTGCTGTTCCAAAGAGCATTGTAACAGTTTTGTCAGCATTTAGAAAAAGTTTGTTGTGTTTGATCCACTTTTCTACCTCTGTGAATTGTTCTTGCAGCACGTCCTCCAGCTGTGGGAGATTTGGTTTGCGGGTATAGATTACAGTGTCATCTGCGTACATGTGTACAGTTGAGGCTTTGCAGACGTTGAACAGATCATTTATGAATATTGTGAATAGCAGGGAGCCGAGTATCGAGCCTTGGGGTACACCGCACGTGACTGAGAGGGGGAGGGAAGTGCTGTCAGAAATGGACACATATTGCGACCGATCAGACACATGATTGAAACCAGGTTAGCGTGCGATCACCAATACCAGAGTTTTTAAGTTTTTGTAATAAGATGCCATGGTCTACTGTGAATAAAGTTTTCTAAACAGTCCTGGAATGCCGCCACAACTTGCCTTTTTCGGTACGTATAATTTGCAACCAAGTGGCAGGCACCGGGCGAATTTTGAGAATACAGAAGCTTGAGTGCATAGCAGTCCCTGTTATATATATATATATATATATATATATCTCCTTTTAGCTGTAAAAATACAAAACCTGTTCTTGCATTTCTTTTTTATGATTTGAAGTGTACACTTTTACATAAAAATCTCTGTTTATACTTTTCCAGATATATTTTGTACACCATAATACAACACTGCTATAAATATTCCAGAGTACCAAGGCTATTGTTCATCTTCCAGTTGCTGGAAACCCAATGAAGTTTCATTGCCTTGTATTGCCTTGTATTGCATTGTTTGCCAATCTCTTGTGAAGAATCTCTGATGCATTTAAGGTCATTATTTTAATTCCCAGATGAAATAATTTTGGTCTATTAATACTCTCTGTGAACAAAGCTTGCTAATCTCACGTCACAAGAAAAAGCAGAATCTGCTGCCTAAAAATGAAGTGAAAAAGGAACAGAATCTGTTAGGCTAATGTCAGACAAGTGCATTCTGTGCGGACTGCAAGGACGGACGCACGTTCTGATGGAAGACGCTGAAGTGGCCACACGGTCCGTTTTTGTGACTGACGTTATTTTTAACGGATGTAGATGGGAAATGAAAAAAACATTTTGTCCATCAAAAATGCTGGACGCATAAATGCAGTCCGTCTGACTATGTTCCATCACTCACACACAATGCTATGCGGACGTGGCGCACTCCGCACATCCGTTCTAGCGGTTTTATGTTCTTGCCTAACCTGCGTCCGTGTGCCGCATCCACAATTCCGTGCGGACGTACTTCGTGTGTGGGGCTCCATTGGTCAGAATGCTATGCTGCCACAGACGTACAAATGTGCAGCAACAGGGACGTGAACACTGCGGTCGTCTGACACGGGCCTTAGACGTTATCATAACCCTAAACCAAGGAAAACCAACCTGAAAGTAAAAATATAATCCTAACACTGGCGTGGGTTTTTCACCTACACCTGGATGATTTTTTTCCTTGTGAAATGCAAATTTTTAGTTGTGTCTTTTTCTCTCTACAATTTTATTATTTTGCCATTTTTAGCAGAGTGCAGAAGGGGGGGGGAGACTTTTTCATAGGGTACTGCCATATCATCAAGCAAAAGCTTGTTACAGTTACCTTATTACCAGTTTTTTAAAAATAAACTAAATCATACACAGTTCGAAGAATCCTTTATACAAATATCTTGATTGCACTGGAAATGTAATCAATGTTCAGTGCACTATACTTGAGTCTTAAATAAAGATTACATTATGCATCCTAGTTGTTGTAATAAATTGTTCAATTCTGTGCTATTAATAAAAGATAAGACTATGATGGGAGTTCCTGATCAACGACTCTTATGTCTCTGAAGTCAGCACAAATTTTATATGTGGAACCAGAATTACAAACAAACTTGGGGTCTGAGCACATGCAAGTCTCTCCATTGTCAGCACACATACAGGGTAATTCAAAGAGAATTGAAAAGTCACCGCACGTCAACGTGACTTTTCGTTCTCTTCAATTCGGTTTGTTTTGCCGATCCCATTTCTGCGACCCTGCGGTGTATTCAGCAAGCACCCCAGGGTCCCCGAATTGCAGGGAAAGGCCGCCGCAAAACCGCCGAAAACTAACCGCAAAACCCAGCGAATGCACACCGAAAACCCGCAAAAACATCTGGATTAACCCGCTGAAAACGCCGGAAAAACCCGAGCAGGGGCCGATCACACGCAGCGAAGCCGCCGGAAAATGCGGACACCGCAGACGAATGGAGTGAATAAATTTAAAAAACAGTTTGCTTGAATGTTTGAAAAGTGAAACGCTGTTTGCAAAGAAACTACTGAGCGAAAATGTCTGAAATTGACATATGCGGTCCAATGTATGATATAAAGAGGGCTGTTACAGAAAAAATAAGTAAACTTAAATTAAAAAAAAATAAAAATTAAATCCAGAAAAATGCTTAAAATATCCTTAAAAATCTATAAATAGGGAGTGGCGTGGCCGGGCCACATGGGGAAGCAGACGTGATTTCAAGGAGCTCCGCTAGAACCTACTGATATAGAGGATTTCTAACCGGATTTCCCCATGCCTTACCCTATAATAATACCCCTGCTGTGCTGGTCATCGAGAAGCGGACTCCAGAGCTCGTATTGGCCCACTCTCCAGAGTTTGGAGGTGTCTGGAGGAGTTTGCGGCCTCTAAGGGAACCCTGCAGTCGGCCATCTTGAGGCCTATACCCCGGCACTTCGTAGACCTGCTCCACGAGTGGCCCCCTTACCCGGGTGTACGGCTGCGGCAGTTAGGGAAGATGGAGGGCCCCCGTCCACCGACTGCTGCGGCAGTCCCTATAGCAGAGAAGGGGGGAGAGGGAACGTTCCAGGGGCAGCTGGATCTCCCACCCCCGTCAATACTTTGGGAGCCATGTTGGAGCGCCTCGAGGCCGTTATGGAGTTGATACCCGGGGATGATTACACTCCGCCCATGCGCGTTGCGTGGCGCCAAATGATGGCCGTGCTGTGTGGCGATCGGAGGCCGGAGACCTTCGCTGGAGGAGCGGCGGCGGATGGCTTACCGACGGCTCGCATGGAGGTCCCTCTGGAGGTGTATGCCGCGGCTTCGTCTGGGATCGTGAGGGAGCAATGGCATGACGATGAAGTGGCTGCGGGCAGATCGACAGACAGCAGGGTGGTGGTCGTGCTGCAGCCGCAGCTTTTGGATTCTTTGTGGCTCCGGGAGGAAAATTGCCCCTCCGCGCTGCTCCCGTTACTGGCACCTCATGGGTCCCTAGATCCGGCTGTTTTGACTGAGCTACTCGCGGCTGGTGCTCGACCACCCACCACCTGGGGCCGTATTGCGATTCGACCGCTGCTGGAGCAGCAGACCTCCTGCCTTGCTGAGGGACCTGCACGGGTGAATACCGGCATCTATTGCGGTGTCTTGCCTGTGGCTCGGAGAGCATCTGTTCCGGGATGCCGGCTGACGGGATGCTGATCCCTGGATGTATGCTGCTCTCCATTTCCCAACTTTTGATGGTACCCTTCGCTATAAGGACACCCGCCCTGCTGACTATTTCTTGCTTTATCCCCCCTGCAAACGATGACTTTACTGCTCTGAGATTCCCCATTGTTTTGGTCTGAAAGTTGAGTCTCCATTTAATCTTTTTGAGATCCCCTTTTTCTTGTTTTAAATTCAGAGTCTTCAATGAGACTTCTTTATCCCATGCAGAGCTTTTGCATCGTAACGGCCTTTTATTTTGCTTTTTTGTTTTACCTTTTCATTTCTCTAGATGAGTTTATACTGCTGACGACTTGTGGCCCTGCGCGGCCCATTACTTTTCTTGTCTTATTGTTTGCTGTCTTATTTTCAAAATAAAAATGTAAATATAAAAAAAAAAATCTATAAATAAATGAGACTTTTTGCTGCAGAATAAAATAATAAACGGTTTATTAGATATTGAATTAAAACGGGAATATTTGTAACATTGAAGCCTATGGGATTCGCCTGAATAAACCTGCCGAATTAAACCACCGAAATGGCAGGGCATTTCGGGAACCTTTCACTGCTGGTTTGTGTTCTCTGAATAGCCGAAGCAGTGCTTTTTTATGGTGATTTCACTGCCCTCAAACAGGCACCGTATGTGCAGGCAATTCGCCAGGATTTGGCGAACTGCCTGCAATCTGAATAACCGAATGGCCATGAAAGGTAACCGTATGCGGATTTTCAGCGTTCGGTTACCCTTCTCCAGCCATTCGGATCTCTTTGGATAACCCTGATAGAATATTCGAACACAAATAATTGAGCCTTTTGATCTGAAAGTGCAGTTCTCAACTGTCTGATTTGGTGGGGCTTTGGGGAAAAGATGTAGTCTTCTTTTTGACGCTGTGTAGTAACATAACATAAAGAATCTAAAGTAGAGAAAAGAGTGGACATGATCCTAAAACCAGAATCCCTTCATTAAACTGAAGAAATTATGGTGCCTAGAGTGTCCCTTTAAATATTTATTCACTGGTCATAGTTTTCTGCACTACACATAGTTATATATTCATATAAATTGATACTTGCTCTTATATTATCTAGTATTTTGACTTTACTTCTGGTTTTATTCCGAAAACTAAATTAAAAGAATGGGATTTTTAAAGGTCTCAGTGCTTCCCTTATGTCACTCCCCAGTCAGTGAGTTGACGTGACTCACTTCCCTTGTTTTCACGATATTAGTCACTCGTTCCATCCACATCTATCACATATTCATGTCAAATAGTCAGGCGGCCTGCCCTTACTCTCTTTGTTGCTAGCCCTTTGACAATGAATGACATCTTTTAATTTTGATGTAAATGTGTCAATCAATGCATCGTTTGTGGTTCTATGTCTCCTGTTAGACACATTGTAGTGGCATCATCAAAGACTAATTATACTGTATCTATCCAGCCTTTAGCTCTTGAAAGCGGTCGCCTCGTGGACCTTGTTGCCTATTTTATTCTGTGATTACTAGGTGGAAAGCCTACCCAGAGGGCAGTCTATTGATAAGTGTGCTCTGCTCTTGTGCTGCTCCGCTCCCCGCTCCGCGCTCTGCTCCGCTCCCCACTCCGCTCTACTCCCCGCTCCGCTCTCCGCTCGACTCTGCGCTCCCCGCTCCACTCTGCGTTCCCCGCTCCGCTCTCCACTCTGCGCTCCCCTCCTCACTCCCCGCTCCGCTCTCCGATCCCCACTCTCCGGTCCCCGCTCCGCGCTCTCCGCCCCGCTCCGCTCCCCGCTCCCCGGTCCCCTCTCCGCTCCCCGCACTGCGCTCTGCTCCCTCCGCTCCCCTCCCCGCTCCACTCTCCGCTCTCCACTCCGCTCTGTTTTCTCTGAGGCGGTTTTGCGCGCCTCAAGTTATTTCTGGATGCGGCAGTTGGCTGCGTGCGCACCCTATGCCGCGCGCATCCAACGGCCCAAGCACGCGGTGGGCGTGCTGCGGTGGGTGGCTGCGTGCGCACTCGGCTGGGCGCACATCCAACCTCCTCAACACGCTTTGGTGGTGCTGCGGCGGGTGGCGCGCGCACTCGGCTGCGCACGCATCCAACCTCCGTAACACGCTTTGGGCGTGCTGCGGCGGGTGGCGTGTGCGCGCACCCGGCTGCGAGCGCATCCAACCTCCACAGCACCCTGTGGGCGTGCTGCGGCGGGTGGCGTGCGCGCACCCGGCTGCGAGCGCATCCAACCTCCACAGCACCCTGTGGGCGTGCTGCGGCGGTTGGCTGCGTGCGCACCCAACCGCCACAGCACGCCCACACCATGCACATGCGCAGAGGAGGCTTGGCGACGGACACGCCAAGCCTTACTCTTTTATAGTATAGATAGTATTTCTGCGTACCAGACCCAGCCTGGTTGAGTCTTCTGCTCTCCATTTCCTGTGACCTTTGCTTGAATACGGATATTGCGGCACTCTGTAATCCCGTACCCAGCTATTGTTTTACCATTATTGTTTTCTCTATACTCTATGACAACTGGCATATTTTTAGGTGCTTTTGGAAGGATAGTCAAGCCACTTTAATGACTGGTATATATTTGTTGCTCCTGACTATTCTGCCTTTAGGGCTTCCTACCTCGATCCTAACAGTGATGTTACCAGAAAAGGCTTTGACAGTTGCCTACGCCACATTGAATGTTAAACCACAAACAAGACCTCTGTTAAATAATATGGAATGATTTCTAAATTGCATATTCTCTTTTTATTCTGCAAAGCCTCACCAGCCCAGAAACCAAATAAATTCTTAATGGGTACAAATACTAATTTCTAATCACCTGCAATACTAAACTGTAAACTGATCAGGATTGATATACATAGGGCTAAATTACAATCTCTGCACACAAACGCTCACGCAGTGTGTGAATTTGTACGCCAAACGTTACATGTTTACATGCGCAAATCACCGCTGGAATTACAATCCTCGCGTAAACCGGATGCGCACAAATGCTCGCGCAGTACCGTCGCGCGCAGAAATCAGTGTGCACACTGTTTTATTCACGCGATTCAGCCAATTAGAATTTAAGAACCACAATTATCTCACGTTAAGAAATTGCGCCTGCCAAAGTCAATCTGAGCATATATGCTGCAGCAATAATAAATGCACGCACAACTTCTTCATTTTATTGGTTTGGTATGAATAGAATGTGTAACTGTACTTTGCTGCGTATTTTTTTTTTGGACTGGTGTATTTGGGTTCGGCCAGGATGATAGAATTTGCCATTAACACCAGCTTTTAGGAGTTGCTAAAATTATGCGCGCAAAAGGCTATGCGTTAATTCCTGCGCAAAGATTGTAATACCATCCGCGTACCAGCGCACAAACGCATTTGCGCTCACAATGTTAAGTATAGGACGCGCGACGTACAGTTAGCTCGCACAGCATTCGAGCAGGTTCACCCGCGGTAGACGATTACACTCGTTTCTTGCGCTGACTATGTAATATGGCGTTCAGCGCAAAGGGTTTTACCCCTCGCGTTAATGGGTTTTTTTGCGCCGGCGCAAACGTTTGTGCGAAGATTGTAATTTAGCCCATATTGTATAGTATATATTCAGAATGTATAGGTTGACTTAAATTTGTGGAAAGACAATGCAGCTCACCCCAAGACTAGCGAAAAGAGTATATTATACAGTACATTCTGTTGCAGATTCTTTAGTGCTTATTCAAAGAGCACAGAAATTTTGTTTCTCTTTTATTCGATGCACTTCAACGAGCTGAATTCCCAACCCTGCGGTGAATTCAGCATTCACTGTTGGGTCCCCAAAGTGCGATGAATGGATCTGCTGAAAGCCACCAATAAACCCGCCGAACACAGCCGGCGATCCGCCGAACAGACCACCAAATGCTGCCTAAAAAAGCCGACCAGCCACCGAACAGGGGTAAAAAAACACCCTATTTTTTTAAAAGGCGTTTTACACAAAAATAATGCATGGAAATAATATATAAGGTCCTTTGAATAACAATAAAAAGTTCTGTTACAGAATAAAAAAAACACTCCTGGTTATTCAGAGAGCGGTGAAAAACAGGAGAATAACTGGAGAATGAAAAATTCTAGGTCAAAATAGCCAAACCAGAAAAATTCTCCCTTTCATCTCACTTTCCAAATCGGCTATTTTGACCTAGAATTTTTCATTCTCCAGTCATTCTCCTGCTTTTCACGCTCTCTGAATAACCCTGACTGTTTAAAAAAAAATTGGAATAAAATTTCACCCAAAAAAATCCAGAAAAATGCATAAAAAATTCTAATCATTAAATTACTAAAAAGACTTTTTGCTGCAAATGATAAAAATAGACAGTTGAATAAAAATAAAAAAAAGGGAATATTTTTTTTTTTACATTAAAACCTATGAGATCTGCCTGTTTAAACCTGTCGAATGAAAGCACCGGAAATCTGGACATTTCACCAACTTTTCGTTGCTGTTCATTCTTTGAATAGATTAGCCATTACTTCTATATGGGGAATTGCACTGCCTCCGAATTGCACTGCCTCCGAATTGCACTGCCTCCGAATTGCCAGCTTTCTGAATAGCTGAATTGCCACAAAATTGCACCATACTGTGCAATTCGGTGGCAAATTCAGCGCTCTTTTAATAACCCCTTATTTGTCAGTTTATCGGTACAAGGTGCCAGGGCGAAGGAGGAAAATGGGACTATATGGCAATAGCTTCAGGTATATTTAGATGACATTTTATAGTTTACCTATTGTGTTCAAATTACATACTGCTTCATCGATGACTTTTAGAAGTTACACAGCTCACCTGACTGTGCTAACATTTGCCCACAGCAATAAACATCATTTCTTTTTTTTTTAGTAGCATGTGTTGAATCAGTATTTTTAAAGAAACAATTTATCATTTCATGAACACTGTAAGCAATTAACATACATTATACTTGGTTTTCTGTAAAATATGTTCTTTAATCTTTTTGACATGTCAGACCTAAAAAATTCTGCAGTTCATGGGAAGACAATTGAGTAAAACAAAGTGGATTTTAAATAGATTACGCTGCATCAAAAACAAATTGATCCTGCATCCGAGTGGAAAAACATGTATCCTATTTTTTCCATAGTTATTCCTAAAAGCACTGCACATAATGCATTAGATAATTAATTGTAATTATTCATAACCTTTAATTGTGTAGTGTGCTATCTAGAACAAAAATATCTTCGATGAATTAATGAATGAACAGAATTTTAAATGACATTAAAACATTATCTAATGTCAACAGGGCTTATTCTCTAAACTGGACCTTGTGGAGACTGGACCCAATCTCATTTTATCTAATTAAATCTACTTTTAAAGATTATTGAATTAAATGTTACAATTCCATCGTTGCAATTTTTCAAAACTGTCATAAAAACGCAAACTCTCTTTCTGCCTGAATAATTTGCCATAGCCAGGTATATATATATTATATATATATATCTATATATAAAAATCTTTATTGTTTAAGAAAAATAAAATGATGTGTTTGTATCTTATGCTAGGGTCCCAATTCAATCAATTTTGTTTCTGACTACCAACAATTTGCTACTATAAACAAAGAAACTGGTGGTTCCTTTCTGGAGAAAGCATTTTATGTTTATTTTTGCAAAGGTAAAACAAATACATTTTCATTAATAAAAAAAAAGATGTGTTCAAACATACCAGGGACGCAGAGACGATATGAATCCAAGTACTTGCTAGAAGCATGGAAAATTCATTTTACTGGTACACGCATTGCCTGAGCCACACTTTTGTCTCCAAGGGAAGCGAAACATAAGTGTAACTTGATCTCTCTCATCTGGTAAGAGAATAACACTGTCACCTGAACTTACAGGTTACAGCACAAACACCCAAAGAGGGAGGGCCGGCGACGTGACAAGCTATTCCTTATTGACAGCAAATACATAAATGCACCTTTTACAGACAGCCACAAGGAGATCACGTGGTAGAAATGGGAAACGTTGGTAAAAACCAACAACCTGAAAGGAATTTTTTTTTATTTTTTTTAGAAAGTATTTTACCACGAAGGATACATTGAGATTTCTCTTGTTTTCAAGTATGTCCTGGGTGGCGAATATGTACAGTTAGGTTTTTTTACCCAAGGACACTTACTGGGGAGGGGCTCTTGTTGGGATTCAAACCTGTGTCTCCACAGTCATAGAGCAGTGATGTTATCTCTACTCCATCCAGCCGGTACTTGAATTTTCTAACAGGCACAGAGACTCATAGTATGCTAACTCTTTCCAGTAATCAAGCAGATAGGGGTCCAATTATTTTATTTTCATTTTTGTTTCTTCAGTCTCTTCTTAATTTATTTTTTTAATTATTCTCTATTTTACTCCATGTTTTTTCATTCAGTTTCCATATACCAATTCCTTATTTCAATCATGATTTCATTTCTGCTTCGTTCCCTCTTTATGTACATAAATACATACATTTTTAGGTAGTTATATCACTTCTTCATATACAAGTCTTTTCTATTTCTCAATTATATTTACTATTGCCACTAGTTATAACTGTGTTTTTTTGACTTGTTTCCATTATTATTTTTCATATTTTTACCTATATGCTATTCCCATTTATCCTTTTAGGGACAAGACCTCCAATACATACTTGATCTTTGTAATGTTTGTACATGCAGCTTACTACAACAAGATGGCACAAATAGTCCAATGGCATTTTGTTTATTCACACAGTGGTTGTTTGTCACACAAGGCTCATTCTGTCTTCTGAATATTACATTTTATTGTCCTCATTTTGTTTTCTTTCCCCACTTTAGGGGATTAGATTTCTTATTTATTTATTTTTAGGTTTAGTTTTTTTTATAACCTTGGAATTCTGATGAATTTGAAAAAAGGCCATCTTTTATTCTTTCCTCATTGATGGAGTTTCTTGGTTTTCAGACGGATTTGGTTCCTGGGACACATTGGGGTTTTTTCAGAGAGCACGGCATTTCAGTGCTCTCTCGTTCTCCGCGCTTCCCTGCACTTCAGGGAATCAAAGTTCCCCACCCTGCGGTGAATTCAGCATTCACCACACTGTCCCCGGAGTGCAGGGAAAACCTGCAGCACACCTGCCGAACTCCTGCCGCAATCCCACCAAAAACCCGCCAGAACTGTCGCAAAAACACGCCGAACACTTCGGAAAAAGCCGATGAGGTGACCAACTGCCAGAAAATGCCAACATGCTGACGAACGAATGCTGCCAAAAAAAATATATGCTGACGAAATAAATAAATAAACATGCTGACGAAAAAAATAATAAAATATGATTGAAAGTGTCAAAATTGAAATGCATTTTGCATAAAAACTACTGAATGAAAATGTCTGGAATTTACATAGAAGATCCAATGAATGATAATAAAAGGTCTGTTAAAGAAAAATGAAAAAACGCTTTAAAAAAAAAAAAAAAAAGAATTTTTGCCAAAACATCCCGAAAAATGCCGAAAGGATCCTAAAAAAAATATTTTTAACATTGAAGCCTATGGAGTTCACCTGCATAAACCTGCCGAATTAAACCACCAAACAGCAGGGCACTGCAGCAACTTTTCACTGCTATTCGGTGTTCTCTGAATAGATTAACCATTGCTTCTCTATGGGGGATTTCACTGCCTTCAAACAGGCACCATACTTTCTGGCAGTTCGCCAAATGGCCCCGAAATGGCACCATACAGGGAAATTCCTTGTTCGGTGACATTTCGTCTCTCTCTGAATAACCCCTTAAGTGTTCCATTAATGATCTTTCCAACCAGTGCACTGGCTCACAAAGATTTGAGTCTTGTACAACTCATTGGCCCCTAGTTGGATTCAATCAGGACCATTATTACAGGTCCACTTTTTACATATTTCTCCAGAAATTGAAGGCTTATTTTCCTCAAGGTTATTAAATTTTGCAAGTTGGAACATTTCGGATGCTGCCTCACTAGATGAAATTCATTGGAGGCAACTGAATTTAAAGATATGGAAAGTGTGGACTATTTTTTTTCCTTTTCAAATCTGGTCAGTGTTCTACTTGAGTATAATTGGCTGGGGAGCAGGGTTATGACAAGTTGAGGAACATAGCCTGAAGACAAATATTTTCTTCAATATCAACTGCTTAGAATCTTTGGCGGGTCTTTTCAGATTTTTTACAAGAATACATAGGACTCTTGCATTCTCCTTTAGGACAACCTTCTAGTAGTGCGATAGATCAATTATCGGGAGGGTTCCAGGTCTGCACATCTAATGGGTGTAGACAAAATCATCTATGCTCAATATGATTGGAGTATGAAATTTGCCTGGATCTTTCCAATTTGGTGTGGATTCAAATTAACAGTTGTGGAAGGATTTTAGATTAGCATCTAGGTCAGGTTTTGATTGGCTTTGGGCTCCTTTCCATATAGATATTTTTGCATTGGGGTATAATGTCCAGATGGCTCTTTTTGAGTTGGCAAGCAGGTCCAGGACTACTGCAACAAATGCATTTCTTCAGAATTAGATTTAAGAAAGGTAGTATGCTTTACCTTCACTCTCAAAGTCAGAACTTGATTTCATGTCAAACGGCATACGACACTTCCGTTGTTAACCCCCTCTGTGCATATCTAAGCATCATTTCCACAGATTCTAAAAGTTTGCATAAACTTACCTAGGCTACTTCTCTTTTAAGTCTAATGGAGGACAAGGACTGTAAAGATGCTCGTCAGTCAGGAATCCGGTAGTCTGTAAGGAATCAAGCCAGAGCAAATGCAAGCGCCGCCGCAGAGTCCGTGCCCAAGCTGCCACTGCTATTGTATGAACCATGGCAACAGCCACTATTGTATTTGTATCCAGTACTTCGCTCCAGGCATACAGTTCTCCACACCTGGTATTAATATTCTATCAAAGAGAATCATCTAGGTACATCTGTCTGAAGCAGACTCCTCAGACTTCCTTTTAAAGGAAGTCACACCCTTCTGTCCGTGCTTGTAATGGTTGGCACCCGCTTGAGCCATCGTGCTGGCTTGGAACAGGGAGTGTAGCCCTTTAGGCAGATGAGCTACTGACTTGACACAGGACAGATCAATAATACAGACTTATTTCTCCAAAGCCAAGGAGCATAAGAGCAGGACTGATTTGCATCTAAGCTCAAATGGTTTCCAGACCAAAAGACAACTTCGTGCACCTTCAGAAACACCAAACAATAGCAAAGTCCGTAATACTCAAGTATTAGGAGTACCGGGATGGTAATCTGGCAATAATGTATGACAGTTGATGAATTGTGCAGGCTGCAGGGTAGTCCACAAACTGACAGACTTAGCGATACGGGAACTGAATTCCACGTCAGGGCTATGCAGGAACCAGACAGAGACACTTGAAACAGGAGGGCCAGGGAGAAAACTAAAGGGATCCCTATGCTGGGAAATATTTTCTATCTAAGAAACCCTCACAAAGAATAACAGAGTAAGGTGGGCAAGAAGGGCGAAGGGTTAACAAAACATACAAAAATCCTGCACTGAAGAGGTTCTTGTAAATGGCCTCTGAGATACTAAACCAAGACAAACAAGGTACATGTAACATGAAACATATAAGAATGGTCATAGGCAAAGGTTGGGAACAGATCAGCATACACAGAATCCAGGAGCAGGAAGAAAAAGGATCGTCAGAAATACAGCTGAGGTCAAACCCAGAAAATACTTGAACAAGAATGCTTTGCAGCAACGCTGGAAACATGAACTGGACCACCACCGGAAACTCTACAAATCGTCAATCAGGCTCTGTGCTGCTGGGATATATTTAGGGAGTGGGTCTGTGTGATTGGGCCATGTGACCCCAGACCAGGAGATCACAACAGAACCCCAGATCAGCCCTAGCCAGCACCGCCAGACACACCACAGGGGAAAAAAGACATGGAGGCCCTTCACCACCAGGGGGCGCAGCCAAAACCAGGGAAAATGTAACAGTGCTTCAGCATTGAGCAAGGAATCACCAACATAGGTGTACACTCTGAACCTCCTCTCTCTAGTTCTGTGTGACCACACACTCCTCCATAGACTCCAACCACTGTCAGTCTCCTGTTCCTGTTATACCAGTCTTGTTCCTGCTGTGCCTGTCCTGCTCTCATTGTAATAGTCCTGCTCCGCTTGTACCAGTCCTGATATGCTGTATCAGTTCTGCTTCGCTGTACCAATCCTGCTTCACTACGTACCAGTCCTGCCTCTACAGTACCTATCAAGTTGTGCCTTCTACCACCATCCGTGTCTTCTGCCAGCCTTCATTACAGCCAGTACCTTTACCCATCCTTACCTATGCCTCTCCTGTCCCTATCCTCACCTCCAACTCTCCTGTGACCACTATTGCCTCTGCCTCTCCTATGCCCATCCTTGCCTCTGCTTCTCCTGGGCCCAACCTCGCCTCAACCTCATCCTTGCCTCTGTCTTTCCTGTGCCTTATTCTGGCTTTGTCCTGCGTCCAGCCTTATTCCTGCCCTGACTATATATATATTTCTGTGTTCCATTTTAAGTCTTTTATTTGTATCTGTTTCTTCCTCCTTGATATTATTCCAGTTATTACTTGTTTTCTTTATCATTTCTTCTAATAAACCCTTGTTCCTACTCTGATACCTGGCTTCCCCTTTTTGTATTACTGCACATTTGGCTCGACCCCCCTCCCTGTACACCTGACATAGTCTTAGCACTAGATGTAAATTTTGGAGCATGTTACAGACAAAGAGGTTTAAAAAAGAATGGTCATTAGGCAGGCAGAAGGTCAGTGAGCAGACGGCTAGATGGCTAGTCCTGGGATACACCGCCAAAATTTTTTTTTACAGGAGACAGGCAGCAAACAACGAGGTCAGCATTCCAAGCAAGGTCCAGTACATGGTGAATCAGTAGAGTAGTAGGTAAAGGAAACTAGCACAGTATGTGAAACAAGATTGAGCAAAGGCTCACCCAATCCAGCATGCTTTATAGTGTATCTCATGTATGATGACCAGGAGACCTCATGGAATTACGCTGTGTAGTCAGTGTGCACCCAGTATGCGTCAGGTTGCAGCCTTTGATAAACGGTGCATGGAGGTCTCATGCATACGTGGTTCAATGTACAGAGCATTGTGTTTGAGGCACTTCAGTGAGGGAGCTGTGAGGAGGCAAGTGCTGCTGCTCTACCACAACCAAAACGGGGATAGATCTTAACAATGACACAAACATATACTCCATGACTATCTGTTTGCAGTTTCTTGTATCGTTTCTGGAGATCTTTTTCGAGTGGCAAACTTTTCAGCAAATATCCATTAGTCCCTGTGGTATAGGCTGCTGGAACAACATGCATGGAAACATTGGTCCAATTGGTGCTTGGAACATTTGGATCCCTTCTTTGTGTTTGTAGATTAAGATTTAATGATTTGCAGAAATTTGAAATAAAGACATTTTTCAAATGGCAATATCCGCAGAACATGAAAGGTTACAACAGGTCATGATTGTTCAACTTATTCTGTGGTTTAATATTAGTTGGCTATGTCCCCGACTTCCCAAATATAATGTTTTTTCACATTTAAATAACACTTGTGAATTATTTAAAAAATTCTATATTTCTTTTGCTTTAAATCAGAACTTGTTCCCAGTGTCTCATCTCTGGGAATTATAATAATATGGACCCCCGTGCCTTTTCCTTTTTTTTTGAGAAAGGATTTTACCAGGAAGGATACATTGAGATTTCTCTCGTTTTCAAGTATGTCCTGGGTGGTGAGACGGCGAGTATGTTCTGTTAGGTGTCTTGCCCAAGGACACTTACTGGAGAGGTGCTCTTGCCGGGATCGAACCTGTGTCTCCACAGTCTCCCTCCATGGTTGTAGAGCAGTGATGTTACCTCTACTCCACCCAGCCGGCATAATGTGGTTTACCATACAACTGGTTCAATAAATGTTTGATTCATTGGTATTTGTAGTTTGACCATTACTATTTTTGAAATTTTAATATTATTTTGATCTTGTTGCTGCTTAAAATTCAATGTTTTAATTTCTTTTTTCCATATTTAGAATCCAAATTTACCCCAAAGGAACCCTGAAGCACCCTATTTACCTATTGCCGCCAACAGAAATTTCCTTTGCCATTAAACAGCACCACACTTTAAAGCAGTTTCCAACCCCAAAAAAATAATTGTCTTCCAATTTTCTTTGTCTCAGAGTATTGGATAGCATCCAGCTTTTTATCTAATATCTCAGTAGACCACAACTACCACCTTGACCTTCTGGTTGCTTCCACTGGTAGAATCGAAATGTCTAGACAACATAAAAAATGGCAGCTCTCAATATATATTTATACAGTATATAAACACATACATAATCCAGCTTTGATCATATATCTAGGAATTATTTTTTGGGAAGTGCTTTTACTGCATATTGTTATGTTAAATAATACCAATGACACGGTGGAAGAGTCTAATTACAAACTCAGACGAACCTTGAGTAGATGAATAATCTGCGTGTGTAGACTTGTGTTGCTTAGGAAATAAAACGCGGTAGTAAATCTTTTTATATATATAAATTGTGTCATACCCGTGGAAGTGTTACACAAAGCAATTATGTCTATATTTAATTGTTGCTGTTCTACCAGTCCTGCTTATACAATATGAAACCTGTTTTTGGCCATTCACTTCATTTTTCCAAACAATTTCTAAAGCGACTTTTTCTTTCTGGAGACATAAATCCTGCTATGAGATCACACAAGTTATAGGAATCTGACACATGACATAACAATACCGGGGTACTCTTTATATAGAAAAGACGCAGAAGGTAGTAAAGGAGGAGGAGTGTTCCTGTACATGAAAAACAACATAAAAACTAACCAAATAAAGGTGAACATAGAGTCAGTTTGGGTTACGCTAATATCTGGTAATGGTACAGTAGCCCGTGTAGGTGTGATCTATAGACCCCCTGGACAAGTAGAAGAGTTGGATAGTCTGCTAGTTGAGGAAATATGACAATGAAAGGGGAAGTTATCATCATGGGGGACTTTAATCTTCCTGATGTGAACTGGAAAACCAAAATAGCTGGGTGCACCAGGAGTACAAATATTCTAAACTCCCTACTGGGATTATCTCTAACACAAGTAGTTGAGGAGCCGACCTGTAAAGAGGCCATATTAGATTTAATATTCACCAATGGAGATTTGGTATCAGGCATTGTTATGGGTGAAAATTTGGGATCTAGTGATCACCAGTTAGTGTGGTTTAATATAAGAACAGTGACTGAGCCGCACCACACAAAAACCAAAGTTTTAGATTTATAAAAAACAGATTTTTCTAAAAACAGATTTTGTGTGAATTATTACGGATGAGCGGTTCGGGTTCGGATGGTTCGGGGTTCGACCCGAACTTAGCCTGTTCGAGTAGATCGCCAACACCGAACATTTCCGGGTGTTCGCCGCATGTTCGACCACAATGGACCACAATGCATTTTCCCACTGGCCTGAAGCTCGTAATTGGCTACAGCCTTGCACCTGACCACAGGTCTGGTGCAAGACTGGTTCAACACTATGTCAATCACCGCTCAGAGTCCTGATTGGGCAAATTTTGCCCAATCATGGGCTCACAGAGCTAAGTCCCGCAGCACACTATATAACGTTTCCACGCGCCAATTCTGCACGCATTTCAGAGGAGATTTCAAAGGAGATAGTGGTGTCTTGTTACTGCCGGTCTGCCACGCTACTGGGGGGGGGGGGTCTGGGGGGTCTCATTTCTACCAAATATCAGGGAATTTAAGTGATGTGTGTCTTGTCACTGTGCCAGCAAGTTTTTTTGGGGTTTACAACTTTCTTTAAAACATTTGTGAATTGAGGTGATCTGTGTCTTGTCACACAGCCAGTACCACGCAGTATTTTGGGGGTCACAAATTTCTACAAAACATTTGTGAATTGAGGTGATCTGTGTCTCGTCACACATCCAGTACCACGCTGTATTTTGGGGCTCACTAATTTCTACAAAACATTTGTGAATTGAGGTGATCTTCTGTGTCTCGTCACACAGCCAGCAAGTTTTTTTGGGGCTCACTAATTTCTTTAAAACATTTGTGAATTGAGGTGATCTGTGTCTCGTCACACATCCAGTACCACGCTGTATTTTGGGGCTCACTAATTTCTTTAGAAACATTTGTGAATTGAGGTGATCTGTGTCTCGTCACTAGCTGCCAGCTATCAGTGTGTCTCACTGAGTTATACCAGAGTTCTTTAAATCTTTATACCAGAGTTGAATCAGAGTTCTGTATATATTAATCTATAAATCACTCACCATGTCTGAAAGAACAAAAAGGACAGGCAGACGCTCCCAGACACAGATAAGAGGGCAAGCAGCCCCTGTGTCGGGAGGCTGTGTCTCTGGTCGTGGTGGACGTGGTGCATCCTCTGCAGGGGCACGCTTGTCCTTTCTAACTGGTGCTGGCCGTCTTAAGCAGCAGCAGCAACCTACAGAGGACTTGGTGGATTGGCTAACCAGGCCATCCTCATCCTCCGAGTCCTCTGCCAGCCAGGCTTCTAGTGCTTTACAGTCCACCTCAGCTGCCAAAGCATCTAATGCAGCCTCCATGTCCACAGCTACTCCTGCCGTAGCCTCGCTATCACACACGGAGGAGTCAGCTGAATTGTTTGACTACAATGAGAGTGACATGCTGCTTGAGGATGCGCAGCAAGTACAGTGCTCTGATTCAATCTCTGAGGTTGAGGAAGGGAGTATAATCAACCTAGAGGAAGAGGGTGCCAGTGATGACACACAAATAACTGGCACTCATGTTGCCCCAGCAGCTGCAGCATACTGCCAAGTTGGCTCCAGTGACGAGGAGATAGGGGGTGAAGATGACATTGATGATGAGGTCACTGACTCCACCTGGGTGCCAGATCGAACTGAGGAATCAAGTGAGGAGGAGGGGGAGGAGGAGGAGGCACAGCAAACACGAGGCACAACATCCTCTGTGACCAACCGTAGCACTAGCCAGTCCAAGGCATCAGATGTCAGAGCTGCTCCGGTGCAGAGCGCGGTTGTCTCAAAGAACACATGCAGGAACTCTGCTGTCTGGGAGTTCTTTAAGAAATGTGCAGCAGACCCCACCGTTGCTATTTGTAATCTATGTCAGATGAGGCTGAAGCGTGGGATAAACACCGGACACTTGGGTACCACGTGCTTGAGGCGACATATGAACAAGTGCCACACATCCCGTTGGCGCAAAACTTTGCGTAGGTCCTCCTCCTCCTCATCTGTCTCTACCCACACTGTATGTCCTGCCATGTCATTGCCTACAATCTCCACAGACAGGGATGATGCTACAGTAATGGATGTACCAGCAGGTCCTTCCTCACAATGTGACATCATCCCAGTAGCTGAAGATTTATGCAGTCAGATTACGTTGCCGCAGCTGCTGCAGCGAAAGAAAAAATATAGTCCCAACCATCCCCAAGCACGGCGTCTCAATGCCAGCTTAGCAAAATTACTCGCATTGCAGCTGCTGCCTTTCCAGCTGGTAGACTCTGCTCCCTTCCGTGAATTTGCTGCATGTGCTGTACCACAGTGGCAGGTTCCAAAACGCCATTACTTTTCACGCAAGGCCATTCCAGCACTATACCAGCACGTGGAAGACAATGTTATCCAGTCATTGGGAAAGGCAGTCAGCAGCAAGGTGCATGTGACTTTAGACACGTGGTCCAGCAAGCATGGACAGGGTCGTTATATTTCCTTCACGGCACACTGGGTAACTCTGATTGCAGCTGGGAGGGATCCAAGACGGGGCTCTGTGCTGGAGCTTGTTCATCCACCACGCCTCCAGAAAGCTGCTTGTATGAGGTCTGTCTGCTCCACCACCACCACCTCTTCCTCCTCCTCCTCCTCCTTCTCTGTCTCTGGCGAAGTGGCAGTTAAACCGACGCCTGACAGGGTCTACGCAATGGATCAAGCAAAAAGATGCCATACTGTGCTTGAGCTGGTTTGTTTAGGGGACAGGAGCCACACCGGGTCAGAAATTTTGTCAGCTCTGCAGGGGCAGGTGCAGAGATGGTTAACACCATGCCAGCTTGAGCTGGGAATGATCGTCTGCGATAATGGCAGCAACCTTCTCTCCGCCCTACGCAAGGGTAAATTGACGCATGTACCATGTCTAGCACACGTCCTAAATCTGGTGGTACAGCGTTTCCTAACCAAGTACCCAGGGCTGCCAGAGCTTCTCATCCAGGCCAGAAAAGTCTGCAGCCACTTCAGACGGTCATTCCCAGCAAGCGTTCACCTGGCACAAATTCAAAGAGAATTCCACCTTCCCACAAACCGTCTGATCTGTGACATGCCCACCAGATGGAACTCGACATTAGCAATGCTGCAGTCTCTGCACAAGCAGCAGAGGGCCATCAACGAGTACCTGTGTGAGTATGGCACAAGGACAGGTTCAGGTCAACTTGGTTTTTTCCCCCCCGCAGTGGCTGATGATCAAGGATGCATGCACTGTACTGTCACCATTTGAGGAGGCAACGAGGATGGTGAGCAGGGACAGTGCATGCATCAGTGACACAATTCCTTTAGTGTTCCTGCTGGAGCACACTCTGCGGGGAATTATAGATGTGGCTCTAGAAGCAGAGCAGCGGGAGGAAGAGGAGGCCTTCCCTAGCTCTCAAGGCCCCAGTCTTTCCGCAGACAGCATTCCAGCGGGTCCTACTCAGATCAGACAGGAGGAGGAGGACTATTTAAGTAGTGGGGACATTGAAGGTGGGGATTCCTCAAGGGAGGGTTTTGTGTGCCCAGAAACAGAAGGGCTTGTGCGTGGCTGGGAGGAGGAAGTGCACGATACGGTCATCCTCATTGACCAGGAAGACTCGGAAGCTAATGCCACCTCCAACCTATGCTGCATGGGCTCCCTAATGATGCAAAGCCTGCTAAAGGACCCCAGGATTCGTGCTATCAAGGAGATGGATCATTACTGGTTGGCAACCCTTCTTGATCCACGATACAAGGGGAAAGTTGCAGAGCTCATCCTGCCTGCACAGAGGGAGCACATGATGAAAAAACTTGAGGACGCTCTAAAGCGACACTTGTGTAACACCTTTCCAGGCACTGGTAGATTACCAAGCGCTGACACACGTGCTTCTGAGGCTGCGGGTGATCAGAGGAATAGCGGTGAAGGCCAGGGCCGCTTGACTGATGCTTTTTTAAATTTTTTTAGTCCACGACGCCCAAGGACGTCAAATGTAGGCACCCATTGCCAGCGTCTTCACCATATGGTGCAGGACTACCTAGGGGCAAGGGCAGACCTGGATACCTTTCCAGCAGATGATCCACTGGCTTACTGGGTGTTGAGATTGGATTTCTGGCCAGAACTTAGCCAATATGCTATGCAGCTACTAGGTTGCCCTTCATCTAGCGTGCTTTCCGAAAGGACGTTCAGTGCCGCTGGAGGTTTTGTCACAGACAAAAGAGTGCGTCTGTCCACCGACTCTGTTGACCGGCTGACATTTATAAAGAATGAATCAGTCCTGGATCAGCAGCTATCAATCCCCTGATGCTGAAGTAATGGAATAGATAGGGGATGTCCTCTTCTGCATTCATAAAACCTCCAGCACTGAACTCTTCCACAATACCACAAAAGGTTTACGGTGTGAAGGCACTTGCTGCCATGAAAGGCACAATATTTGGCTGCACTGACGCCTGTGCCAGATTTATATCATTTTATTTTTTTGAACCGCAGGGTCCACCCCTGCACTCTTCCACAATACCACAGAGGGGTTACTGTATGATGATACTTGCTGCCCTGGCATTAAAGGCACAATATCTGGGTGCACTGACGCCCATTACCAGATCAAAAACTTTTCAATATAGGACCACATGGTCCACCCCTGCACTCTTCCACCATACCACAGAGGGGTTACTGTATGATGATACTTGCTGCCCTGGCAGTCCTGCACCAAAGGCAGAATATCTGGGTGCACTGACGCCTTCACCAGATGCATATCTTTTTAATATAGGACCGCAAGGTTCACCCCTGCACTCTTCCACAAAAACACAGAGGGGTTACTGTATGATGATACTTGCTGGCCTGGCATTAAAGGCACAATATCTGGGTGCACTGACGCCCATTTACAGATAAAAAAACACTTTTCAATATAGGACCACATGGTCCACCCCTGCACTCTTCCACAATACCACAGAGGGGTTAGGCTAGGGTCAGATGAGCGCATTTTCTACTGACTGTGCGTCCGTGCAGTACGGACGTACTTACTGACTGATGACAAGGTAGTGGCCACACAGTCCGTTTTTTTCACTGACGTATTTTTTGACTGATGTAGCAGGGAAAATAAATTACAATGAAAGAACATTCTGTCCGTCAAAAATGCTGGACGTATAAATGCAGTCCGTTTGACCTTGTTGCATCACTCACACACCAAGTTATGCGGACGTTGTGGACGTGGCGCACTCTGCACGTTCGTTCTAGCAGTATTACGTTCCTGCCTAACCTGCGTCCGTTTGCAGCGTCCATCAGCCCCCGCACTTCTGTGCGGACGTACTTTGTGTGTGGGGCTCCATTTAACACAATTGTATGCTATCACGGACGTACTTATGTGCGGGCAACACGGACGTTAACACTGCGTTCGTCTGACCCCAGCCTTACTGTATGATGATACTTGCTGGCCTGGCAGTCTTGCAAAGGCACAATATTTGGGTGCACTGACGCCCATTACCAGATCAAAAACTTTTCAATATAGGACCACATGGTCCACCCCTGCACTCTTCCACAATACCACAGAGGGGTTACTGTATGATGATACTTGCTGCCCTGGCATTAAAGGCACAATATCTGGGTGCACTGACGCCCATTACCAGATCAAAAACTTTTCAATATAGGACCACATGGTCCACCCCTGCATTCTTCAACAATACTACAGAGGGGTTACTGTATGATGATACTTGCTGGCCTGTCTTTAAAGGCACAATATCTGGGTGCAATGACGCCCATTACCAGATAAAAAACTTTTCAATATAGGACCACATGGTCCACCCCTGCACTCTTCCACCATACCACAGAGGGGTTACTGTATGATGATACTTGCTGGGCTGGCAGTCTTGCACCAAAGGCAGAATATCTGGGTGCACTGACACCCATTCCCAGATTCATATCTTTTTAATATAGGACCGCAAGGTCCACCCCTGCATTCTTCCACAATACCACAGAGGGGTTACTGTATGATAGTACTTGCAGGCCTGGCACTAAAGGCACAATATCTGGGTGCACTGCCATTCACGCCTGTATCAGATTCATATCCTCAGAGGGGTTACGGTGTGACGGCACTGCTGCCGACGCTAAAATCCCAATTTTAAAGCACCTATTGTTACTTTCATCCAAAGCCTGCGTAAGTTTCACAATAATTTAGCCAAAAAAAATCACTGAACTTTTTTCTGCGCGTCCTAAAATGTCTTTTCATACAGGCTGCCGCCCCAAGCAGTTGTTTATGGATAGATTAAAGGAAAAGCATTTACCGTCATATGAAACGTCATTTTTTTGTTTTTAAGTGTTTCTATACATCCTAGAAATCCGCCACTTCACGGGCAGGTTATGGGGACCTCCTAGGCACGATATTTGAAGGAATTTTTGGTTTTTATTTTTAACCCTTATTTCATGGAAAACTCACTGTCCCTTTAAAAACGTTTTTTTTTTACTTTTTGTCCTTGTTTCCTGTCCCCCAGGGCACTACCCGGACCCCCATACACCTTTTATGGCAAATATGTAGCATATATGCCCTCTTGGAGGGCACTCTAAAAAACCGAATTTTCAGCCCCATTGACTTGCATGGAGTTGGGGTTCGGTCCCGAACAAATGGGAAGTTCGAGCTCGAACCGAACTCGGGGAGTGTTCGGCTCATCCCTAGTCATTATCAGACTGGAGGAGTTTAAATGGAGTCCAGGAGAAATGGGATCATTTAAAGGTGGCAACATTGAAGGCCACAGACAATTGCATTAGTCTTGTTATTAAAAGCAAAAAATGGTAGAAACCACTGTAGTGCTCTACAGACATGCTCAAAATAGTGAAGAACAAAAAGATGGCATTCAATAATAATAGCTTGCTAACATCATTGGTCCTAGATATAATCCACGGCAGGGGAGACATTCAAAATCTTGTCTACTGAGCGTCAGCCGTGTGAAGAAGTCCTCCGCATGACACTACTGTGTCAATCAAATTGGGCTGCAGGGGGAAAGGAGAATGCACACATTGTACAATGCCTGCCCAATGTAACAATCTAAAGTCAGGGTTCATAGAATGTCTGTTTATGGATGTACCCACAAAAGGTGGTTGTTGTAGAGAGTTTAAACATTCCTGTAACATTTGATAGGAATTCTTAACAGAGAAATTGGTAACAAGACATATGTGAAAAGTAAAAACTGTTGAGCTTTTCCTGATCAAAGTTTTCAAATGTTCACGTAGTCACATACCAAACTTCTGGCATTAAATGGAGGAAATGGACCCACTTACACAAAGAGACTTATGAAGAGAAATATATATATATTTATTATTCTACTTTAAATATAAAAGTACCATTGTTAGCGGTTTACATTGCTGGCATTTTATTACGCAACATTTTGAAAAGACCATTGTTTGAATAATTGCAACACTCTAATGAGCATAACACTAACGGCACTAAGAATTATAATCATGTTGTGAAATATTATATGGCGTCCAGCCTTTCATCAACTTCCTTCCAAAAGCCTGCCAATTCTAGTTTCTTAATTTCATATATGTATGTTATTGTATGAAATTGTAAAGTGGAATTAACACACCTAGAATTTCTCAGAAAGGTATTTTTAGTTGAGCTTTTCATTCGTTTAACAGAAATGGCATCATTGTTCTTGTAAAAATAAGAATGTCTTTATGGGAAGTCCCAGGAATGCCCTTCTACAGATATGCTTGCAGTCTATACAGACACAGTGGGGAATTTAGCATGATGATCCACAATGGCAAGTTTACTTTGATTGGTCGTATTATTCTACTACACTTATTATGTGTATTTCACTATTACACATTGATAAAGACTCAGAAGAGTCAAAATATTTTGAAGACATCAATAAATTATTTTTATACAGAAAATCTTAATCATCGGGAAAAATAAGTCTCTGATCTGCATAGAACTGTAAAAAATGTTTTTCAGTGTTTCTTAGCAAATTGTGCAATCAAGGATTTTAATGTTTTGAGTCTTCCCCATAATGATTTACATATAGCTATACATACAAGTATTAGTTCAGGTATTAAATACATATATAGCTATTCTGTCACCCCCCCCCCCCCCGAATCGTGTATGAGGTGTTTTTATAGGAAATGTGAATTGATTCATTAATAGAAGACATTGAGAACTTTATATGTCAGAATATCGTTTGGAAAGTGACCCAGCAAGCTTGGAAATCTGGCAAAGAGGATCCACAAATATTTCTAGGGTATGGTGGGAAGTATTATTTTTTATTTTAGTTGACATATAATCTTGTTGTTTTATAAGTAGATTTGTACCAGTTAAATTATTCCACAGTCACCACTGAGTATTCTGTAAAATAATAGAATAGGCAGAATGTGTAAACTAGATTATCATGTTCAGTTTGACAATGTCATGTCAATGATCATTTAATAGCTATGTAGGCTAGTCAGTATTTTATAATTAAAAAATACACTTACTAAAAAAAGAAAAGAAACATGAACAGAAAATGAAAGAAATATAAGTGACAGCTAGTGGGAAGCCTTTGTATCTTGTTCATTTGACAGTTATATAGTTAAAGTTGGTCCTGTAATGAAAAAAAGCACATGTGGGGGTGAAACATTGTTGCACCTGTACACTAAACCATTTGCACCTGTACACTAAAATGTATACATTTTTTTGTAATAAAAATAGTTTATTTGGAAAATGAAAGAATTACAGAAGGGAAGAAAAAGCAGAAGGTTTGATCCATAAAACAACATTGAAAGCCAGTATCTTAACAGAGTATATCAACAATAGTCATAAAATGTGGCATATTACACAAAGGGGGAGGAAAGGAAGGGGATATGAGGTGCAGGGCATCACAAATGAAATGGGGAGTCCATAGTTCCCACAGTCAAAAAGGTAAAACAGTCGCAACTGGTGCACAATAGTGAGACGAGAAAGGAGCCATTCCATGGAATCAGTATGTAACCTGAAGGGGAGACAACGATTTTCATAAGGACGAGTCATAGAGAGATGGTAAGTCAACCAAAGAGAGATATAGGGAAGAGAAAGAAAGCAAAAGCGAGAAAGGAAAAAAAGGAGGGGGTGTAAGAAACAAAGCGTAAGAAAGATATAAGATAAGGGAGATAGGAATAAAAAGAGGGGGCAGGGGAAATCAATAGGGCAAGGGGCATCGTAGATCAAACAAATAAAAAACGTCTGCCTTTTAAAAGTGGGGGAAGCGTAAGTACTCTGCAATATAAGCGTAGGTACTCTGCAATATAAATAGGGAAGGCAGCGCCATGAATAGAGGAAAAGTAATGGAAATAATGAGAAAAAAATATCACTCCATAACAAGCAACCCAGGCCCATGTCCATCGCCCTCCTCCAGAGCGCCAGTGCCCCATCCGTCCCACCAACCACCTCTCCCAAAGCAGAACGAAGACCTGCCGAGAAGCAGTAAGCACTCCAATGTTACCAAACGTTAAGGTGCAATTGGGCTGCTTTCTCAGGGGGAAGGGCCAGCTCCTCAATGGAATGCAACCCCTCCACTCTTTCCACAAAGTTCTGCAAGGAAGGAGGACATTGAGATCTCCAGTGAATCAGAATGAGAGTCCTAGTTACCAATAGGATATGTAGTAGTAACAAATTCATAAGGGTTTTTACAGATTGTGGGAGGTGTAAGAGCAGGAAGACCTGAGGTGTGAAATCGAGGTCAATATCAGTAGTACTGATAACATGATGTACAGCCCTACAGAACCCAATAATTAGGGCGCATTCCCACCAGACATGAATGTAGGAACCTATCTCAGAGATGCATCACTAGCACAGAGAGGAAGAAAGGACACCATACCGGGATAAAAGCGCAGGAGTCTGATACCAGAAAACCATCTGGAAGTTTCATGTAATTTAGTGATGCGGGAGCCATAGTGGGTAAGCGTCAGTGTCTTAGTTCAGATTTCCTCAGGAATGGGCACATCTAAGAGCCGTTCCCACTTAGATGTGTAAGTAGCGGACTCAGTATCAATCGCTTGTAGTAAATGATGGAGTCAATACACTAGGGGCCAGGGGAATAGCACGGTAACAGAATGTTTCAAAGGGAGTGAGAGGGCTGGTCAGTGAGTCACAACCTGGCAAGGCCTTTAAGAACAACTTGATCTGATGATAATTAAAGGATTCTGCAAAGGAGGGATTTGGCAGGTTGTCGGAAGGGAAGTAAAATTTCCATTCCGGAGGATATGGAAGACCTGTAGGTGGGACGAATCAGTTATGCAAAGCCAAAGGGAAGGTAGGACCCCCACAAAAGTCTGGATTGTGAACCAGTGGCAATAAGGGAGAAGGAGAAAAGGACAGGGCATACTTCAATCTAGTTCTATGCAAATGAGAAGTGTGCACCCCACTGGAGAGGAAGGATGAGCAATCTCCCTAATCACCAACAAAGGAAGCCATGGCAGTGTCCATGGCGGGTGGCTGAGAACATTTTCTCCAGATCTAACCATCTCTGATCCGGGAAGGGAGACATCCAATCCAAGATCCTGGTATGGTTTGTTGAATGAATAGTAATACATCTTAGTATCCGGTAACACAAGGCCACCAGACAATTTGGATCTGCAGAGGGAAGCGTATTCGAGCCGCGGGCGGCCACGAGGCTGGACTAAGGACAACACGAGGCGTTGAACAAGTAAATGAAGGAAAGTGGGAGAGAAATGGGTAAAGTCTGGTATAGGTAGAGCAATCTCGGGAGAATATTCATTTTTATTACATTAACACGGCCAATCCAAGATAAAAACCTGGGAGACCAGGAATCCAAATCAGAGCGAAATGTAGAGAGCAATACTTTGAAATTCAGATTGTAAAGTTGAGAAAGGCGGACCCCAAGGTAAGTGAGAGAGGACGTGCACCAGCAGAAAGGGTATTGGAGCTGCAGGACGCCTTTGACCCGGGTGGAGGGAGGCGGCCAATATTTCAGATTTAGAGTCGTTAATTTTAAAGCCTGCCAAGGCCTCATATTCGCGCAATTCTGTAAGCAATTCCAGAAGTGACGATCTTGAATCAGGGAGCATAAAAAGCAAATTGTCTGCATAAGTAGAGATCTTGTGCTCCATGTGAGCCCCCCAGACACCTTGGATAAGATTGTTTCATCTGATGGAAGTCAGCAGTGGTTCCAAGCACAGTGCAAATAAAAGAGGGGATAATGGGCCAGTGGCGTAACTAGAAACCTGAGGGCCCCGGTGCAAGAATCCATGAAGGGCCCCCCCAACCCCCCCAAAAAAAGAGCCATATTTTTACCTTTTTTTTCCTGCAATATAATAAAGATAGTATTGCCCCCAGCTCACATGGATATATATATTGCCCCAGCTCACATGGATATATATATTGCCCCAGCTCACATGGATATATATATTGCCCCAGCTCACATGGACATATATATTGCCCCCAGCTCACATGGACATATATTGCCCCCAGCTCACATGGACATATATTGCCCCCAGACCACACATGGATATATTGCCCCTAGGCCACACATGGATATATTGCCCCAGCTCACACATGGATATTTTTGCCCCCAGCTCATGGAAATACTGCCCCAACACATGGATATACTGCCCCAACACATGGATACTGCCCCAGCACATGGATATACTGCCCCAGCTCTGCCCCCCAGCTCATGGATATACTTCCCCAGCTCTGCCCCCCCAGCTCCTCATGGATATACTGCCCCAGCTCTGCCCCCCAGCTCATGGATATACTGCCCCAGCTCTTCTCCCCCAGCTCCTCATGGATATACTGCCCCAGCTCTTCTCCCCCAGCTCTTCATGGATATACTGCCCCAGCTCTGCCCCAGCTCATGGATATACTGCCCCAGCTCTGCCCCCCAGCTCATGGATATACTGCTCCAGCTCTGCCCCCCAGCTCCTCATGGATATACTGCCCCAGCTCTGCCCCCCAGCTCCTCATGGATATACTGCCCCAGCTCTGCCCCCCAGCTCATGGATATACTGCCCCAGCTCTGCCCCCAGCTCCTCATGGATATACTGCCCCAGCTCTGCCCCCCAGCTCATGGATATACTTCCCCAAGCTCTGCCGCCCAGCTCCTCATCATGGATATACTGCCCCAGCTCTGCCCCCCAGCTCCTCATCATGGATATACTGCCCCAGCTCTGCCCCCCAGCTCATGGATATACTGCCCCCAGCCCAGCTCTTACCTGCTCTGCTGGCCCCAGGCCAAGGGCAGGCTCCGCCGGCGTCTTCTCCTCCTTGGCGAGCGGCCGCTGGAAACATGCAGCTTGGCCGCTCGCCGGAAACCACCTGATCAGCGCGAGGTCTCGTGCGCTGGTCAGGTGGTTTCTCTCCCACGTGAGCGGCCAAGCTGCATGTCAGCGGCCGCTCGCGTAGGGAGAGGGACGGCCAGCGCGCGGCTCCCAGATTCCGGCGCTGATTGCCGGAATCTGGCGGTGGCGCTGGGCCCCCCTCCAGTGGCGGAATGCCAGGGCCCGGTCACAACTGCGACCGCTGCGACCCTGGTACTTCCGCCACTGTAATGGGCATCCATGACGCGTACCACTGCGAATCGTGAAGGAAGGAGAAAAGTACACCATTCACCTTGGCCCTGGCCATCAGTGAAGAGGATAAAGCTCGAATCCAGGACATAAAGTCATTACCAAATCCAAAGTGAGAGAGAGTCTGGAACATAAAAGGCCAAAGCACCCGGTGAAAGGCCTTTTCCGCATCAGTTGATAAAAGAAGGAGAGCCTGTTTTGTACGTTTTGAATGTGCTATAGCATTTAAAACCAAGATCGTTGCATCCCTCTGTTTCCCTGCAAAGAACAAAGACGACCTGATCAGGATCTATAGGTTGTGGCAAAAAAAAGTTTCATTCCATCTGCCAGGACACAGGCCAGCAGTTTTATGCCATTATTCAAAACTCTGAGAATTTGAGCAGAAATTCGCACAGAGGGTATGGTCCTTTTCAGGCTTAGGAAGCAGTGTAACCGTTGCATCAGAGTATGTGAGTGAAAATGGTCACCATCCCGAATCACAGTAAATAGAGATGCAAGTATAGGCACAAGCTCTGCAGAACATTTTTTATAGTATTTAGTAGACAATCCATTAGGGCCCAGGTTCTTGCCCTTCACCGATTTCAGCACAGCACTGATTTCGTCAGATGATGTATCAGCAAGAGAAGGTTGGTCTTGTGAGTCAAGAGAGCGAACAACATTCCTGGTAAGGTACTGCAATCCGAGCATCAGTAGGAACATGTGCGCCATTCTCATTTAGATTATATAAACCCTGAAAGTATCTACAACAAATTCCTCTGTGATCTCACGAGGGTGAGTAGAACGGGAACCTGATGGTGTGTGAATCTTAGGTATAAAGGCCTAAGTGCTCGTGCATCTAGTTTGCAGGATTCTAGCCAGCAAACGACCAGGGAGGTTCTTCTGTAAGTCAAAGAAAAATCAAGATTTTAGCACCTGAAAACAGAGAGGATCATTTAGAAGTTTGTTAAGCTGTCGGCATTTCTGTAGAAGATTTTGATACACAGACGGATCATTAGAAAAGATGTGGTCCAATTCAAGCGTATGGATCTCCTCCAAAAGTGACAAATGTTCCTCCTCCCAAATCTTTTTGTGGGCCTTGCCCTTACTAATGAAGAAGCCCAAATGACGGCCTTATGGGCCATTGGGCCTCCCATACCACAGGCAGAGTTGTCTCCGGTGAGCTATTCAACTCAAAGAAAGTCTAAATAGCGGTTTGCAGTTCCAAAATAGCTGAGGATCCTCTAGTAGCAATATGTTAAGGCATCAATGGTGTTCTCTCGGCACAAACAGAGGGGAAGTAAGGGATATCGAGACAGGGGCATGATCAGACCAAGTGATAGCGGAGATGCTAGTCAAGCGAATCAGTGATATATCTCCATAATGCAGAAAGAAATAATAAAGGTGGGTATGCATCTGGTGAACCAGGGAAAATAACGTATAGTCCTTCTCATCTGTATGTAAGGCTTGCCAAGCATCCACCAGGCGATGATAATGCAAGGTTCTACTAATGTGATGTAATACATTCAGGCGCGTAGTGCAGGTCCCAGCCAAGGAATCATAACAAGGATCCAGGGCGAAATTCAAGTCTCCTGCTAGAATGGTAATGCTCTGCTGGAAGGAGTCCAAGAGCTTCAAAATACACGATAAACAGGAGTGTTGTTTCTTATTAGGCAAGTAAAGAGATGCAAAAGTATAAGTGGAATCCACAATCTTCCCGCATACAAAAAGATAATGCCCGTCAGAGTCCGAGACAGTAGCCTCAACAACAAAAGGGACATCTTTCAAAATCAATATTGCTACACCCCTTGATTTGCTCAAGGAGAAGTTACTGAAAAAACCCAGTAGGAAAGTGCCGATCCCTGAGATGAGGGGGCAGAGCCAGCCCGGAAGCGTGTCTCTTGGAGGAAAGCGATGGACGCATGCAAGGATGCAAATCACGCAGAAAAGTGGAGCGCTTCTCAGGTACGTTAAGGCCCCTAACATCATAGCTCACCATATGAAGGTCATGCGGGGCAAAGTACAGGCGAGGGACAGGAAAAAGAAAAACGAAACAAAGAAGAATATTGAGAAAGAGAAGGAAATAAAGAGGGGGGCAGATAAGATCAAGAATAAAAAAAGAGGATCAGAGTGCACCAACTGCTACGTTCCACACAGCCGTCAGGCCAAAAGAAAACGAGCAGCCAGGGTCACAGATGGGAAAGGAAATCACTGTACCTCGCGGGGGTAGGTACACTATATTGCCAAACATATTCGCTCACCCATCCAAATAATCAGAATCAGTTGTTCCAATCACTTCCATGGCCACAGGTGTATAAAATCAAGCACCCAGGCACGCAGACTGTTTTTACAAACATTTGTGAAAGAATGGGTCGCTCTCAGGAGCTCAGTGAATTCCAGCGTGGAACTGTGATAGGATGCCACCTGTGCAACAAATCCAGTCGTGAAATTTCCTCGCTCCTAAATATTCCACAGTCAGCTGTCAGCTGTATTATAAGAACGTGGAAGTGTTTTAGAATGACAGCAACTCAGTCACGAAGTGGTAGGCCACATAAACTGACGGAGCGGGGTCAGCGGATGCTGAGGCGCATAGTGCGAAGAGGTCGCCAACTTTCTGCCAAGTCAATCGCTACAGACCTCCAAACTTCAGGTGGCCTTCAGATTAGCTCAAGAACAGTGCGCAGAGAGCTTCATGGAATGGGTTTCCATGGCCGAGCAGCTGCATCCAAGCCATACATCACCAAGTGCAATACAAAGCGCAAGTGCAATACTTTGTGGGAACAGTTTGGAGCTGGCCCCTTCCTCTTCCAACATGACTGTGCACCAGTGCACAAAGCAAGGTCCATAAAGACATGGATGTCAGAGTCTGGTGTGGATGAACTTGACTGGCCTGCACAGAGTCCTGACCTCAACCCGATAGAACACCTTTGGGATTAATTAGAGTGGAGACTGAGAACCAGGCCTTCTCGTCCAACATCAGTGTGTGACCTCACAAATGTGCTTCTGGAAGAATGGTCAAAAATTCCCATAAACACACTCCTAAACCTTGTAGACAGCCTTCCCAGAAGAGTTGAAGCTGTTATAGCTGCAAAGGGTTGACCGACGTCATATTGAACCCTATGGATTAGGAATGGGATGTCACTTAAGTTCATATGTGAGTCAAGGCAGGTGAGCGAATACTTTTGGCAATATAGTGTATGTGACCGGTATAAAAAAAGTGTACTCCTCCGGAAGGAGGGTACAAAAATTAAGGGTTAGGACCCGGAAAGAAGAGTACGGTATAAATAAGGACAATAACAACAGAACCGAACAAAAACATGATTAGGGTCGAGTGGCTAGTGAGTATGGTGGGGAGAAAAAAATAAAATAAATCGGGGGTGCTGGGGGGGTCATACAATGGACATACCGACACCCAGAATGATTCAGTGCAATAGACTGTTAATAAACAGACATGTGCGTAAATATATCTGAAAATGCATCAGAACAGCAAATATGATACAGAGTGACGGATAGATCAAGGCCCAGAGCAGTGAGTATGTAGCGATGTATAAAAGAAGAGGAGGGTGGAAGGGGGTGACAAGGACATATGAAAACCCAAATAAAATGTTAACCGATATACATACTGTATGTATACCACAAAATGCATCTTAACAGCCACCTGTAAGGGGAGAGGGAAGGGAGAAGGGGGTGAAGATAAAAGAGGGGGTGGAAGAGGAGAGGGAGGACACAAGTGGCACACAAATACCCAAGATGAGGCAGGGCAATGAAACCTTAAAAATGGCATACATGTGCAGATATACATCATAAATCCATCGGAACAACAGACATAAAACAAAGTGACGCACACATCAGGGCCCAGAGCAACAAGTATACAAAAATGTGCAAATAAAGAGGATGGAGGGAAGGAGGGGAAGATGGGGGAATAGAGAGGAGGGAGTGAAGACAAAGAGCATGAATATGAATATCCAAAGCAAGGCAGAGTAATAAAATGGCAAACGTCATATAGGCGTATATTTACCACAAAATGCAGTGTAACAGCTACCTGTAAACAGCTAAATGCACAGGCTAGGGCCCACAATAGTGAGTATACTACCATGTAAAAGGTGAGAGGGGGATTTAAAGGAAGGGTGGGGGGGACCAAGGACAGATGCATACCCAGAACGAGTCATTACAACAGGACATAAAACAACACAATATGTGTACAAGCATCAAAAAATGTGGATAATAGAAAGCAGTGTGACGCATAATTCAGGTCGGCAAGCATAATGTCATATCAAAAAAAATAAAAGGGGGGGATTTGAAGAAAAATAGCCCAACCATAGTGGAGTGAATTTCCATGTGCCATAATAGCCCACCATGGTAAAGAAATCCTGTGGAAGCACAAAAGCATGAGCGCATAACCTAAGGGGGGGGGTAGAGGAGAGTACATGGAAATAATTAGATACCAAAATCACACATCACCCCGAACCATAAGCAAAACAGGGAACTGACAGAGTGTCCAGAAATCAAATAGCCCCAGTATGGATCCAGCCTCTAGGAAGGGCAACAAAGGCGCTTCGGTTATAAGCAGCAGGGGGATACATTGGAGGTGAGCCCAGAAGAATAGGACACTTGAGGGAATGTAAAGGCAAAACGGCACAGTCTGGAAGTATGTAGGCACACATCTCCCGTCAACCCAAGTTGGAAAGTGCGAAAAGAGAAAACATATTAAACTGCAGGAGTGCTGTAAGGAGCTGGTTCCGGGGTGGTAGAATTGAGCCCAATGTGCAATGATATTTGCTGAGAATCGTATATGTATAAACAAAAGAGGGTTTATTAGGAAGTCATAGAACATAAAAGGCAATAGATAAATATAGAAGGGATTGGTAATACTGAAGGGAAGGGAGCACACTGAATAAACAATAAACAGTAATAACTTTAACTGAAGGCAAGGCAAGAGAATAATACTAAACTATACTAAACTAAACTAAGACAAAGAGAGATATATAGAAGCAGAGTCTTTGCAGGCAGAGGGTCCTTGGAAGGCAATGGTCTCTTGGAGCAGGGGGTCCTGGAGAAATGAATCTTCGGCAGGCAGAGGTCTTGAAACAAAAGATCTGTAGCAGGTGAAGCAGAGGGTCTGTAGTAGGAGGAGCAGAGGGTCCGTAGCAGGTGGAGAAGAGGGTCTCAGGAGCAGAGGGTCCATAGCAGGTGGAGCAAGGGTCTCAGGAACAGATGGTCTGTAGGTGGAGCAGAGGGTCTTTACCAAATAGAGGGTTTCAGGAGCAGAGGGTCCGTAGCAGGTGGAGTAGAGGGTCTTTAGCAGGTGGAGCAAGGGTCTTAGAAGCAGAGGGTCTGTAGCACGTGGAGCAAGGGTCTCAGGAACAGATGGTCTGTAGTAGATGGAGCAGAGGGTCCATACCAGGTAAGGGGTCTCAGGAGCAGAGGGTCTGTAGCCCGTGGAGCAAGGGTCTCAGGAGCAGAGGGTCTATAGCACGTGGAGCAGAGGGTCTCAGGAACAGATGGTCTGTAGTAGATGGAGCAGAGGGTCCATACCAGGTAAGGGGTCTCAGGAGCAGAGGGTCAGGTAGAGGGTCTCAGGATCAGAGGGTCTCAGGATCAGAGGGTCTCAGGTAAGCGGAGGGTCTTGATGCAGAACTGTGAGTAGAATGGAGGAACCAGGATACAACGGTTATAATAGTTCAAAGGCAGCTTCCTACTAGTGAGGGGTTCACTATAGCAATGCAGAAGCATTGTGCCTTGGGAGTGGTTCCTTTTTGTAGAGGGGGAATCAGGATGCATTAGCCAGCACCTGGTTGCTGGATCAGCCTGGTTTAGAGGGATTACCAGTCTCATTACAGGAAACTGGCTTGCTTCTAGGTTTCCTGCGGCGCTGGCGTCCAGGTTCCTGACAAGTGCGTAGTACCATCAGAGTATCCATACACACTTAATCAAGGCAAAAACTCAAGAAAAACAGCCTAGTGGTTGTGGGGTAGAGAAGCATGAAACCTCCTTCATGCTTCGGGTGTTGGAGTGTGCTGTGAAGCCGCAGGGTGTTGGACCTCGAGCGAACAGCCCCTGCAAGGGAGGCTTTGGGGTCGGGGCTGGCTGAATAGGGCAGGGGGCTGCAAATTAGAAAAGGCAGCCACTCGCAATCAAGAACGTCCATGGCAGGTAGGCCCAGCACCGACAGAAATGGGGCTACATCGTCTCGGAAGTGTATAGTTTGGCTTGCGATATTCGTGTGGACGAGGACAGCAAAGGGGAAACCACAGCGGTAGGGGAGTCCAGCATCCTGGAGAGCTTTGGTGACAGAGCGAAGGGCCTTGTGAGCCGCAATAGTGTGAGGGGAGAATCAATGGAATAATTCAATGGTTTCTCCAGCACTCAACAACTGACGTGGTTCGCGGGTCTTAATCATAAGCGATTCCCTCAGTGTATAAAGTATGGTAAAAAAAATGGCATTGAAGTGTAAGCTCACTCACCCCATCACCGCACATACCAAATGCCGCTCCTCTGAGCAGCTGCACACTCTCTTGCTGCTTTTAAACTAAGAGGCAAAAATGGTGGGTTTTATTTATACACGCACTAAGGACTTCCATTTGGGGTTGAAATCAAAAACATGGAAGAAGGAACAGCAACAAAAATTACTTCACTTGTAACAAAATATACATACATACAGAAAAAGCTGTGTCGCGCCCATAATTCAATGGTTTCTCCAGCACTCAACCACAGACGCGGTTCGCGGGTCTTAATCATAAGCGATTCCTTCAATGTGTAGTCGGGTATATGACAGATGATGTCTCGTGGCGGTGCTGTATCAGAACTAGCCGGGGTTCGAAGCGCCCGGTGCGCACGATCAATCTCAGACTCCGGCAAAGAGGAGAGGCCTAGGATGCCGGCAAAGACCTTAGGAAGAAAGCCCTTGACCTCAGACACCAATTCCCTGAGGACGTTGTGCCTCCCCGACCTGTTCTTGAGGTTGCCGATGCAACGGTACAGGTCCAAGAATATGGGTCATGAGTATTCACAGGCCATTGTGTATCACCATGTCGTGCCACCGTTTCTTCAAAGTGCTCCACATACGTATCAATAGCGGAGACATCTGTTCATAACTCTGCCAGGTCTTGTCCAAAGGCTGCCTGGACCTGGTCCAGCATGTCTTTGAGGTCTGATCGGGTTGGCAATTCGGCACGAGTAGGAAGTTCCAAGATTGGGTGCACCAGTCTCCGGATCGCCACCTGATCGCCCATCGAGGAGGCTTCAGAAGGTGAAGGAGAAGATACTATCTTGGAGTCCCTGGCTCCAGAGGGCTGCGACTGCGAGGCTCTGGAAAAGGACGCAATGGAGCCAGCTGTGGAAAGGTTGGATGTGCCTGGGGTCTGTCTAGCTGATTTCCGGTGATTTGGTCAGACCATGAGCAAGTGTGTGTGAGCGTAGTAATCGGTTAATCGGTGGTTTCTCAGAGAGCTCCAGGACTAAGCAGCCATCTTGGTCTCCTATCAGATCACACCCCCACTAAAAAGTATATTACTAGACCAGGAGGGCAGCACTCAGCCTTTACAAAGTACGGCAGGCAAGTGCTTCTCAAGACAATAAAACACAACTCACCAGGACAGCACTCCAGCCAACAAATTCAAATATATCAACAGTAGCCTATATATCCGAAGATTTATATTTTCCGAAACTTAACTCCTTACATATTTTAACAACTCTTAACCCTTTCAGCATTTCAACAGTTCTCAACAAATTTAAGATTTTTTTTAAAGGTTTTACAGCTAAGTTTTGTTAAAATATTATGGGAATTTAGTTCACAATATGTGACCATAAATTGCTTAAGCCTGTCAACACCGTCAATGCATCCCACCTTTGACAGGTCCTACTGTACACTACCTAATGACTGCTTTTATGGGATTAACTCAGTTACTGAGGACAGAATTCTTTCTGCAGCTCCCTGCGATTCAAGGTTAAGTAGAGCCTGGAGGTGGTGTACCTGTGACAGGAAGGTGTGCTTGCCAAGGGTTGTCAGTCAGCCCCTATCATACAGAATACACCAGGAGGGCAGCACTCAGCCTTTACAAAGCACAGACGGCGGGTGCTTCTCAAGACTAAACAGCACAGCTCACCAAGAGTATATGAATATATATAGTATATATTCTATAATATGTCATCTTGTTATATAAATAATGTACAAACGAACAAAAAATGATCTTTACTATCATGCAGCGAACAGATGACAGGACTGATTGCTTTTAAATCTTCTCTGTATATTGAAAAATTGCTTCAGTTATAATGTGCTGAGGGTAAGAACCTAAAACCGACAAAACAGACCAATCACAGCAAATTGTGTTTAATATCATGACATAAGAGGAAGAACCTAGTGTCAGTGCAATAAGCTCTGCTATGTTTTGCATTGATTTGTTTTGCATTGCATGTGAGGGTTTTTTAGTGTTTTGTTTTGCATATTCCTTTAAAGTTTTTGTAAACTGACAGAGAGGTTTAAAGTCAATCATTTAAACATTTCCTGATAGAGGAGCACAGCATGTACCAATTTTAGTCATCATGATGTAAATGTAGAATACAGGTTGATTTACTCACATTAACCTTACAGTAGCTACAATAGTAAGTGTTATCAACATAACTTCAAAAATGTTTATCACTGAGAGTACATGTTCTTCAAAATACATGATTAGAACAACAAGGGTTCTGTCGGATGGCAACAGGATAGTTTCCATATAAAATATTAAACAGAAAGCATGATCTGCCCTGGTGACTCATGATGTGGAAACAACAAACATACATTAATTACCAATGTGTTGGCAACATATGCTGCATGAGAACAAGTTATATGCTGTTACAGCTGTTAAAACATTGAATAGCTCTCTGCCTGTAATCCTAATACAAAAAGAAGATTACATAAATATTATGGGATTGAATATTAAAGCTGTTTCAGGGTCTCCTTGCAAACAAATGCATTGTATGACAATGTTGACACAATGAAAAGTCAAATGCTCCCTTCAAACAGCAAGGATTGTAGACAAAGCACGTAGAAATGTTGTTAATATATATTTTTTGCAATTGCATACTTATTGTTTTCAGTTAAATAATTCTCCCAAAAGCTCTTGAAAAATCACCTTACACCAGGTTTATGGCAAAAATAACAAGTGATATGTAATTGCTTTTTAATCAACCACTGGGGAAACTTTTACGCATCCTACATCAAGTATAGGACGTGCAAAGAAATTATATCTAGGTGAAAAAGTGGAGCAATAAGCATTGTAAGAGGACCCACGTTAATTACAACAAATGGAACTGGGCCCAGTATGTTTAATGTCTGTACACAGGTAGAGGGGAAGAAAACACTAGTTTTCTTATCTGTAAGGACAAGGGGAGGAGAAAATGATTGGTATGCTAGGTTAATTTAAGTATACCAAACCTCCTAATTGTCACGGAGTTGGTGAAACATTCACAAAAATTTGTGAAATCAAAGAATTTCTTTTAAAACCTGTGAACAACTAGAAATGCCAGATAAAAGGCTTCTTTTGTTATTTTCAGCCAAGGCCTTTTTCTTATTTTAAAGGGACACTCTACTCAGGTTGTGTAGCATCTCCCGCTTTTCTCCAAGCTCCCCTGATCTATCAAAATCATGGGGTGAAGTGGAGGAGCTTCCTCTACCCCACCCAGCATTACCAGCAGCAAAGTCTTTTGAATTTTCCAGCTGCAGGTCACCAGATCGGTCACTAGTGACATCAGCATAAAGAGAGCAAGTCGACTTCACCTTCTCTGAGACAACCCGCTGTAGTGAGCATCCTCAGTGAGGCAGCCCATGGATCGGATCTTCACATGCGTTCACAGTTCTGATCCATCTTTCTGCGCAGGTGCTAAGGAACTTGTATACGTAAAGTGCAGAAGTCTTATTGCTCTGCGCAATTTGTGGTTCCTACACTATGCAAGTTACATAGCAGCGCTATAAAAATCCAAGGTTTTCAGATTGATTGGGATAAATGCAAGCTATTAGTCAAAGGGAGGAGCCGGCCATAAAATAGCTTTATACATGGTTATTCGGTTAACACATGCGTAATGGCTAGGGATGTGCATGGTTGAAAAATTTATTTTGTTTAGTTTCGTTTCGTTACGTTTTTAAATAATTTTGTTTTCAGAATTTCGTTACTAATTTCGTTTCGTGTTTCGTTAAATTTCAGATTGATTTTTATCGTATCGGATTCGTATCGTATCGAATCAAATTCAATAGTTGATATCCATTTGATAGTTCATTTCAAATTCGATAGTTGATATCGATTCTTAAAATTTTTCTTTTATGATGATGACACAGTGTAAAACGAAATAAATTCGTTATATGCCATTTAGCCTTTTCACTGCTGAGGATGTGTGGGGAACGTCCTCATTGACTCCTAAGGACAGATAGGGGTGGAGTTAAGGGTTCCTTTGAACCCCAATATCTCCCGACTTGTTTCAGCTAGCAGGGTCATATTTGGTATCATTAGAAAGGCCAGAGCATGGCCTATCCAATAATACCAAACATGACCATGTTTAAAGTAAAGGAAAAAAATAATAACAATAATAATACAAAAAAGAAAAATGTGTTTTTTTTAAGCCGTGAAATGGCTCAGCAGTGAAGGGGTTAGTTTAGTTTCATATCATATCGTTTCGTTTTCGTTTCGTATCGATTCGTTATTTGGAAATACTTCCGAATACGAATTATCAAATTTCGTTCCAAATTCTGAATTTTTACGAAACAAATGCCCATCTCTAATGGCGGTAGCTCTGAGGGAAACTTGTCATGCTGGTTATGATCAAGCCCATCTGGGAAAAAAAATCCAGGCACCTGAAAGGAGTGTGGTTTCTTCTGGAAGAAGGCAAATGGTCTGAAGAAAACCAAATGAGTTGGCATGGGCTGAGTACCCAAGGAGGAACCTTAGGGTCCTTTTAAAACAGCTGCATCAAAGCCTTTCTCTCTCTGTTCCTGCAAGCTGGACACCAACATCAAAGACCTATAGTATGTATTATAAATTACCTATAGTATGTACTGTGTTCATTAGATTAGATGGGGTTAAGTTTCCATTATTATTGCAAATATATGTTGTGCTAGTTTGTTCAGCCTTTAAATAAACATTTTTTGATTGTAGAAAGCAAGAAGTGTAAAGTCTAATTTTATACTCGGGGTTTAAGGTTATTAGTGTAATTAAGTATATTATAATATCGCTGCTAGGTTAAGGGGTATTTTATATAGATTTATAGCAATTACACAACAGAATAACCTTCACAACAAAAAAGTTTTATAGAGCACTAGAGCGTGATCATTTCAAGCGCAAATTGAGTAGAAAAGCTTCAGGGACTTCTGGGTTCAGAATTCTCTTAGCCAAAGAGGAGAAACTGTCCACCGCAAGAAATAAAAGGTGTGTAAAAATCACCAAACATAATGAAAAATAATTGGGCAGCGGCTTTCAGCAGCACCTGTCCAATTATTTAAGGGTAATAAAGGGAACTCTATTTTTCAATACACTATCCCTTTAATCAACTCAACATTTTCTACACCACATTAGAATTTCTTCTAGTTCTAAATATTCTCTTTAACAGTTGTAAAGAGTCCTACCCCCTCCCCTTTCCCAACCTACACACTCAGGTATAACCTAAATTACATAAGACCTTGGCTTTCACACATGTAAGGTTTCTGACTTTAAGCTTATCGACTTTAAGTATACAGTTAGCTCAATTTTACCGTTTTCTTAAATTTGTCCTGTCATAGATTTTGACTCTGTGTAATCAAAACAAAAGACAAAATGACTGCTCACAGGGTCCCGAGATGAGAGACTTGTCAACCATGTGTCCCAAATAAATTTGGATTATTTGTTTTGGACTCACATTTTTAGCCAATGCACTGTGAAAATCTCAAGCAATTGTATAGATGTAATTGAAATTTCAATTAAATGTGTTGTCTCCTATATCTGTCAATCAAATCATTGGCATAGTGGTCTGAGCAGGCTCCTGTGCCGACAAGCAGTGATAGGGTATTTTACCTGCTCTCTAATCAGTGGTTAACTGCCAATGTGCTGAGAAAGAAGTCAGCACACCACTGTCACTATACAGGACTAATTGTGCCATTGCCCTCCAGAACAAAATTCATTTGGACTATAGTGATAGGAATGTACGGCCCGAGGCTGAGGTATTAGGTGTTTAGTCTCAGTATAGTAATCAAGTGATACAGATATGAATGGGGTCAGTACTAAATCAAGATTCATCACTAAACGACTTTCAAATTAATCTTAATAATCCTTATAATCATGGGATATCCCTGGTTTGGTAAACTTTAAAGTCTATGAAGCTCACTGGATTGTAAACCTATATATGAATAGGAAATATCAAGCATTAAAGCTTTCATGGGATAAAATATACACTTTTGGCCCGAGCATTTACTCTAAAGTTGACATTTAAACTTGAGTATTTCGGCCTTTCCCAATTCTCCCCACTCCAAAGGATAATAAAATTGAGATGTGACTGAAGCTAGTTGTCATGGTACTGCAGGTCTCAACAACCTTGACCCTCCAGATGTTTTGGAACTACATTTCCGATGATGTTCAGCCACTCATTACGTTCATCTGGAGGGCCATGGCTGCTGGCCCATAAGTTTTTCACTGTGATCAGTGCACTATATAGGAAACCACGTAGCTGCCGGTACCTATACATATAGGAGATGTATCATAGGCATGCACAATGGGTGTGTCTGGCACTCAAAGTTAGTGTGACGCACTTTATCGAGAATGCTTTAAAGCAGTGGTCCCCAACCTTTCTCCTAAGGGCCCACTAACAGGTCAGGTTTCCCAGATTTCTGAAGCACAGCACAGGTGATATGATTTGCTGCCCCGTGATTGCAGGATTCAGTCTGCATTTCCTCAAGGTAATGCTTCCAACCTGACCTGTTAGAGGTACCTGAGGACCAGGGATGTAGACCACTGCTTTATAGTGTCCATGGAATACAATAAAAATGCATAAGTTGTGAGCTTGGCCAACTGCAGACGGGAGTAGATGTGCCTTGGTGGAGCTCCGCTGTTTACACCTTCGTTTGGGGAGGGTTTTCGGCTGAATTTCCCCACCAATTTTTCCTAAGTGTGGTCCCTCTGTGGCTGGCTGTTGGGTATGCATAGTCTGGAGCCCGTTTGACCCTCCCTCCGGACCAGAGACTAACGCTGCAGTATTTCGGCCAGAGTGATTTTCCGGCAGCCACCTTGGGTCCTACCTCTGGGTATTGATCCTTGCCTTGCTGCTTCTCCGTCCCACCAACGAATTATGCCCCAGGATGAGACTGTGCAGCAGGCTGTGGAGTCGTTGGGCCCATGTCTCCCGGCCACTATCAATGACATTGTGGTGGGAGCGGACGGAGCGCTTGGGGGACAGCTGCGGGGTACTCCACCCCCCGGAGGCTCCGAAGGCCATGCTAGTAAGCCTAGACATCTGTTTACTGTGGATGTTGGGGGAGAATGGAGACCCGCTTACCAGAGGAGTGCGAAGCCGCATGATGGCTGTCACGTCCACTGCTCCGAAGGGGTCTCGGGCCACTCGGGGGGAAACCCGGCAGCGCCATCAGCGCTGTTAGCTGGCCGGGTGCCAGGTCGCGTGGTGGATGAGGGGGCAGGTGTAACGTTGGGGGCTTACAGCCTTTCAAGTGTGCTTGAGGGCAGCATGTCTGATGCTGCTCGCTCACCAACACCCGGTTTAAATTGAAACAGGCAGGGAGGTGGCTGCATGAGGTGCGGCTTGAGAGGGGGGCGCGGTCTGGTGAAGGTCTTTTAAAAACCAACACTTCCTTCTAAGCAGTGCCAGATCGTGGTTATCCATACCTGAGCTCCTTGTACCTGAATTCTCTCGTGATTTAACCTGTTATTGACCTCTGCTTGTTTTCTGACTATTCTGCCTTCCGTTGCCCTAGATTATTTCCTTGTACTACGCTTCTGCACTGATATCGACCCGGCTATTCCATTTGACTATTCTATACTCTGTATTCCTGATTCTGGCTCGTCTGACTACTCCTGTGCTGCTGACCTGGTTTTGTATTACGACATTGTCTTTGATTAACCCTTTCTGTCTAGCTAGTATACCTGGCCAATTCTAAGGACCAGACAGTTAGGGATTCTTCTACGGCTACCCTGTTGGTAGCTTTTGGGCTCTGTGGAGTGTTGGGCTTTAAGGACTGCGTGGTGGGATCCGGGAACCGGGACAGCAGGATGCCGCGTGGTGACGCAGAGCCGTTGGCTTTAAATCCTGACCGCGTGAACTGACTCGTTGCCTTGTCGTGGAGTTGCATCCCACAGAGCTAGTGATTCAGCACTTGCGATTCACTGATTTATTTCTTGTTTGCTGGTATACTGACGCAGATTGTATGAGGACCCTGCTTATTACTGACCTGGATTGCTTAATCAACTATTCAATTTCTGACCAGGCCTGTATGATTACTACTCTTGATACTGACCAATTTTGCCTGAGAATCTGTCCTGTTACCGACTCTGCTAGTCTGAGAACCACTCCTGATATTGACCCAGCTTGTCTGAAAACCTGTCTTGATGCTGACCCAGCTTGTCTAAGAACTATTCCTGCTGTTAACCCATTCTGCATGAGTGCCAATCCTGTTTTGAGATCGGTATATAATATACTTGGTTTGTGTATTGTACTGTGTGCCTGTATCAACTCCCTGATGAAAGCAGGAGTATATAGGGCTAGTATTACCGACCACTCAAAGATCGGAGGGATTAGAGGTCTGTCTATAGGGATCTGCATCGGTGTAACCAAAGGGAATCTTGACAATGGCTCTGATGGAGGCATGTAGGGGTGCCGGGGCACTGCGAAATAAAGCATCTGGGATGACCTCTCGCCAGGGCTGTGTTATTAGCTGTGTGCCGATGCGGAGGTGCGCTGCGCTGAAATTGGCGATCCGGATGAGGAGCTGTGCTTGGACTTCCTGACCCCCGAGTTGACCCTGGACCCGAGTGCTGGAGTGCTGCCGGCTGTCTGCAGGTCCCAGTCTGTTGCGGTGGTAGCCAGGCCAGTCGAGCTGGATTCCCCTTGGATGGATGGTGAGATGACAGAGTCTCAGGCGGGCTGGAGATGCGGTACTGGGCTAGTTGAGGTCCTGCAAAGCTGATGGAGCTGCTGTTGGGGTTACCAGGAAGCTGTTTGTCCGACGAGTCCCTCTCTCTATGTTTTTGAGATTGGGAGGTTATGAGCCTCGCTCTGTGGCTGGATATGGGCTGACACAGACTTTTGTTTTGTTTTTTCGCCCACTTACAGCCCATACCGTGAGTTGAGCCCACCTCAGAATGTCCTTTTTCTTCCTTATTCCCCTTATTTTACATTTCTCCCCCCCCCCCTGCTGTGCATTTGAGTCTCCTATGGAGGACGTTTATGATTAGTTTTCTTTTTTTTTCTCTCTCGCTGCCCTTTTTATTTTTATTAGTGTATTTTTTTAGACTTATTTTTGACGGCCCCTTTCCTTTTCGCTTTTCACGAAACGGTTCTATTTGATGTTAATCTCGGGACTTGCTTGACCCTCTCTTGATCTGTTATATGCTGTGTCTGTCTAAAATTTCAAAATAAAGTTTTTGTTTTTTTAAATGAATGCATAAGTTATTGTTGTATACATTGTATTGTCACAAATAGGTTACACTTGACGAAGTATGGAGAAAGCATCAGTAAGGCTGGTAACCAAACTGAAAAGAAAGGCAAAAGAAGAATCAGAATCTTTAAATAACACAGAGGAATGCAAGGTTAGTATGACAAATAAAATATGCCGACATGGTCATGGAAACACAGGAATGAGCAAACCATACCCTTAAGCAGCAACTCATTACAAGAAGCATTAAACTGAGGGACAAAAAGGACACCATGATGAAAAGGTGAAAAAGTAAACACTGATAAAGAAAATGTAAATATATATGATATACTGAAGTATAGGAGAAAAACAGAGTATAATAAAATATGAAAGGCGCATTGCAGTGTGTTTTATGCAGTAAGCCATAATGTCTCCAGTCTGGTAAAAGAAGCATTTTATCAACCAAAACTATTTACTTATTGTCTGCCTACAAGGAGTTAATCCTGTTTCTGAATGAGCCTGTCAACCTCAACCATTTGCTCCTTAGCTTTATGGATCACAGTAGCGAGAGGATGATTCTGTATTATGTACAGTGCTCAGGAAGAAAATTTGAGAAGGAAAAAGTAAAATTCCTTTTAATGGACTATAATCAGACTCAGGTGTAAGCTTAACCAAAGCTCTAGTAAGCCATTAAAATCTATGGATGTGGCAAGCTTTAAAACACTTTAAGGGCAGTATTACAATGTTGGTGCTAACTTAACCAGAGCTGTTGTAAACTTAAAACCTCCATAGGCTATAATGGCTCTGGTAAGGTTACAACAGCTCTGGTTAAGTTAGCACCAACTATGTAATATAGCCCTTTGCCTCTGTTTAGTCTGTTTATATCTGGCTTGGAATATAGCACAGTGAGTACTCGCCACTTTAATTCAGTATTTTCTATCAGCAAAGAATGGGCACCTCATACTACATGGATGCAATAGATACTACAAGTCTACATGACATAGAAATTATAGTACAAAAAATTGTTGAAATAACTTTTGTATCATGCAGCTGACATAGCTGTTAATGGTGTCTGTAGGTGTTCATGAAATCAGTTCTATAGCAGTAACATGGACCACCTGGCTGATATAATATTCTACACAGATACTAGTAGCCATTTAGTTATTTCTGCTGATCTCATTATAATTTCAAAGCTATGATAATGTAGAGTATGTGCTACTTCGTTCCACGGACTATATTTGATACTGTGAAGTAGTAAGGGGATGACGGCACTCAGGTACAATGCAATGGTGCTACAGAGAGTCAGTGGAATTGGGTGCCTAGGGGTCTAGGGATGCCACCCCTATGTAGACAAAAAAGCAAGCAGGGACTCGGAATGCCACAAGCAAGGAAGTATTTTATTTACAACAGCAATATTTTGGCTTAACACCCAGGCCTTCTTAAGTTTGAGAAAGACTGGGTGTTCATCCGAAACATCGCTGTTGTCAATAAAATACGTCCTTCCTTCTGGAGTGCCTGGTCCCTGCTTGCTTTTCATTTGATACTGTGACTCTTGTCATGAATGCTTATTTGATCATGATACCATGATATAAAAAACATTACCGTCATAGCAGCTTTGGTGTGCTGTCTTCCAGGATACTGAGAGAGGAAACAAAGGATCTCATCAGTTGTATGAACTCGACTGCATACACTGCACTGGAAATGAATAAAGGAGGACAGCTGTTAAAACATACCTTTTTATTCTTTATTTCTACATCAACGGCTGTGGGTTGAATGGGTGATTCATCAAGGACTCTTGACAACTGATGTATTTAATAAGAATATTACTAAAACATTGCAGCAAGAATATAAATGTTCTTCAGTAAAATTTCACTCCTAACAGATTAACAAACCCCTTTTCCCTTTATTGTTTATGGATTGCTATTTCCATAATTACCTGGGTGAGGTAAATCCTGTTTCACAAAATAGTATTTTTCTAATCCAGTCACCCATCATGACCACCATAAATAGGGCTTTCTTGATAGGTAATTATAGGAAGATCGAGCTTTGTAGTGCTGAGCACACTAACTGCATTCAGCGAGATGGCGACACGGGCATCAGAGTGGAAGGAACATCCACTCTCACGGACATTCCTTCCGCTCTCAAGTGCGCTCATGTGACCCCCGGCCCTAAACAGAAAATATACCACACTGGAGCAAGGAAGGGGAAAATAAGGTAAAACAAGAAAAAAAATACAGGGAAAAAACAAGGAAAATAATCAAAACAAATGGAAAGAACAAGGCAAATGGAGGAACAAACTGAGAAGGAAGCAGGGAACCAAAAATAATATGAACTAAATAAACAGTGCGTAAATAACAGAGAGAAATACTGACAGCAGGAACAAAGGCAGCAGATAGACCCTTATGATAGAGCACTGAATGGGAGTGAATTCCTTATAAAGGAAGAAGGCCAGTGCTCTATGGTTCGGTGATCAAGAACCTGGCAGGCTGCAGGAAAATCCTGGAGTGGAAGGTAAGAAGGGATGAACCAGACAGGAGTAAGAGTCGGCCAGGATCAGCTCACCCATAGGACTCAGGCTCGAATTGTGACATGCGCCAAGCAGTCATACGACCTCTGAGATAGGCGATCTTTATTACCTAAATACTTGGTAGTGTTGAACACTAATACAACATGAAGGTAATTTCTGCATAAATCCTTAAGATTCCCTGTCAATCACTTCCACTGGAATGCCATTGGCTGTAAGAGGAAGAGGTGTCCCACAGGATAGCCCTCTGCTCACTTCTTGATAGGTAATTATAGGAGGATCGAGCTTTGTAGTGCTGAGTGCACTAACTGCACTCAGCGAGGTGGCGACACGAGCGTCAGAGTCCTCCTATAAATACCTTCCTATAGGGGTTATTCAGAAATGTCACCAAAATGCAACCGGACACTGAAATTCAGAGACCTTCTGCTGCCAATTGACTGGCAACGTGCTGACTAATGAGTTAGCGCATCAAGTTCACAATAGAGTGTGAAAGTGCAGCGCTGTCATGACCAGATTTCAGCAACCCCCAGAGAGGAGGTCCATGGCGCCCACCCGTGGACACCTGATGGTTGAGGTTTACATTTTTCATTGAAGATTATTGAAACATTAACCTCCATCTCACAAAAATGGGAATCATTTTTACAGGATTATGATAAAGACTCTGTATCAAGTCCCTATTCTAATTAGTATGGGATCAATGTAAAGGGGTGGGGGGGGGATCCAGACACTTGAGTTGTTGGGAGTGTTTGATGGGAAAACAAACTCCCCTGAACTGTCTTTTTTAATTTTTTTAATAGCTGCCATAAAATACCCATCCCCAATTGCCCAGGGAATATGTGTTCTTCATAGCTATGTTTTATTTCACCTCTAGAGATAAAATTGTTTAACCACAAACAAACCAAGCAGGAATAGGAGGAGTTGTGCTTTATATACTTTACGTATTGTGACAACATAAGGGATGAGCTATAAGTAGGAGCCTGGAAAAAGATATTTTTAGCTATTGCTATGGGGCTAAGTCTCCTAGCTCAGCCAGCTCACCTGTCCCGTCTTAATTAGCTTTTTAAATAGCTCTGATAGAGCAGGGAGCGGTCTCAGAATCAGGATGCACTCGTTGGGTATGGCTGGAGACTTGCAAAGTATCTGACTGCCTGTAAATATATATGTTTGGAGGGAAACTTGTTTACAACTACTACACTGACGCAACCATCAATCACTCTCACCTTACAGTCCTCTCCTCCTGTTTCCAACCCCAACCCTCCCAGATTGTGAGTTCCTACGGGAATAGGGCCCTCATCTCCTCCTGTACTGTTTGTCAAATGTTGTTCTATGTATTGTAACCCTGTCTATACTGTGCTTATTGTACAGCGCTGCGGAATATGCAGGCGCTTTATAAATAAAGAATAATAATAATAATAATACAACTACTGTGGATGTTTTCTTTATTTACAATGAATGGCAGGATAATCAATAGCAAATATGTCATTTTGTTTATGCTCCTTTGGTTGTTGCTGAAAATACTTTGATTTAAAGAGACTTTATTTTTTTGAAGACATCATATAGAAAAATTTAGGAGGTTTCACAATGCCCACCAATCCACAGATAATACGACCATCCCAGACCTGCCAAGTCACACAGTCTGGCTCTGTGACACATGATTTCCACTCAGTCATCTTAATCACTCAGCAGTCCTAGCCCGACACCCGGTTTTCAGGAGGCCTGAGGGAAAATGCATTGTGAGCACCTTTTTAATGGCTTAAATGGTTGTAATCGCTGCTTTAGAAGTCCATACACAAGCGTTGCATGTATGATCAGCCCTGATTGGCTGCTCAGCAGGACAGCTGGTCCTAGTAAAGGGCAATATTAGAGAATAATAATGATAGAGTAAATATAATCTAAGATAAAAGGACAACAAATAAGCAAAATAAAATTTGAAAGTAATGAAAAAGCCAGATTGACGGAGGAAGGGCTTTTGCAGAAACACGTCTCAGTGGATTGTACGCGGCGCCGTTAGGGGACAAGAGGACTTTTCATTACTTCTGAATTTCATTTTCCTTATTTGTTGTACTTTTATCTTAGACCACAATATAGGGTAAAAATCTATGACCCAATGTTTTTATCATCATTATTATTTTCTAATCAACGTTTCAGTCCTTTTAGGGGACTTTCTTCAGGACAAATTTTAACACCTAACATCAACCACTTGGCTATGGAGAACACGCTGAGCGAGTCCTCTGTTTTCCCTATAGGGTGCGGAGACCGCGCCCAACACATCATTTCGACCCCATGGCTCAGTGACGATCTGGCACTGACCATGTTGCTAACCCGACGTGGGCTGACCTCTCCGAGACTTCCCCCGCCCACTGACACCAGGGACTCCACCCCCCAGCTGGGCAGAAAAATCCCTTTGGTGGAGATACAAGAGTCCTTTAGAACCGTAAAATATACAGTGACGTGCAAGGTATCATTGGAAGCGCCAGAGCATGGTCTTTCCAGTGATTTCAAGCATGACCATGTTATATGTAAGAATAATAAAAATAATTAAATATACAGTAACAGTTTCCCATTTCTAATGTTTTTTAACAAGAGTGGCCCATAGACTATATAACCCCAAATGTTTGGATGATAAAATATGAAAAAAATAGTTTTAAACACTGTAGATGATTGAAATTTGAATGAAAATTTACGTTTATTTTATGTTTTTTTTTTATAGCATTTGGATGGGTCATGACGTGTACACATAATAATGATATATTTTGAATCTTCCAGGGCTGCTGAAACTAAGGATATATAATTTGTATTATAATAAAACATGATTTTACCCATTGTACTACGCTACAGAACTTGTTTTAGTTTATAAATGCTTATAGCTGTAACTTCAAAACATGTTTAACCAGTTGAATGCAAAGGACGTGCAGGAAAAGCCCTCTCGTTTCACTCCTGTGTGCGGAGGATGCTCCGCACACGTCTTCGCTCTGCCCCCATTCAGCACCTATCTGGCGCCGAACTGGAGCTTCAACCACAGCAGGCTGGCATCTTTCATTTCAGCCCCCATTGTGGGACTGCCCCATTGCTCATGACCTTTCCAGTGATGCCCCTCTTAACCCCTTACCTGTCAGTATCGTGGTATTCTTTCTGTGGGGCTGACATCTGCCTCCGGGTCCTCCACTCATCCACTGATGTCGTTGCGCATTGGCGTGATGACGTCAGAAAGGGAATCCCCTAACCGGGCAGGGGATTCCCTATTTCCTTTAGACCTCCATATCTTGCAAGGTAGAGGATCATCTTTGGTATCAACAGAAAGGTCAGAGCATGGTGTTTTCAATGATACCAAACATGGCCAAGTTATACGTAAAAAAAAAAAAAAAAAATACATTTTAAAAACTTATAAAAATAAATGTTGGTTTTTTTTTGTTTGTTATTTTTATAATGCAGCACTGTTGTTCACTTTCAATTATAATGTGAACAATGATGCTGCGCAAACTCGCCTTCTCATTTCCCACTATGGTAAATGTTGTTTTTACAGTTTTATTTAAAATTGCCTATTTTCTCATAAAAATACAGTTACGGGTTCCCATTTGTAGAGTAAACATAGAATATAAAACCACAAAGGCTCAGATGATAAAATGTTTTTATGTTTTATATTTTACATGCTGTAAGGCTGGGGTCAGACCAGCGCATTTTTAACGTGCGTTCTGGTGCACTTAATCACGGCCGCACTAGCAGCAAATGACGGGCAATGACAGCCAATATACGACGTACGGTCGCACGAAAGTCCGGCCGCACAACGCAAGTGGAAAATGAACGCATTTTTTCGAGAACGCAGAACCTCTAGTACGGACGTACAGAGTGCGCTGCGTCCGCATAGCGGTGTGTGTGTGTGATTTGGAGACGTCAGACCCTGCTCGTGTCCGGCCAACATAAGGTCCAGACGCAAAAAGTTTCCTGGTTTGGATTCGTAAAACATCACGCACGAAAATGCGCATCGTATGACCGTTTTCGCATATTCCGTGCAAAAATACATCAATGCGTTCGGACGCACTTTTTTACGTTCGCGTGTAAAAATGCTTTCGTTAGACCCTAGCCTTAATCAGACCTCAAAATTTGCACTCGCATTCGGCGAGTGGAAATTAGCTGAGGGCGAGTGGGGCGGACTGACCCGTTGGTTGCTGGGGCCAGGTTCAGTATGCCACCGCTTTAATTCACAGCTCCGGTATCGGACTCTTGGAGTCCGAATCTGGAGCTGTCTGCATGATCGGCGCTGACCCCTCCCGCGTGATCACGCTGACCCACCCACGTGATGTTTCGTAGACTCGCAGCACTTGCGCTGCGAGTGTGCGATGCTTCACATGGGTGGGCAGGTGACCCGCGAGATTCACGTTCGTGGATCATCTGCCCACCCATGTGAAGCGTCGCACACTCGCAGCGTTAAGTGCTGCGAGTCTACGAAGCATCACGTGGGTGGGTCAGGTGATGAGCGGGAGGGGGTAGCACCAATGCAACGTGCCGTTCCCAAACTCTTGTTATGAGTGTGGGAAGCACGCTGCAGCTCCGATCAGCATGCAGAAGAGGTGGAGCCAGCCTGCATCCAGACCGGGAAGGAGGACAGAGCAGCCCAATCTGCTGAATTTGTAAGTAACTGTTTCGGGGGAGAGGGGGTGTAAAAAGAAAGGGAGAGATGGGTATAAATAGAAAGGGAGAGGGGGTGTAAAAAGAAAGGGAGAGAGGTGGTGTAAAAAGAGAAGACAATGGGGTGAAAAAGAGAAGAGAATGAGAGAGGGTGAAAAAGAATGAGAGAGGGGGTGAAAAAAAGGGAGAGGGGGTGAAAAAGAAAGGGAGAGGGGGTGGAGAAAGAGAAGGAGTAAAAAGAATGAGAGGGGGTATAAAAAAGGCATTGGAGCTCTGATATCCTCCTACACACTGCACATTATTGTGAGTTTTATTGCTGTGGTGCTCTCATAAAGTAATGCGTAGTGTGTATGAGTGTATCACAGAGCTCCACAGCAATAATACTCACAGTAATGTGCAGTTTGTATGACCGTATCAGAGCTCCACAGCGATAAAACTCAGTAATGTGCGGTGTGTATGAGCGTGAGTTTTATTACTGTGGAGCTCCCTGATATGTACAGTGTGTATGAGCGTATCAGAGCTCCACAGCAATAAAACTCACGCTCATACACACCGCACATTACTGAGTTTTATCGCTGTGGAGCTCTGTGATACGCTCATACACTCCACACATTATTTCCCTTTATGTTTCCACTGCTTTGTTATATTATTAATGATAAATAATAATTTAAGAGGGTGTGTTTAGGGGCAGAGTTAAGGGTAAGGGTTGGGTGACGAGTAACTCTTAGGCTAGGGTCAAACGAAAGCATTTTTACACGCGAACGTAAAAAAGTGCGTCCGAACGCATTGACGTATTTTCTCGCGGAATACGTGAAAACGGTCATACGATGCACATTTTTGTGCGTGATTTTTTACGGATCTGCAATTAAACACGTAATCTAATTAACCAAATCAATAGGTGAATCAAAAAATAAGGTGAAGGGGTATAAAAAGCCATTTTGTGGATGGTGGCGTTTCACCAAGATGGATGCACTGCAAGTGTTTGTGTTTGCTGCAACGGGCTACCTGTACCTCCAGAACAAAAGACAACGGCGATCATGGGTTCATCCCATCAACGCTGCCAGACACACGCATGGACACTTTGTGACGCTGTACAGGCCACTGCGAGAGAGGGACCCCGTGAAGTTTTTCAACTACATGCGGATGTCCATCCCCTCATTCGATGAACTGTTCTCACAGTTACGGGAGCCGCTGACCAAGAGGGACACCATCATGAGGGATGCCATACCACCGGAGGAGATGCTGGTCATCACTTTGCGGTAAGTACTTCCAAACACCAGCATGCATGACTTAGCTGCCAGTCAGCAGACATGTGTTCGGTGTGCAGAGCCCCTATTGTCGGTCTGTAGTGACATGTACGCAAGCACATTCATACCCACCCACATGCAAGCATCACATTCCAAGACACGTCCAAAAAAACCTCTGACACTGACAAGAATGTATGTAAATAGAAATATATTGTAATAAACAAGAAAATAAATAAATTACATATTTGTAACATACAGTGTATATACATAAGAAAATAACATGAAGGACAAAACATAACAGTGACAACAGGAACAGCATGCCAACCAAAAACATAAAACAGACAAGACACCTCACAAATCCTGGTACAGAGGAGCATCTGGCTCATGAGGACCATGTGTGGATCCGCGGCGGTACCCAGACTCTGGGGGAGGCCCAGCAACATGGGACATGGGTGGGTGGGTGGTGCCTGGCTGTGGCTGGCATAACCAGTGGCATGGTGGCCTTGTGGCACAGCACCATAGTAGACCGCAGCCTGTTCTGGACGGGACAGGATCTCATGGATGAGGTCCAGGGATCTGCGGCGGTACTCCACCTTCTGCGCCGGGGTCATCTGGTCCAGCAGGGATTGACAGGAGTGGACAAAGGACATGTCCTCACTGTCAGTGATGGTGCAGCGTGGAGGTTGTGGATGGTGCGACCCCATGAAGCTGACCATGGCCTGCTCAAAGTCGCTAGGCGGTCCCCTCCTCCTGTTGTGAGCCGGTCTGGTGCTGTCTCTCGGTGCTGGAGCTGGCACCGGTCCGGTCTCCACCTCCCCCTCCACCTGCGAGTCCGTGCCACCCTGGTCAACCTCCTCCTGGCAGCTGCCAGAACCCCCTGTTGCTCCTGTGAGCCAGAGGTGGATGGCTGATCAATGCTGCTCACAGTTGGCCTTGGCTCCTGGGTCCTTCTGAGGAACGACAATTGTTCGGTGTAAAGATAGCTGCCCCAGCTCCAGAGCGCGCAGCTGCCGCTTCCTTCTTCAGGACCTGGGTGTAGTTGTCCCTGATAGTGCGCCACTTGTTGATGATTTCATGTGCTGCAAAACATAATGAGAGTGACATTAGGTTCGGTTCATATGATGTGATCATAACACAGATTTAATTCATATTTCCCAGGTATCTTGCTAGTGGATGCAGTTTGAAGGATCTGCATTACAACTTCCGCGTTGGCAGATCAACAGCTGGTGAGATCGTCCGCAAGGTGTGCCAAACAATATGGGAAACCATGAAGGAGCTACAGTATGTTTACCAACACCCACGGACGAGGCATGGGTAGCAATTGCAGCAGGATTTTGGGGGAGAGCCAACTTCCCCAATTGCCTTGGAGCCGTGGATGGCTCACTGTATCAAAATTATAAACATTTCTTTTCCATTGGCCTACTGGCGGTGGCAGATGCCAACTATGATTTTGTGTATGTGGATGTCGGATCATACGGCAAAGACTCTGACTCCACATTGTTCAGGAACTCTACACTGTGGGATGAGCTCGAGAGTGGGACCCTGCACCTACCCAGACCCGCGCCATTGCCTGGCAGTGACGTGGCAGTCCCCTATGCCTTCGTGGGTGACGAAGCATTCGGCCTATCCACACATCTCCTACGGCCCTACTCAGGGACACACCTGACTGCGAAGAAGCGGGTGTTTAACCCCTTAAGGACCCCTGACGTACCCTGTACGTCCTGTACTCGGGTCTCTCTTAGACCCGCGGACGTACAGGGTACGTCAGCGGCGCCTAATCCCCCTCCCGCCCGATACTCACCTCCCTCGCTGGATCCCACGGCGATCTGGCAGGGAGGAAGCCTGCCCATGTGATTTACATGGGCAGGCGAGGCTGATGACGTCGCCACGCTGCGTGGTGACGTCATCAGCAAGCGTCCCCATGCAATTCAATGGAGGGGAGGGGGGGGCTCTATCTCCCCAACCATTGAAGCTAGGGAGATGCCGTTTGCACTGCTGGAGAGGGGAGAGTCTCCCCCTTTCAGCGATGTATGACATTAACCTAACACTAATTGGCGCCAAAACGCGATTCGAACCTGGGGGGGGGCTGACATATTGGATGTCAGCCAAGCCTCCAGGTCCCCCCCCACCCACTGACAACCTCACCATATGTGTGAGGATGTCAGTGGGCCAGTTAACCATCTAGCTGCCATGTAGAGATAAGGGGATCCTATGGATCCCTTTATCTCCCGATCCGTGGCAGCTAGATGGTCATATTTGACATCATTTGAAAGGCCTGATTATGGCCTTTCCAATGATACCAAACATGACCAGGTTTGGTTTTTAAAAAAAATACAAAAAAATAAAATTAAAAAAAATAATAAAAAAATTAAATAAAATAAAAAAATGTTTTTTTTTAAAAAGTTTTTTTGTCTGGGGGGGGTTTAATTAAATAGGACCTAGGCTTTCATCTAAAAATAATTAGCACAAAATGGTCAGAATGAGCGCAGCGCACATAGGTGAACTGTCTCAGCAGTGAAGGGGTTAAAAAGCAAACGCATGTAAATATTGTGTATTTCTAGTCTCGGGACAAAATTTTGAACCTATTTAGCCGGGGTCTTTTTGGGTGGTTGTAGATTTTGGGGATTAAATTACGAAAAAGTGTGTTTTTACCATTTTTTTCATCATATTTAATATTTTTTTATAGTAAATTATTCGATATGATGGAAATAATGGTATTTCTAGAAAGTCCATTTAATGGCGGGAAAAAGGGTGTATAATATGTGTGGGTTGAATAAACGAGTAAGAGGAAAATTTGACCTAAACCCTAACAGCGCAGAAACGTAAAAACAGCAGCGGTCACTAAAGGACGGATTTGTGTAAAACCGCCCGGTCACTAAGGGGTTAATTAGTGACGGGCGAGACGGTATGTGGAGTGTAGCTTTGGCATACTGACCAACAAGTGGAGGATTTTTCATAGACCACTTGATGTAAATGTGGATTTCTGTGTCGATATAGTGAAATGCTGTTGCATCCTACATAATTATATTCGTGCGAGGGATGGTTTTAATTTCGCTGATACCCTCACAGTTACGGGTCTGGATGAATATGCAAACCATGACAGAATAGCTGTGAATATACACAGCAACAGGTTTCACGATGCTCTGTCTGATTATTTTACTAGCGATGCAGGGCAGGTGCCCTGGCAGCTGGGGAGCATTTAACATGTGACGGCACCTATTATGTTTGCCTTTACTTTTATTGTACATGCAATTTACATGTGATTATGAATTAAATAATCATGTACTCACTCTGTAGCTTCTGCTCTCTGTCAGACCACGTATCATACTCCAGGTACACCACCCTCGACACTGCAACCCATGCGCTGGCCTTTCTGGGTTTGTCCTTGTACAGGTCACAAGCCGTGTCCCAAAGCTCGGGATGCTCCGCCACTGCAGCTATCAGACGCACCACATCAATATACAGACCAGCCATCGTCTGCAATTGCCAGGTACCACAACAGCCACAACAGGACACTTTTTTCGTCTGGACGTTATATAGGCCGCACATGTGCAGCGTCTGACGTCTCCTAATCACGCAAACACGCCGCTATGCCGCAGCTGCGCACTCAGTACGTCAGTAGTGTACTAGCGGTTCTGCATTCTCAAAAAAATGCATTCAAATTCCACTTGCGTTGCACGGCCGGACTTTTGTGCGGCCGTACTTAGTATATTGGCCGTCACTGCCCGTCATTTGCTGCTAGTGCGGCCGTAATTAAGTGCGCCAGAACGCACGTTAAAAGTGCGCTGGTCTGACCCCAGCCTTAAGGCCTGGCTAGTAGCTTGGGACCTGAACTTTTGAGCCCTGCTGTAAATGATTGAAATTTGAATGCAAATTCTAATTTTTTTGTTATAGCATTCTGGCAGGACATAACATATACATACGTATAATAATGATATATTATCCATCAATATTATGTACAATAATATATGACTTCAAATCGCGTTTAAACATGATGAGCACAAAACGGTCAAAATTAGTTCAGCACATAGGTGAAATGGCTCAGCAGTCAAGGGGTTAAACATGATGAGCACAAAATGGTGAAAATGAGCTCAGCACACACAGGTGAAATGGCTCAGCAGGGTTGAAGGAACACTACCACTTATAGCTGTAACTAGATTTCTTGCGCATTACAAATTAAACACTTTATAAAACACAAGCTGCTGTTTTTTTTCTTTGAAGTAATTGCATTTAAAAAGGAAAAATAATTAGTTTTTTTATCTCCTGTTTCCATTTTATGGATATTGCCCATGGTGCAATATTTACCAAAATCTGTGCAAACATTTTACTGTAAAAACTGTTCTCTGGAGGCGGTGTTACTTGTTTGTGAACTATGGGTAAACAATAGAATGTCACAATCTGAGGTGCCAGTGGTTTCATGAAACGAAACTCATTCTCTGAAATTACACCAGTTTCCTTCCCATCATCTAATAGATTGCATAACTATCACATCTGTCGGGTCACCTACAAGAGGAGTGTATGTCTTTCCTATCATCTAAGTAGATATCAAGAACCATTCTTTTATATACATCACGAGACATTAACACCGTGCTGCCGCCTTTATTAGATTTAATAAGATCGGCATCTTGTTGAAGATCTCTGAGGGCCAACCATTCTTTAGGCTAGGGTCAGACGAACGTGATTTCTACGGACTGTGCGTCCGTGCAGTACGGAAGTACGGAAGACACAGTAGTGGCCACACAGTCCGTTTTTCCACTGACGTATTTTTTGACTGATGTAGGAGGGAAAATAAATTAAAATGCAAAACCATTTTGTCCGTCAAAAATGCTGGACATATAAATGCAGTCCGTCTGACCACGTTCCATCACTCACACACAAAGCTATGCGGATGCAGCGCACTTTGTGCGGCCGTTCTAGGGGTTCTACGTTCTTGCCTAACTTGCGTCCGTTTGCCACGGACATTGTGCGTCCGCAGTTCAGTGCGGACGTACTTCGTGTGTGGGACTCTATTTGCCTTTATGTCATGCTATCACAGACGTACTTTTTGTGCGCCATCACGGACGTGAACGGTGCGCTCATCTGACCGGAGCCTTACGTGTAAAATTCGAAGGCACATTTTCACACATTTTCTGTTCATTTAGTTGTGATATATCATGACACCCCAAATTACAAAAGGTGTCAATAGAGCTAAACTCACTTAGCGCCGGCGTGAATTTGCTCTTTAGATGTAAATTCGTATATCCTGGCTCATTAGTATGATTTTCATCAAGCAAGCTCAAAACAGTATCTAGACCCTTTAAATCTGTCTGTTAGACCATATTGTTTGGCAGTCTTTTCCTTCTGTATCTGATGGTATTTATGTAAAGCTAATTTTCTCATAAACAGGTGTATATCCTTGATCCAATTAAATTTATTGAAGCGTGGTTTCGGGATAAATGACAAACCTCTAAGTAAAACCTTCTCTTCAACAGGAGACAGATTTATTTATTTATTTATAAAGGATTTTACCAGGAAGGATACATTGAGATTTCTCTCGTTTTCAAGTATGTCCTGGGTTCAAGTACATTGAAGTGTTACATTTACAGAAATACAAAGTAATACAATGTAAGATATTAACAAACAAAATATACAGATTAACAGAAAATAAATATGTAGGAATATAGTCACTAGGTTACATGTTTACAGGTGCATTCTGTATTGAGGTATGTTAACAGGGAAATTTTGAGTGACTTAAGACTGGTGGAAGATTTGATGGTGTCTGGGAGGTTATTCCATAATTGTGGTGCTCTGTAGGAAAATGAGGACCGAGCCACTGTCTTTTTGTATTGTGGTATTGCAAGTAAGGTGCTGGTCCTGGATCGGAGGTTATAGGATGAGGGAGCTGCTGGGGAAGCAGTCTATTCAGGTAGGGTGGCAGCTTCCCAGAGATGCTCTTAAACACCAGGCTGGAAAGGTGAAGGGTGCGTCTGGATTCTAGCGATGTCCAGTTTAGCCTGTTTTAACATGTCACAATGGTGGGTCATGTAGTTACATTGTAGCGCAAAGCGGCAGAATGAGTTATACAGTGTAGTATGTTTATGAAGGTGTGTTTGCGGGGCGGCTGCATACACTACATCTCCGTAATCAATAGCCGGCATAAGCATTTGCTGTACAATCTGCTTTCTTACCGCGGGACTCAGGCAGGATTTGTTTCTGTACAGGGCACCTAGTTTGGGGTAAAGTTTAGATGAGAGTTTTTCGATGTGGGGGCCAAAGGATAGATTAGGGTCCAACCACATACCTAGATATTTGAGAGAAGTGACTGTGGTCAGTGTGCCATTTGATATTGTCCCAACACATAGATGGGGATTTTGCAATTTGTGTAGTTTAGGTGCTGTTCCAAAGAGCATCGTTACAGTTTTGTCAGTATTTAAAAAAGTTTGTTGTTTTTGATCCACTTTTCTACCTCTGTGAATTGTTCTTGCAGCACGGCCTCCAGCTGCAGGAGATTTGGTTTGCTGGTATAGATCACAGTGTCGTCTGCGTACATATGTACAGTTGAGGCTTTGCAGACGTTGGGCAGATCATTTATGAATATTGTGAATAGCAGGGGGCCTAGTACTGAGCCTTGGGGTACACCGCAAGTGACTGGGAGCGGAAGGGAGGAGCTGCCAGAAATTGACACATATTGTGATCGGTCGGATACATATGATTGAAACCAGGTTAGCGTGCGATCACCAATGCCAGAGTTTTTAAGTTTTTCTAACAAGATGCCATGGTCTACCGTGTCAAAGGCCTTGGCAAAATCAAGGAAGATGGCTCCTGTTAGGTTTCCTTGTTCCATCCCAGCTTGGATATCATTGCAGACTTTTAAAAGGGCGGTTGTGGTTGAGTGATTTGGGCGAAAGCCTGATTGATCCGGGGTTAAGTAGTTCCAATTTGATAATAATCACGTAATTGTGTGTAGACACATTTTTCCAAGACTTTTGACATTACAGGGAGCAACGATATCGGACGGTAGTTGGATACCAAAGTACTGTCCCCACTTTTATGGATAGGTACCACTCTTGCAGTCTTCCAGAGCTTGGGTATGTAACCAGTTGCCAGTGACTCATTTATTAGGGTTGCGACTGGATTTGCAATTGCTGGCGCACTGATTTTCAGCAGCATTGCTGGTATTTGATCAGGTCCAGACTGGTATTTCATTTTTTGCTTACGGAGAAGTTTAGTAACGACACTGACAGGCACTGGTCTAAAACTGAATTCCTGTGTGATACAGGGACTTTGCACAGTTGTTGGGGCTGACCTGTATGAGGCCTCTCTGATTGCATGTCATTTCCTAGCTTGGCAATCAAAGTGGTGGCACATCCAACAAAATAATCATTAAAGGCATTTGCTACATCTAGCGGGTGTTGCAGGGTTTGGTTGTTTACTTTGACAGCAGCTGGCTGGGAGTGGACTGGGGGTGCTTGTATGTTACTTATGGTTCTCCAAAAGTTTCTAGGGTTTGAGATGTTATTGTTTAGATTTTCATTGAAGTAATGGGCTTTGGCCATTTTTGTTTGTTTTGTGCATTCATTCCGACATTTTCGGTATTCGTAGTGATCGTTCATGGAACCAGATTCCTGTGGGAGAGGTTAATAAGACAGGATTGATTCACTATTTCGTCTTTTTTCTCCCTTTGTAGGTCCTCCGTCCCCTGTATGGTTGTTTCTTGTTCCCCCCCCCCCTAGTCTTGGTCTAAAAAGACACCGATCTCTTCAAAATACTGCGTGAGGGTCTAACAAACAGTTCTTTCTAGTCTATCTACTGAGTCTGCCCCTGAGGATGCCTCTTGGTCAGATGAATCATATTCGGAACTAGAAGTCGGTTCAGACCTGCTTCTAAATTTTGCTCGGGATATTGATATTTATAAACTCTTCCTGCATCATAATCTCTTATATCTCTTGCTAGCTTCCTTTGTTTGCGTTCTCTGATATTATCATAACGATCTAAAATAATTCTTAATCTCTCCAAACTTTCAAATAATGGATCAGATCTAAATTACTGAATATCCTTAAAACTTTGTTCGAATTGGTTCTAATTCAATAATGGCCTTATTCTCATGATCTATAAGAATCTCCATAAACTTCCTTGAACAATTATTGGCAGCGTCTTCCGAATCTTTAAGGAAACCCTCTCTCTGTATGGGAGGCTGGTGGAGTGTTAATACGTAACCCTCTAGGGATAATTTGTTTTTTTTGGTATTTATCCAATGATGAAATCTCCCATTTTGCTCTAATCTTCTATTTAAGTGATTTAGTGAGCCCATTAAAACCTCCCTTAATATTTTTCTCCCCAACGGGAGGGGCGGCCTAGAGATGTATCAAACACATCATCCGTATCTTTCCTCCATCTATCGAAGTTCGCGCAGATGATAGAAAACCTGTCATAATAATTCCCCAAAGGAACTGGTGTTGAAAGCACTAACACACAAATAGTACAAAACAGAAAACACACTGGGGGATAGAAAAGAACCAGTGTCTAATATATATATACCCAATGTATATATCTAACAGAAAAAATCGAGGTAGACACCGGCTACCTAATTATACACTTTATGAATTTGTACATTACCACAACACAAACACATAAAAGACATAAACATGAATTGTATGAGTCCTTCCCAGCAGGGGGTAGGATACCAAACCGCAGAAAGAAATTTGAGTGAAATATTCAAAAATAGGATACATAAATATATGCAATTGCCCAATACAGAGTGGCAAAACAGGAAGGATAGCTGTATACTTAGAAACGAGTGAAGTAATTTCAAGAATCAAACTCACATCAAGCATAGAGGCAGGTCAATCGACCATACACATACCATAAACAGCTACGCCCTCATTAATTGGGGCAAACCACATTAAACAGTAGGTATTAACAACACACAGACAACTGTTAAAAACTGCCTCATTTCTCGACGCATTTCGCCGCCCAACACCTTACGCCATTATCAAGAGACGTGGGACCCTATTGTGACCTGTCCTTAAATAGGGGCATTTGCCCGTTATCAATATTTGGAACCGCTGTGTATCTCCTCCCTCTGACATATTGCCTCACTAGACCCACCCCCCTCAAGAGGAATCCCCCCGTGCGTATATTGCGGGACTGCATAATCTCCCTCTCTGCCAATCAGTGAGGCGGCGCCTGGCGAGGACGCCACAAAACTTACACCAGGGTAAAATACGCTTCAATGGTTGCCAGGCAACAGACAACGCATAGTTCAAATAAGGCACATTCGCCTCCATGTATACCCCTATCATACTAACAAAGGGGACCCGATAGCCTAACTACATTAGTGCGGAGCTATAAAAATGAATAAACAAAAATACTTACAAGAAAAAAGCTTGTGCGGCTCACAATGGATTTTAGTTATCTCGCATAAGAGATACAATTTTTGCTTAGGAACCACGACCAGCCCATATCGTTTAAACTCCGGAATGCTGTACCCAAAAATTATGGACTCTAATTAAGGTGGGACACACTATGTTTGGTACATGAACCAATGAGACCGAGCCATACTATAACAGGTCCCGATAATACATAATTAGAATGAAATTGGGGACAAATGAATATGCAAATTATTTTATGCTCAGCGTTGGACGGAGAGACAGGGACAAGCTTTTTTTCTTGCGAGTATTTTTGTTTATTCATTTTTATAGCTCCGCACTATTGTAGTTAGGCTATCGGGTCCCCTTTGTTAGTATGATGGGGGTATATATGGGTCGTCTGTTCCTTGGCAACCATTGAAGCGTATTTTACCCTGGTGTAGGTTTTGTGGCGTCATCGCCAGCCTCCGCCTCACTGATTGGCAGAGAGGGAGATTATGCAGTCCCACAATATACGCACGGGGGATTCCTCTTGAGGGGGGTGGGTCTAGTGATGCAGTATGTCGGAGGGAGGAGATACACAGCGGTTCCAAATATCGATACCGGGCAAATACCCCTATTTAAGGACAGGTCACCATAGGGTCCTACTTCTCTTGATAAAGCCGCGGGTGTTGGGCGGCGAAACGCGTCGAAATGAGGCAGTTTTTAGCAGTTGTCTGTGTGTTGTTAATACCTACCGTTTAATGTGGTTTGCCCCTATTAATGAGGGTGTAGCTGTTTATAGTATGGTCGATTGACCTGCCGCTATGCTTGATGTGAGGTTGATTCTTGAAAGTACTTCACTCATTTCTAAGTATACAGCTATCCTTCCTGTTTTGCCACTCTGTATTGGGCAGTTCCAGTTGGGCAATTGCATATATTTATGTATCCTATTTTTGAATAGTCAATGATATTCACTCAAATTTCTTTCTGCGGTTTGGTATCCTACCCCCTGCTGGGAAGGACTTAAACATGAATTGTATAGGTGTTTTATGCGTTTGTGTTGTGGTAATGTACAAATTAATAAAGTGTATAATTAGGTAGCCGGTATCTACCTCAATTTTTTTCTGTTAGAAACATTTTTACTGTGGCTGTGCTTTATTGTAAACAGTATTTAACAGTTAATGAGGTGGAGGAGGGAATGTTTAGATAAGGCAGCAGGAGGCTATTCTTCTTGAGGCTGAGAGAAGATATGGCAGCTGAATAAGATATGCCAGTGAGCCTAAAAAACGTATATCTACGCCCTGGTGATGTCCTTTGAACACATCCCACACAATACAATAATTTGAGTCAGTGATCGACCCACAGACTTCATTCTATGGCCACTACCACAGAGTGAGGAGCAAATTATGGAAAGATACTATAGGAGGGCAGTTTACGACACAAAAGCTCACACAATGGATGCACCTAGTGACACATATAGAGTAAAATATTTTATTAATGAAAAGCACAAAAGAAAAACAAAGCACGTGTAAGATATCAGCAACTTAAAATAAACACAATAAGGACATTTCATTTTTTGGTGGCAGTGTTCCATTAAATAAATAGATATTTCGATCTCCTTTCCCTAATATTTATGAGATTAGATCAGTGAGATAAGACCTAAGCACTGAATATGCAGGTACAAAGATAAAAGTCAGCAATAACATCTAAAATATCTAAAGCAGACCGCTGAATTACTTATGCGCAATAAAGCTTGCTATTCAGCCATTCAGGATATTTTGCAAACCGGATTATCTTGTGAGCATGTACAAAATGAGTCACCTGTAATACAGGTTCATGTTCGTTCAGTCACCAGAGATGCAATTTCTATCCATTCATTGTGCTAGTCAGAGGGATGGCAAAAGTTTACAGTGTCACTCTTTATTCATTACTCTCTATCCACACGTAATTGCTCTCTGGCAGGTGATGGTGATGCCTGAAGATTTGTGTGCTAGCAGCGCCCCTACAGTTAATTCTATAAATTTTATATTCAGTCATTTTGCTCCCAAAACAAGGCAGACAGGAATATTAAAGTACTGTATCATGTCAGGTTGTCTGGAGCTAAATACCCTCCTCTCCCTTTACTTAAAATCCATACTGTAGATATCCGAGTATACCGCTAGATTTTGGTAACAAAAATTTACCATAAAATTGGAGGACTCGCGTTATATTCGAGACATCTGCATCACGTGTAAAAAAAAAAAAAAAAAAATTGCCTTGCTCTGGATCCCAGGTCTCCCGGAGGTTCCGGTAGTCTCGCTGAAGTGAATGCGGGCTCCCTGATGTTTGCAAACACTTCACGAACTCCCGGATTCAGGAGAGGTTGGATCCATCACGGCCAGAGAGCACGCTCGGTTTAAGCCAATCGCCTCTGCTGGTCATCTAATCGCTAGTAAAGACGACGGGTGGCCGACAGCTTCATCCCAATAACAACTGCAATCATTCTAGAGCAGAGCACCCTGGCCTGAGGGGTAGCCTGACTGTGTTAAGAGAACCTTGAAGGATTTTAATTGTTTACTGGTATAGTATACTTTTATAATTTTGTTCCTCGCGTTATATTTGTGTCTTGAATATTCTCTCATTTCCATAACAAATCTCTATCCATCGCGTTATATTTGGGTTGCGTTATACTCGAGTATCTATGGTAAATATCACAGTGTTCAATGGACAAAAATTTGTATTTAGATATCATTTCTGTAAAGCTCGGAGCAGTAGTCATGTCCACCTTCCCAATATGTACAGGGATTTCTTTCCTGACATAAACCGCAACCCCTCCCACAGAGTCTGTCCTTTTCAACGATGTCTAACTTGAATACAAATAACTTTATTTCCTTTAAGGCTGGGGTCAGGCGAGCATCTTTGAGAGCGGAAGGCACGTCCGTGAGCGGGGACGTCCTTTCACTCTGACACCCGTCTGGCCACCTCGCTGAGGGCAGCACTGCAAGGCTCGATTTTTTTTTTTTCTCCCTATAGAGGATCGCGCTTTGCAGCCCCGTCCAAAGCACGTCTAGTGTTTTGACGGGGATGCTTTTTGCCGTCCGTTGGGAGAGAAGGGGGGGGGTGATTTGGAACGTGTTCCATTACATTTTCCATTCAATACACCTCACAAAGTCATGCAAGGTCAGGGTCTAGCCTTTCCAATGATACCAAACATGACCATGTAATGTGTAAGGATTAAAAAGGGAGGGAAAAAATTACAAAATATCCAATATTTTAACCCATTTCTGTTCTAAGACAGTGGCATTTTCTTCATGTATAAAGCAAACAATGCCACAGCCATTACTCACCTTCTCATTTCCCATGCCATGATTTAAACACAATCATGAATCATGAAATGATTGTGCCAAACATACATAAGTTTTGTTATTTCAAGTTTGAATAAAAATGCGTATTTTCTTAGAAAAATGCAGTAACAGGTTTTCAATTTCTGATTATACAAATAAAATTTAAAACAAAGAGTACATAGCAGAATATACAAAACCTGGCCAAAAAAAAGTCACACTCTAATATTTCAAAGAAAAAAATGTGGCTGCAACCACCAAATGCATCCAGCATGTTAAACATAACAAAGAAAAAAATGTCATCTGCGCTTATTCCCATTATACCGTGTGAAACAAAACACAGTTAGAGGCTTTGGTTTCTTATTAATGGTTTCTTATTAATTGGATAGGACTCGCTCTCATTAGAGGTGCCTTGACGCTTGCGGGCGAGCTTATTCTTATAATGGCCATTAATAAGAAACCAAAGCCTCTAATGGGAATAAGCGCAGATGACATTTTTTTCTTTGTTATGTTTTACACATGTTGTTGGGCTGGATGCATTTGGTGGTTGCAGCCGCCCCATCGGGGAATAGGCGTGACCCCACCCCTCCTGTACTATGTATGTTTTAATGTACTTCCAGCCAGGTCATCACTGCAGCAAGATCCCGCTCCGTGTCTTTGTTTTTGATCCCAAAGTGGATTTTGTTTCTGGGGGAGCATAAATAAAGGCCCACCAGTCTATCTCATGTCTGACAAGCAGCATGAGCAGGAATGGTTTGCTATACAGCAGCCTGAGGCTTCATTTTTGGATAGGACTCGTCCTCATTAGAGGTGCCTTGACGCTGGAGGGTGAACTTAATCTTATAATGGCCATTAATAAGAAACCAAAGCCTCTAACTGTGTTTTGTTTCACACGGTACAATGGGAATAAGCGCAGATGACATTTTTTTCTTTGTTATGTTTTACACATGTTGTTGGGTTGGATGCATTTTGTGGTTGCAGCCGCCCCATCGGGGAATAGGCGCAACCTCACCCCTCCTGTACTCCAATATTTCGTTGGACCATCTTTAGTTTTGATCACAGCATGCAATCGCCATGGCATCCTTTCAATAAGTCACAACATTTATTTCCGCACAGAGTTGCATTAATTTCTTACCAAGATCTTGTATTGATGAGGGGAGAGTCAGATCGTTGCATAAGTCTTCTCCAGCACATCTCCATAGATTCTCAATGGAGTTAAGGTCTGGACTCTGTGGTGGCCAATCCATGTGTGAAAATGATGTCTCATGCTACCCGAACCACTCTTGCACAGGTTCAGCCCGATGAATCCTGGGATTGTCATTGTGGAACATTCCTGTGCCATCAGAGAAGAAAAAAATCATTGATGGAAAAACCTGCTCATTCAGTATATTCGGGTGATGTCATTTTATGGGCACATAACGTTTCTGAACCTAGTCCTGACCAACTGAAGCGACCACAGATCATTACTGGTTTGTACAGTAGGTGGTGACTTTTTGTTTTGGCCAGGCAGTGCTTAACTACAAAGGCTTAGATGATAAAATATGGAAAAATAATTTGACTTCCTGTAAATGATTGAAATCCGAAGGAAATTTACTATTTATTTATTTTTTTACGTGTTTTGTTATGGCATTCTGACATGATGCTGCTGAAAACAATGATTTATTTGTCTGGGTCCAACAACATGACATGACATGAAAAATCATCAAAAAGGAGCTCAGTACTCATGGGAGTGAAAGTCACACAGCAAAAGTGTTAAATCGATATTATTATTAATGGTAATAATAAAAAATATATATTTTTAGCCTCCAAAAATATGCTGATTATTTTTTTATGAGAAATGGTGGATGTATTATTTTGTACAAAGAAAGAAGTTTCAAAAAAACCTTGCAACTAGGGATGTGCACTGATTTTTTTTTTTTTTTTTATTTGTTTCGGCTCGTTCAGGTTTTTAAAATTTTAATTTCTGATGACACCAAACACGAGCATATAATGTCTTTAAATAAAAAAGATAAAAAATATAAGAATTGCAAAACGTCTTTTTTTTTCTCCTTTGTTCTAAAGGCAGCGGAATTATTCGCTAATAACGCAAACAATGTGGCAGCACTAATTCACCTCATTCCCCACACTGAGCAAATTTGAAAGTGATGGCTTAACCCTTTCGCTGCTGAGGCTTTTCCCGCCCCTGTGCTGAGGTCATTTTTACCTGTTTTGCTCATCATGTTTAAACGCGTTTTGAAGGCTTATTTTAGTATATGACCCAGACATATTATATATCGTTCTTTCCGTCAGACTCGGTAGATTCATAATATGTCATTATTATATGTATACGTTATGTCATGTCTGTATATTATAACAAAAAATGCAATAAAATATGTATTTTCAATAATTTACAATGTGTAAAGTGTTTTTTTTCACATTTTAACATGCGAGCAATTGCGGTTATATTTTGTATGGGGTGCGCTTGTTAAAAAAATTAGAGATGGGGTCTCGTTACATTTTTTTTTGGGGAAAATTACACTATTTTTAACAAACGCACCGCATACAAAAATCGTTAGTGCAGCATCATTGTTCACATTATAATTGAAATGGGAACAATATTGCTACACTAACAAACCAAAAAAAATAAAAAAAAAGTGTTTATTTTTTTTTATAATTTTTTTTTTTTTTACAACTTTTTTCACTTTCATGTTTGGTATCGTTGGAACGGCCATGCTCTGGCCGATCCAACCATACCAAAATTTAACCCCTAACTGCCACGGATCGGGAGATAGGGAGTTCCAATGAACTCCCTATCTCCACCGTTGGTGGCAGTTAAGGGTTAACTCTAGGACTGGCGTCATCGTGCTACGCACGATGACGCCAGTCCTCAGGGGGAGTTCCCGGAGGCTTGGCCGACATCCAAGATGTCGGCCAGCTCCGGAAAGGATCGCGAACCGGCGCTTTTCAGCGCCGATTCGCGATCCAGCTCCCCAGGGGTTAATGCCAGGCATCATTTGGAAGGGCAGGCTGTGCCTTCCCAATGATGCCTGGGTTAACCCCCGCAGAGCCGCCGATCGGGAGGGAGAGAGGTCCGAAGGACCTCCCCCCCTCCCTTTCAGGCGCCTCCTCCGCACATGCGGGGGGCACCTGAATTTGGTGTCATCGCGCTGCCGCGATGACACCAAATTCCAGCGGCTGCTGTTCGGATGCCGGGCTGACATCCAGGATGTCAGCCCGCACCGGAGGGGCCAGCGATCGGCCGGAACCCGGCCGAACGCTGACCCCAATGGGAGGACGCGCTCAGCGCATCCTCCGCATACCAGCGGGAATGCTGAGGACGCGCTGAGCGCGTCCTCAGCATCGAAGTGGTTAATGCGTTACTGCGCATTATTTCATCTAAAACATGGGGGGGTGCTAGATGAAGACTTGCCCACGGGCACCTCATGACTTTGCTACACCTCTGGTAAAACCATTCCTGGTTTGGAGGTTGTCTCATTGTTGCCCATAGTGCATGTGTTAATCAGTTTCAGCTGTTTTGGTGTTAATGAAATTCTCAACAACCCCCTCTGCTACTGTACTGGCCAGATCAATAACCCAGGAGTTTATTTAACTTGATGCTATGCTCTGATTAAAAAGAGTGCCTTTTTTTTTTTTTGAGCAGTGTATGATGGCATGTGTGTGTAGCGCTGTGTTAAAATCTTGCTGCTGGCAGTACCTATTTTTGGCCACAAGATGGAGACAATCGCGATTAGAGACACTGGACATTGGGACTACGTTTCCTGGCATGCTTTGCAAACAGACACAGGAAGTGGGTGGGACACAGACGCTGTACATCCTGAACCTCGTGGAAATGGCTGTCAGAGCGCGCCAGAGAGAGAGAGAGAGCAGACGCAGTGCCATACATCGCGAGAGGGCTTAGGCCAGAGCGCAAGTGAGACCTGTCAGTTCTTTTACCGGGTCATTCAGCCTAAGGAGAAGGAGCCCTCCAAGTTCCAGAGATTGCTGCAGATTGAACCAACCGAAGACCTCGAGTAAGGAGTCACCGCGAGTTGATCGGATACAGAGAGCAGGCGGTGAGCTGGAAAAGTCGTGGACAAGCTACGGGAAGTCAGACAACGGATCCGGCCGCAAGTATCCCCAGTCAAAATCGAGCGGAGAGACGTCCTGGGTCACCGGAGTCTAAAGCAACCGGTGGATGGGTGAGAGGCCTCCAAGGCCGTTTGTAAATAAAGAACACGCTGCTGTTTTCTCTTTAAAGTCCACAGGGCCCCAACTTGACTAGTCGAAGACATTCCTTAAGTAAATTCACTGGCCAGTTGAACAGTACCCGGGTACCACACACACATACACACCTTTTACATTCCGGGACTTAACCTGTGCAGGACTCATTCTGTTACGAATCGGAACAGGGGTTAAAGATACGTTCCGGAGGCGGAGCTAGCTGTGGAAGCGAGCAGCAGCATTTTGGAGGAGCTCTGTGTCTACCACGGATTTTATTGCTTTTTTCGCCGTTTGCACTGCCCTGTGAGCTTCCCGGTTGGCTAGAGGGATCCTGGAGAGTTGAGGTACCTGATTTAGCCCTGAGTTTCGTGCCCGGGGACAGATTGCTGCCGGCAGCGCGATTTGGGCCTAGTCACAGCGGCCATCTTGGAAGCCTACTCGAGGCGTATTGAGATTCCCTCACCGCCCTGCGACCTCGTGCCAGCCCAGCATCTCCGGAACCATGCCTACCGGTCGTTCCCAGCGACGGGCCCCCTGACAGAGGGACATTCGGGATGTTTTGCGAGGTGGGTCCGCTTTTACGGGACTGACTGCTTCTTCCTCCTCCCCCGGGCTATGGCTCCTCGGAGGCTGACAGCGACTATGAACCTCAGGGGGGTATTACTGGGATGCCCTGGCTTGCCCCGCAGTCACCGGCGTCTGACTCCCGACCCCTCTTGGCGGCTGCTAGGAAACGGGCAGAGAAGAAGAGAAAATCAGCAATGCGGACATCGTCCGGGGCAACGCCGGACACAGAGGATATTTTTGATGGGGACCCGACTGAGATTCCCCTTACCTCCGCCAGTAATAGTGTGACCTCGGATCATCGGTCTGCAGTGGGGACGGGACTTCGACAGCAACAGGTGCAGGAGGAGGACGACCATCTCCCCTCCACGAAGGGGGATCTCCGCAGGATCTTGGAGGAGCTTCGGGTGATACGTGAGGTGTGGCAGCCTGAGGTGGCGGCGGTCCGCACGGAGATAGCGGCGATGCGTGCTCAGGTGAAGGTGGTACAGGAGACGACTTCTGCTGTGACAACGGAACAAACTCACCTGTCTGGTCAGGTTGCTGGTTTGCGATACCAAGTCGAACTTCTGACACGCTCTGTGGAGATGCTTGAAACGAGACACAGACGCCGAAACATCAGGGTCAGGGGTGTCCCGGACTCTATTACCTCCGACGCTCTGCCGTCCTACGTGACTCGTCTTGTGCTTCAGGTCACGGGGCTTCCCCCTGACACACCTGACATGCTTGGGTCGGTGTTTCGGGTCAGGAGACCTGCGACGAACCCACCTGGGGCTCCTCGAGACGTCGTAGTGGCCTTCCGTGAAGTGGCTTTCAAGGTCAAGGTTATGTCTGCTCCGGGCGCGAGGGATCCCGTACGCTTTGAGGGCTCCACTCTGGCCCTGTATCATGATCTCCCATTCCAGACCCTGATGGCTCGCAGGCGTTTTCGTGAAGTGACATCAGTTCTTCGCCGACAGGGTGTCCGATATCGCTGGGGTCTGGCAGGAGCTTTGGTGGTGACCCACGCAAATGTCCCCTATACCATCACGGATCCCGCGGTGGCTTGGATTGACCTTGCGGCTGCGGGCTCTCACCAGATCCTCCGGACCCTCGACCGGATTGAAGGCTGGTTTCTATGCCCTCTACCTCTCCAGGTCTGAGCTTTACTGAATTACACCCCCTCCCCTGCATTTCTCTTATATGCTTACGTGTCCCTGGTCTCTAGCTTGGCCTAGTGCCTGGACTTTCAGGACGGTTCGTAATTTGTTTTGATCAGTCCCAGCCTGCATTGCATAGGGCTTTTGCTTTTTTGCCTGCACATGGTACTTTCTGCCTTTTTACTTATTTTTACCGCCCTGTCCTTCTTTGCGACGCATGTTTTTTGACCAGCTGACCGTAGTTACCTTGGTCGGCCTTAAGTGGCTGCATTTATATATGTTGATTTCCCACCTTGATGAGACCCCCCGTCTAGGGGATGTTTTCTGCTAACATATTGCTATCCTTAGATTTTTTCGATTCGCTGTTTTTACGATGACACTTTTTTGGCCATGTGTGGTTTCCGTTGCTTGTTATGTCTTCTTGTTTGCCCTGCGAGGTCATCCATTATTTTACAGTATGATGTAATGCTGACTTATTTCAAAATAAAAAACTTTAAATTTAAAAAAAAAAAAAAAAGATACGTTCCGAATTATATTTTTCTCTTTTCCGCTGCGCGTTTACCGTAATACGAAGAGATTGTATTTTTTGGGTTTCGCTACGTGTCCCTTTTTACCGAGCTATCAGGCAATTGCATTTCTTTTCTGTTCGGTTGCGAATATTTTATTTTTCCGAAATACGAAGCCTCGTGTTTCGTTTCTTTTCCGCTACGCGTTTTACCGCGATACGATATTACTGTAATAATATCTGTGAATACCGTGTTTCAACGTCTGCCTACTATTTTAGTAAACTATTTAAATGATAAAAACCCACAACGGTGTTGGAGTATATTTATTCCCTAGTGCGGGGAGACTGACCCGTGGTTCATTTTCAGCGGCTCCTCCGGGAGTGAGCGCTACATGTGTAACAGTGATGACATGCATCTGACAGTTTTATTGTAGAATAAGGGGTATCTGTTTAATCCTATAACCTCCGATCCAGGACCAGCACCTTACTTGCAATACCACAATACAAAAAGAAAGTGGCTCGATCCTCATTTTCCTACAGAGCACCGCAATTATTGAATAATCTCCCAGACGCCATCAAATCTTCCTCCAGTCTTAAGTCACTTAAGAGATCTCTATTAACTCTGACGTTTGGGGGCCCACAGAGCACGTGCACAATGTCTTTTACAAACAAAAAACTGTTTTATTCACCCTTTCAGGGCAGTCAAAAAGGCAACATAAGTACACGCTTTGGTTCAGCGAAATTAAAGCAAAGTCCTGATCTTCAGCACAAATAAACAGAGAAATAATAGTGGCTCACCAACGCTTTAAACAGTCCCAAACCTAGGGAATCCTTTCCCCAGTATGTAGAAGCCTCTCCAGCAAGGCACAGCACGTCTCCTGCTTTTGGAACACAAACACACAGCTTCCACTGATTACTTTTCTTTTCCTAAACTCCCACAATCCTATCTGGGAGTTGCTGGCTTTAAAACTCTTCCTGGACAGGAAGATTAACCCTGTGGTTGCCCTTAAAGGGTCCACAACCCAAATAGGGGTGAAACATAGTGTCCATCCAGGACCCAGCCCTGCCGACCTCTACATATCCCCCCCCCCTCTGTCTCAACGCGGAGGTGTTTGAGGCAACAATAGACAGCCCACAATGCATCCGGGACAGGGCATCAGCATTTTGGTGCTGTTTCCCAGGCCTGTGTTCCACCACAAAGTTAAACTCCTGGAGAGACAGGAACCACCTGGTAACCTTGGCATTAGCGTGGCGTTGCTGCCTCATCCAGGTCAATGGGGCATGGTCAGACACTAAAAGGAACTTCCTGCCCAACAGGAAGTATCTCAAAGAATCCAAGGCCCACTTTATGGCCAAGCCCTCTCTTTCCACCACAGCATAGTTTTTCTCCGCTGCCGTCAGTTTCCTACTAAGAAAAACCACGGGGTGCTCTTCCCCATTGACTTCTTGGGATAGCACAGCCCCCAAACCCTCACTTGAGGCATCCGTCTGTACAATGAACTCCCTCATGAAATCAGGGACTACCAGCACTGGGTGCTGACACAATGCATTTTTAAGCTTCTCGAAGGCATCTTCAGCATTGGCATTCCATTGAATCATCACTGACTTCCTACCTTTCGTCAGGTCAGTCAGTGGTGCAGCAATAGAGGCAAAATTGGGGACAAACCGCCGGTAATACACACTATACCCAGAAAAGCACGAACCTGCTTTTTCGTGAGGGGGCGTGGCCAGTTCTGGATAGCCTCTACTTTGTTAAATTGTGGCTTTACCAGACCCCTGCCTACGACATATCCCAGGTACTTAGCTTCCTCCATCCCTACCGCACTTTTCTCAGGGTTAACAGTAAAGCCCACTTTTCTCAAACCGTCCAAAACCGTCTGAACCCGGGGAAGATGGGACTCCCAATCTGGACTGAAGATGACAATGTCATCCAGGTAGACCGAGGTATATCTCAGGTAGGGGCGGAGCACCCTATCCATCGCTCGTTGGAAGGTGGCCGGGGCTGAGTGTAACCCAAAAGGCATCCGCTTATAATGAAAATGACCCTCTGGAGTGGAAAAAGCAGTCTTTTCCCTGGCTTCCTTAGTCAGGGGTATCTGCCAGTATCCCTTAGTAAGGTCCAGGGTGGTGATATAATGGGCCGGACCCAATTTCTCTATTAATTCATCCACCCTTGGCATGGGATACGCGTCAAATTTTGACACCTCGTTAAGTTTCCTGAAGTCATTGCAGAATCGCAGAGTGCCGTTGGGCTTCGGTACCAACACGATGGGGCTCGACCATTCACTCTGTGACTCCTCAATGACATCAAGCTGAAGCATTTTTTTAACCTGTTCAGAAACAGCCTTTCTATGGGCTTCTGGGATGCGGTACGGCTTTACCCGAACCTTTACATAGGGTTCCGTCACAATATCGTGTTTAATCCCGGTCGCGTGTCCCGGTAGTCCTGAAAACATGACTTTGTTTCTTTGCAGAAACTCCTTAACTTCTTGGGTTTGGGGTTTGGACAGGGTGGCAGCAATGTGTACTGCGTCAACACCATCAGACTCTATACCCACCCCATCCATGGCGGACACCTCTCGGTCTCTCCAGGGTTTTAACAAATTTATGTGGTAGATCTGGTATGGTTTTCTTTTCCCAGGCTGATGCACTCGGTAGTTTACTTCCCCTACTTTTTCAACCACCTCATATGGTCCCTGCCACTTGGCTAGGAACCGACTTTCCACCATGGGTATAAGTACTGCTACCCGGTCCCCAACCTGAAATTGCCGCAGCTTGGCTGACCGGTTGTACACCCTTTTCTGGGCCTCCTGAGCCTTCTGCAAATGTTCCTGTACCAAAGGCATCACTTTAGAAAATCTCTCTCTCATCTGAGAGATATGTTCAATGAGCGATTTGTGTGGAGAGGACTCACTTTCCCATGTCTCCTTACCCAAATCTAGCAATCCCCGGGGTCTGCGGCCATACACCAACTCAAAAGGTGAGAACCCCGTGGAGGCCTGAGGAACCTCTCGAATAGCAAAGAGCAGTGCGGGAAGCAAATGATCCCAGTCTCTTCCATCTCTCTGCACAACCCTTTTAAGCATCATTTTCAGAGTCTTGTTGAATCTTTCTACTAGACTATCTGTCTGAGGGTGATAAACAGATGTTCACAACTGCTTGATTTGGAACAACTTGCACACATCTGCCATCACCCGGGACATAAATGGGGTCCCCTGGTCCGTCAAAATTTCCCTTGGCAGGCCAGTTCTCGAAAACATAAAAAACAACTCCCACGCAATGGCCTTTGATGTAGGGTTTCTTAAAGGAACCGCCTCTGGATACCTTGTGGCATAATCAAGAACCACCAGGATATATCGGTGTCCCTGAGCAGACTTCTCTAAGGGACCCACTATATCCATAGCGATGCGCTCAAAGGGCACCTCAATTATTGGCAGAGGCACCAAGGGGTTCCTATAATGGGGTGCTGGGGCAGTTAACTGGCAAACAGGGCAGGAGGAACAGTACCTCTTAACTGCGGCACCGATACCTGGCCAGTAAAACCGGTCGTTATCCGGGCCTCGGTTTTCTCAGCTCCCAGGTGACCACCTAGAGCATCATTGTGAGCCAGATCCAGCACCATTCTCTGGTAGGGCTGGGGTACTAGTAATTGTTCCACAATTTCTCCCCGAATTTCTGATACCCGGTAGAACAGATCATTATTGACCGCAAAATGAGGAAATCTTTTCTCTGCATCTGGTGCTTGAGGTACCCCACTGACAACAGTTACCTGTTCGCGAGCATTTATCAACATCGGGTCACCCATTTGAGCCCTGCCAAATGCACCTCTGGGCACATCTAAGTCAGGGTGTACTGGATAAGAAGAACCCTCCCCCTCATCCACCCCAAGTGTAATATCTACAGGGGATAATTCCTCTTCATCGTCTCCTACCATAACCGGCACGGGAGAGGATTCCCCCTCCTTGGGTGTCAACTCAGGTTGAGGAGCTAGGACACTCACATCAATTACAACATTCTCATTTTGAACACATTTGAGCAACTCCTCATCAACAGTGTCCACAGTCATGTTTGGTGGGGGTGACCCTGAATTGTTCCCCAGTTCGATGGGCAGTTCAGTTTGTGCCAAGCACCACAGTTCAGCAAATAAGGGGCAGTCCCGTCCCACAATCACATCATGTATCAGAGTACTCACCACCCCGACCTCTTGGGTGACCGAAGTATTCCTGGCGGAAATGGTGACAGGGATCAGCGGATACTCCCGAGTATCCCCATGGATACAGACAACCCGGAGGGTTCTTTGTACTGGACCGAGCCTTCCGACTACCCGGGCATGCACCAGGGTGACCATACTCCCAGAGTCCAGGAGAGCTTTGGCTGGGCGGTGATTCACCCACACAGTACATTCAAACTGACCCCCCTCTAGGTCAAGGTGGGTAGTGCACGTTGTGAGGGTGTAGAAAGACACTCTCCGAGCGGATCCACACTCCATGGGCTCCTCCTGTAGCGGACACTGCGCCCGGGTATGGCCCCAGGCGCGACACCTCCAACACTGTATATCGCCAGCAGTTCGGGTAGCGACAGGCCTCTGCAGAACCGAGGAAGAGGATTTTGGGGTGCTGGTTCCCGGGTCCAGTGACGCTTCCCTCCGAGGAACTGAAGCAGGCCTCACAGGCGGTGGCAAGACTGGTCCTCGACGACTGGTTGGTCTGAGCAGGTCCTCCACCACGGTGTATCTCTCCACCATCTCGACTACCAGTGCTGCAGTCTTGGGGTCCCCATGGCTGACCCAGCGCTGTAGATCCTTTGGTAGAGACCTCAGGTAGTGGTCCATCACAACCTTTCGACCATTTGCTCTCTAGTCAGGGTCTCTGGCTGCAACCACTTTTTAACCAGCTGTCCTAAGTCATGCATCTGGGACCGGGGTGGCTGGTCAGGGCAGTACTTCCAGCAGTGAACACGTTGAGCCCGGACAGCAACAGTTACCCCAAGGCGGGCCAGAACCTCAGCTTTCAGCCGGTCATAATTCTTTGCATCTTCTAGGGGCAGGTCAAAATATGCCTTTTGAGGGTCTCCTGTCAGAAACGGGGCAATGAGACCGGCCCATTGGTCTTGGGGCCACCCCTCTCTCTCAGCAGTCCTTTCAAACGTGGTGAGAAATGCTTCCACATCATCACTGGCAGACAGCTTTTGGAGGAAATGACTGGCCCTTATGGAGACATGGTTACCAGTAGTGACCACTGCTTGATCACGTCCAGGTGCAAGTTGCTGCATGGCCTCCCGCAGGGCATTGATCTGCGTCTGTGTGGCTACCTGCTGTGCTGCAAGTTGTGCAGCCAGCAAATGGGTGCTTTCTTGTTGGGCAGCAACAGCCTGTGCCAGGGCTTGTTGCTGCTGAGCCATCGCCTCTTCATGGTGAGTCTGGGCCTGCACATTGACAAAGACCATCTGCTTAACGAGCTCCTCCGTAGCTGTGGACTTCAGTGCAGCCTTAGCCCAGGACATGCAATCAGAACACTGTCCTTTTTAAAATGTCAGTTTTTTTTTTTTTTTTTCTTTTCACAAAAATTCCTCTTGCTTGGCGTGTGAGGGATAGCAAATTGCCCGCATCCTCCACCAGTTGTGACGTTTGGGGGCCCACAGAGCACGTGCACAATGTCTTTCACAAACAAAACAGTTTTATTCACCCTTTCAGGGCAGTCAAAAAGGCAACATAAGTACACGCTTTGGTTCAGCGAAATTAAAGCAAAGTCCTGATCTTCAGCACAAATAAACAGAGAAATAATAGTGGCTCACCAACGCTTTAAACAGTCCCAAACCTAGGGAATCCTTTCCCCAGTATGTAGAAGCCTCTCCAGCAAGGCACAGCACGTCTCCTGCTTTTGGAACACAAACACACAGCTTCCACTGATTACTTTTCTTTTCCTAAACTCCCACAATCCTATCTGGGAGTTGCTGGCTTTAAAACTCTTCCTGGACAGGAAGATTAACCCTGTGGTTGCCCTTAAAGGGTCCACAACCCAAATAGGGGTGAAACATATTGTCCGTCCAGGACCCAGCCCTGCCGACCTCTACATAACATACCTCAATACAGAATGCACCTGTAAACATGTAACATAGTGACTATTTACTACATATTTATTTTCTGTGTTAATCTGTATATTTGTGTTTTGTTTTTTATATCTTGCATTTTATTACTTTCAGGGTTATTTAGAGGAAGGTGAAAACCAGGAGAACTGGCAGAAGAAGAGAACAATCTAGACCAATTAGCTGATTTGGAAAGTGAGATATATGGGAGAATTTTTCTGGTTTGGCTATTTTGACCTAGAATTTTCACTTCTCCAGTCATTCTCCTGAGTTTCACCTTCTTGTATTTCTGTAACGACTGTAACATTTCAATGTTCTTGAACCCAGGACATACTTGAAAACGAGAGAAATCACAATGTATCCTTCCTGGTAAAATCCTTTATAAATAAATAAATAATGCATTAACATAAAGAGCATTGTTTATCCAAAGCAAAAAGAGGAATAAACACAGGTTGATGACAGCAAAGAATTGAATGTCAGCAGCCAAAACATGTATTTTTTTTTCTGTAAAGGAAGCATAAAGATTGACTCACCCTCTGTTCATTTTGTAATATACATTACATGTAATTCTTGTATTTCTCAATAGTAAAGCGCAGTGGCAGATGTAGCTGTGTAAATACTGACTAACCATTCATTCACCACAAATATATGTATTTATGTGTGTTAAATGATAATATAGTTTACCCCCTCCCCCATTCAGATCAGAAATGCATGTCTCATGATGGTTTCTAAGCATATCAAGTGCTGACATACAGTGTGGGTTAGTGTCAAACCTCACACACACTACACTTGCACTTCCCACTCCATGCTGTAGGGGCCGCCACGCATAAAAAAGCCAGTATCGCTGGTATTGAGGGTTAGAATGTCCTATTATCTTCCGGTCCTGGCTGAACCTCCGGGGTGAGCAGACAAGGGCAGAGTGTATGTAGCAGTAAATAAAGTCGTTTTTAAGAGGTGTGTGTGGCTGCTCTATATACAGAGACGTTTAATGTGATATAAAGCAGCGCTTGGCGATATCACGGCATGAATTGTGCTTTACTGCAAAGAATAACAAACTGCTGCTCCTCCTCCTAACTCACAGCACACTCCTCCAGCAGGGTGTCAGGGAGAGGAAGCCTGTAAATGACCTTGCTGTAATACAGAGTGTGGGAGTAGAACATGATCCATGTATTGTGAATAATCTTAATCTAGAGATCAAACCTAGCTGGAGGTCCAAGCTCTGCCTGTTGGAAACCTAGCAAGATGTAATGACAGGAGTCAGACATTTCAGCCAAACCTAATACTGGTTTATGAATAATACTGACAAGAAGTAATCCTGCAGACTGTCTTTTTCTGACCTTTCATGTGCAGCTAGGGAAGTAATTTATGTGAAGGGAAACCTGTGCTTTTAGCAACCCTGCTTTGCATACCTGTCCTGTAGATGCTCCGTGTGGAGAGCAATCAATGTGAATTCACCATGCACTCTGTATTTAATACCTGTCACACGCTCTATTTAATTCCAGAAAAATAAGATGCCGCACTCCTAATTTCTAATATCTCCTGTTTCTCTGTTATTAGCCGAGCACATTGAAACACTGGTAGACAGTGTCTGGAAGTCAAGATGTCTTCACAATCATCGGAGCCTCCACACATAAAAAGCGACGCACCAAAGGAGAAGGACTTTCGTACCCCTGGATTGAGAGGAGTGCAAACAACTACCCTCTTCCGAGCAATCAATCCTGAGCTGTTCATCAAACCTGTAAGGGGGGACAAACAAAAATATACTGTATTTTTTTCGTTTACATCTTGCTACAAGGTGGATATTTGTTTGCATATCTAAAGTGATTCTTGTGTCTAGGGTTAAAACAGAAGGTGGGGACAGAAGAGTTAAGCATTACCACCTTCCTTCCTGTTTTAACCCTTTCGTTACTGTTAAAGCCACCTTCTTTCCTGCATAGCGCTGGTGTCTAATTCTCTTGCAGGTAGCCACAGGGTGTCCTCTTCTTGTACCCAGAGCTTGAAACTTAGAATCCTTGAAACCTTGCTGACCAGAGGTTCAGGGAGAGGCAAAGCCCCTGCTTTTGGAGGGTTGAATCAGCCCTCCAAGATACACCCTCCCTTTCCCTTCCCTCATTGAGAGGGCTGATGATACTTATTGCTTAGGGCACTGTGACCACTCCATTTAAAGATTATAAAATTAGTAATAAGAGTCTAAATGAGTCACACATGGTTCAGCATTAACCCATTAGGGACCAAGCTGTTTTCCATTGACTGTCCGAAAGTACATTTTTACATTTCTGCGCTGTTCGTGTATAGCTCTAATTTTCCTCTTACTCATTTATGGAACCCACACATACAGTGGCGACTCTAGGAACAATATTTAGGGGGGGCACATAGGATACCGCAGTCAAAACTAGGGGGGGGGACACTAATAATTTTCACTACTAAAATCATACCACTGAATAAAACTATCACCTGGTGTGAGCTAAAATGGCATCACTAAAGGAAAAATTTAGCGCGAGTCGCTAAAACGTAGTGCCTGATCACCTTGTCCGCGGTAGTCCATGAACAAGGTCGTTTAGCGCACGCTAGAGAAACTAGTGCGATTGTGTACAGGGTAGAACTGTTTTTTTTGGGTTTTTTTCCAGTGCAAAGTAGGGATAGACCGATTATTGGCAGCTTTTCAGGCCGATAACTGCTATCAGGTGCCGATATTCTGTACGTTTTAAATTTTTGGAGGGTGGGGAAAGGGGGAATTTTTTTTTCACAATTTCTATACGGTTACAAGCATTTATAGAGCGCCAACAAGTTCCATAACGATGTACAAAAGGGAGACACAGAATAACAAATATACATACACATTACAACTACAAAACAGTAGGAGAGAGGACCCTGCTCGAGAGTTTACAATCTAAGACTGGGGTCAGATGAGCGCAGTAATCCCGTCCGTGTAGCCGCACACTAGTACGCCTGTGGTAGCAGAGAATCATGATCAATGATGCCCCACACACAAAGTACGTCCGCACAAACCTGTGGCCGCACAACGGACGCGGCAAACGGACGCAAGTAAGCAAGAACGATAAACCGCTAGAACGGACATGCGGAGTGTGCCACGTCCGCATAGCTTTGTGTATGAGTGATGGAACGTGTTCAGACGGACTGCATTTATACAACATAACAAGCGAAAAAAGGTGTCATCTGCGCTCGTTTCTATGTATTTCCTTGTACAACAAACCACTATGAGGTTTTAGTTTCAATGACCATTGCAACGTAAGCTCACTCGCCACTTCAAGGCACCTCTTTACAGAGTGAGTACCTAACCAATGTAACCAAAAGCCGCTCTACTGAGCAGCTCCAAGCCCCTCCTGCTGCTTTTCAGCTAAGGAGAGGCAGAAAGATGGTGGGTTTTATTTATACACGCACCAAACACTTCCCATTTGGGGGTTAAAACAAAAACATGGAAAAAGGAACAGCAACAAAATGACGGACTGGTGTTACAAGCATAATATACATACATATTTTATATATAAATGCTGGACTGCATTTATACGTCCAGCATTTTAGACGGGCAAAATGGCTTTTCATTTCCCATCTACATCCATCTAAAATAACGTCACTCACAAAAACGGACTGTGTGGCCACTACTGCGTCTTCCTTCAGAACGTGCGCACCGACGCACAGTACAAATGCGCTCGTCTGACCCTAGCCTAAGAGGAGAGGGGTGACACGCTAGGTAGTTAACGAGTGTAAAAATTGTAAACCTAACAACTGAGGAAAATAAAGTGTTTGAAAAAAGTGTGGTGGATTAAGGAATTGCAACCACCCCATTTTTCTTTCACAATCTCTTAACTTTTTTTTTTGTTTTTTTTTTGGTATTACAAAGTAAGCTGCAGTGCCAAATGCATGGAGCATGGACAGCTTTACATTGCAGTTTGCAGGCACATAAAGGGTGCTGTCAACTATTTATTTATTTTATCAGTTGGGGGGGGGGGTGGTCCGGACAGTAGAGATTAGCAAGATTTATGCAGCCAATCTGAACTCTGAAGGAGGAAGGGGAGTTTTACAGACTGGCTGTATAGCACGAAGGAAGAGCAGACAGGGACAGTGAGATCAGGAGAGGAACACAACCAACGGACGCTCGTAAAAAAAACAAACAGGATTGTGTATAATTAAATGAGCTTCCTCCCCCTCCGTTTCTTACTGTGACAAGCAGATGGGAGGGGGAGACCTCGGAGTGACCTCATCACTGCCAGCCAGAGTCGCTTCCAAAAGGAGACGCTTAATCAGTGCCGGGATCTGACGCATGCTCAGAGGGATCTCAGCTTCTCCGAGTTATCGGTATATCGACAATGAAACCGCCCGATAACAGGAAAAATGCTGAATATCGGCCCGATTATCGGTGGTACCGATAATCGGTCGACCCTAGTGCAGAGTGCTGGGCCATACCTATCCCCCGCCCTCACAAGCTTGAATATGAACACATCCAGTGAATAACCTCACACCCCTGCATTATTAAAATCCTCCACGGTGGTCGTATCATCCATGTTTATATACACACATATATTAAGGCTGATGGGCATTGCATGATAAATGCCACCCAACAGCATGTAGAATCATTACACTGCATTTAATAGATCCAAAAGGAAGGCCAGGTGAGCAACAATAATTCCCTGCTGCAGCATATAAATAATACATGTTTCAGGGCAAGACTTATTCATGTGTCCCTTTAAACATGGCCCAAACGGTCACCCTAATAATCAACCGCTTCCATACTATGAATAACCCCCAGCATAAAATGTTTAAAATTAGCCAATATATTAGAATTAGGATATATGTGGATAAAGGATTAATTTATAATAGAGCTGACTGCAACAGCAGCGACATTGCTGACCAGATCCATTACTATGATGTATGGGGCAAAGAGAACACATGTGCTGCATTCCTTTCAATTGCCTGTTAATTTTGGGCGAGGACCTGTTTTTTCTGTTTTTATGGAGTTAGCACCATGGTTGAGCAGTAGGTAAAATGTTGCAATTAGCGCCCCTCAAAAAATTATCGCCGGCACCAAGTGAACTGTTAGCTGCAAAAGCGCTAGAGATCTCTATTGCTCCCCATGTTAAGTATAGGGCGCGGAAAGTACAGTAAGCTCGCGCTACGAATCGCTAATAGCAACGCGCAAAGTGATTTTTCCCGTTTGTAGCAGGAGGCAAACGATCTGTTGCTCCGGTGCTAGACTCAATTAACCTGGCGCTAACGCAAAACCATGCCGACGCTAGGGTTAGCTCACACCAGGTAATAGTGCCCTAAATAAGTGTGTGTATATATAAATAAGATTCAAAAATCCCAGAGTAAGGTGATGCAATGAGTAACGTGATGCAATGATGCCTTTTTGTACTTAAATTCAATATTTTATTTGCTGCAATTCGTCAGTTTTCGCTGAATGTCTGATAACTGCTTCAGCGACTCCACTTTTAGCAAATTACAGTGACCATTTGCTAAATAGGGAATTCACATTATTTTCGGCTAAATAAATTCCCCGACGTGACGAAAAGCAGAGGATCTAAAGATCATTAGACCCTTTAGATTCTAACTTCCATAATAACCCCTAAAATGCCATAAATCCAGGGACATACAATAAAATTAATAAACAATGTGGTAGCCTACCCATTAACCCCTAATATGCCATTAATCAAGGGAAAACATGAAATGAATACACTGTGAGGCATGTAGCCAACCTATTAACCCTTAAAATGACATTAATCAAGGAAAAAATGGGATGAAGCCTACCCATTAACCCTTTAATATACAACTAAAACCAAGGCAAAAACTAAGGACAATGTAATGTATAGTCTGAACATTAACCACTTCACGGCTGAACCGTTTCAACCCTGTGAAAATGTTTACGTTTAAGTGCACGTTTTTATTTAATGTTTTATGACTTTTAGTTTACACTGAATATGGTCATATTGGGTATCATTGGAAAGGCCAGGATCTGCCCTTTCCAATGACACATAGAACATCCATATACAATGCACAGTAACGGAGATACCGCGGTCAGGAAAGTGTGGGAAGCTGGATGCTGATTTTTGTTGGGGGGGGGGCATGGAATAACCTAGGGGGGCAATTGCCCCCCCCTTGCCCCCTGTAGAGACGCCTATGCACACATATTATATAATGTTTTTCTCGCTATTAAACGGACTTTCTAAAGATACCATTATTTCCATCATATAGTATAATTTACTATATAAAAAAATGTATGACATATAATGACACTTTATTTCCCTTTGATCCCCAAAATCTACAACCGCCAAATAGTTTCTAAATTTTGTCCTGAAATTAGAAAAACCCAACTTTTACATGTTTTTGCTCTTTAACCCCTTCACTGCTGAGCCATTTCACCTCTGTATGCTGAGCTCATTTTGACTGTTTTTGCTCATCCTGTTTAAACGTGATTTTGAAGTCCTGTTTTATTATAAGACCCAGACCAATTTTTTTTTTTTTTTTTTTTTAAAGACCCACATTTTATTTATTTACTTTTTACAGCAAACATGGCTATGTTTTTTTTTAGTATCATTGGAAAGGTATACCAAACATGACCCTCTAGCTGCCCAACTGATGTCATCGAGCATCTGGTGATGACGATGGTGGGCGGGGGAGGCCCGAAGGCTTGGCTCACATCCAAGATGTTAGCCACCTCCCTGGAGAAGACTGCGCTTTGGTGCCGAATCGCGATCCGGCACCTAGGGTGTTAAATAGAGGTATCATAGGAAAGGGCAGAGTTTGCCCTTTCCAGTGGTGCCTCTTTTATGCCTGTCGTTTGGGAGGGAGAGGGGTCCTAAGGATCCCCCTCCTCCCTTTCAGGATCTCCTCCGGCACTGCTGACGGCGATGACTTCAGTGCGATGGCTGGGGGGGGGTCTTTAAAAATAGAGGTCTGACTTCAAGGACGTCAGACCACCGTGGGCCCCCAGCCAGGGAGTTAATTTTTGAGAGAGAGTGGGGTTAGAGGACCATGACGTACAGGTATGTCCTTGATCCTTAATGGGAGTTTTACCCCAGGGCATACCCTGTATCTCATTGGTCCCCAAGGGGTTAACTATAGTACAGGGGGTGAATTGAATTTTCTTTTCACTTTTCTTCATTTTCCGTACTGTCCCAACTTTTAAAAAACTGAAAACCAGTTTCTCTCTTTGCTCCTATCGAAAAGAAGGGGCAGAATCTGTTGCCCAAGGCTGGTGTCAGACGAGTGTTTTTACGAGTGGAAGAGACGTCTGTGAAAATGGATGTTCCTTCCATTCTGACGCCCGTCTGGCACCTCACTGAGCGCAGGTTAGTGCACTCAGCGCTGCAAAGTGAGATCCTCTTATGGAGGATCGCGCTTTGCAGCCCTGTCGAATGCGCGTTGTAGTGCTTCGACAGGGAGGCTTGCTGCACAGCCGCTGTTGTGTGGTCGGCCCGTCACAATGCTGTGACGGGTGCCGGGAGGCATGTCAGTACGGGCTCACATAGTACGCTCGTCTGACTCCACCCTTAAATGACTCAAAAATGGAGCAGAATGTTAGAGCTCATGTAAACCCTAAAACAAGTATAAATAGAAACCTAGCCCTAACCTGAATTTCAAAGCCTAATCCTAGCTATGAAAAATGATGCTCCACTTTGGCCCGAAGCAACCAAAATTCTGGGCTTCAAAATATGGCTGAGGGTCTTATTCAAGACCTGCCTGCACGATGCTGTATAAAACTGGTAGGCTGCAAGAAAAGGCCATGAGTTGCAACTTATCAAATTCATGCCTTCCAAAAAGAGGTTGACTTTTTTTAACTTTAGTAATATGGTGTGGTTTAGATTTGGTGAACCACTTGAGTAATGCAAACCGTAACGAAGGAAATCTATATCATAGTTGAAAACTGTCCCAGTTTTCCAGGGACGGTCCTGGGTTTGTGCTTTGTGTCTTGAGTCTTAATTGCCTGAGGACTCTGTCCCGACAGTGTATGCATTAAGTTTAGAATTAGGGGACAATTAACCACCAGGACATAAAGTACAAACCAGGAAACTACCAGGATCATTCTGACTTTCGGAAGCTATGGTATATAGTGTTTTCTCATTCTGCTCCACAGAAATCTTTCTCTGATTTTTATTGTTCTATAGTTTTGCCTACATAACACATCACGGTAGGTTTATACACATTGTATTCCTTATTATTGTATAGCATATAATGCTGTGCCTTAACTATGAAATTCTCTTATCAGGACTGATGTCATTTTTCATGTGGGTTTTATTCCTTTATTTTTACAGAATAAACCTGTTATGGCATTTGGTCTCCTAGCAATTACCTTGTGCGTCGGCTATCTTGGTTACCTACACGCAACAGAAGAAAATAAAGAAGTGTATGAAGCTATAGACGGTGAAGGGACAAGATACACAAGAAGGAAAACCTCTAAATGGGATTAAACTCTGCACTTGTACAGACATTAACTCTAATATCCAGGCCTGATGTATGCCATGAAGTCGGCTGGGAAGAGTCTCAGTGGTTGTTAAACAGGATCATTTTATTCCTGAAATGCGATTGTTGTCCCAAGAAGGATGTTAGTGATATTGCACTAGAACAGTTGTTTAACTAAACCTACAGAGAACCAACTGGTAGCAACAGTGTATTGTTTGTGATATCCTCTTTCTCCTCTAATGGAATCCTAATCAGTGCTATTATTTTTGCTCTCTGCAACCTTACCCATGACACACTGCTCTGTTGTACATTTAAAGATGATTTAACCAAATTACTAAATCTTGTGTTTTTTGTGCCTTGTTTGCAGAAGGCCTGTAAGATATACATTATGTGTAAAATAAAAGTGTGCTCTTCTTAATCTGGATTTTTATTTATGTCTTCATTATTTAACCCAAGTACGTATTATATAAATGGCCATTGAAATTTAAGCTCATCTGCCCCGTTAAGGCACCTCTTGGTGAGTCCTACCTAATGAAACCAGAAGCAGCTCCTCAGAGCAACTGTACACTCTCTTGCTGCTTCTCAGCCAAGCGGCAAAATGGTGGGTTTTACTTATACACTCACCAAATACTTGCCCTTTGCGGTTAAAAACAAAACCATGGGAAAGGGAACAGCAGCAAAAATGACCTAACTGGTGTTACGACAAAATATACATACATACAGAAACGAGGTGTGGCGCCCATGTCCACCAGGGCGGCTGCAATGATCAGTTGTATTGAAATGAGAGCAGATGACACTTTTTTCTTATGTTTTATATATGAATTGGGTTGTTACTACTGGTCATTGCAGCCGCTCCCATTGTACAGCGCTAAGGAACTTGTTAGTGCTTTATAAAAACCTGTAACTGGGCGATTAAAGATGCACATCTTGGACAATGTAGATCATAACCCCAGAAGGCTGTCCAGCATGCGTTGAATAACAGCCTCTTGCGCAAAGGGAAGCCCTCCATCTAGAAAGGCTGTCGCAGGGATGGCAGAGTGGGAAGGACCTTTTCCCCATGACCAATCAAGCTAATTTGGTCATGGTATCTAGCGTGTCCCTTTTAATATAGTAATTGGAGATTTAGATTTTCTTTCTGTGACAATTTACTATGAACATTAAGAAACACTCCTAGTTCTGGTGAAAAATATTGCCATCTAGAAGCATTGGTACCACTCGGTAGGAAGGAATGAAAATATGCATTCTGCTATCTCCACCCGCTTTAATAACAATTGTTTCCTGTTTAACCAGTAAATCAATTTAGCTTGAGCTAGCGGTATAAGGGACATATTTTCACCAAGTCAACTGTGATGCCCTACCTTCAACAACCCTAGATGTTTACAATGTACCTTTTACATCCATAACAGCATCTTCTTGATTCTCTGGAAGCGACATTCAATTTTTTTCTTTGCTATTTTCGGTTTATAAACCCGTGACATTTATGAACACAATCAAAATAAATACACAACTCATATTCAAGAAAAACCGGCTATCATCTTCCGTGGTGTTTTGGCAGCTTCTCCCTCTGTATATGAAAACAGCAAGTCAGACGGTACTAAATAACATACTGTATATCAATGAAAGTGATTCTGATTAAACCCAGATCAAAGTAAGCTTTTGCTCAAGGTGGGGATTTCCAAAGAAATTGTGAGAGCCATTAGCTGAAAAGTACCAATGAGGAGTGGGGTAAACACATATATTACCAGGTATTATTATGCAGAGGCAGAAAAGCGTGGCTACCACGGTGGGAGCAAAACTGTCGTATGGTAATCCTCTGGGTGCTCAACTAAGGGGTCCGCCGGCCTGTACCGTTTTTGTGAAAACCATGTATTGTTAACTAGTTGACCAGTGTCCTGAATCTTTTGTTTAATACTCCACTCTGTGCGCCCGTACTGACGTGCCTTCTGGCGTCCATTGCAGCATTGAGACGCTGTGACGGGGCCAGTCACACACTGTTGCCCGCGCACTAATTGCGCATGCAACAACGACCGTGCAGCAGCCCTCTCCGTCAAAGCGCTAAGCCGCGTGTTGATGGAGCTGCAAAGCGTGATCCTCCATAGGAGGATCGAGCCTTGCAGCGCTGAGCACACTAAGTGCGCTCAGCGAGGTGGCCAGACGGGCGTTGAGTGGAAGGAATGTCCACTCTCACGGATGTTCCTTCCGCTCTTCAAATACGCTCGTCTGACGCCAGCCTAAACTGGCGTTGACTACTTTTTAAAAAAACTATGCTTTAGTAGAGAGGAAGAGAATTGAGTTAAACTTGAAAAGGATGGAGGATTAGAGATGGAAGAAGAAAGGATCTTGAGATGTGGTGCTATTATTACATGTTATATAGCTCCAACATATTCCAAAGTGCTGTTTAAGCACAACAGTAAATGAGCATGAGAATGATATACAGGGTTATTCAGAGAGCGTGAAAAGCAGGACAATGACTGGAGAATGAAAAGTTCTAGGTCAAAATAGCCGATTTGGAAAGTGAGATGAAAGGGAGAATTTTTCTGGTTTGGCTATTTTGACCTAGAATTTTTCATTCTCCAGTCAGTCTCCTGCTTTTCACGCTCTCTGAATAACCCTGATAGTGTGATTGGGGCACCCTGTTGGCGAGGAAACTCACAATCTATAACGGATACATAATGTGAGGTAAGCAGGTACATATTGTTAGGTGTCTTGCCGGTGACGTGTCCAGACTAGGATCGGAGTCTGCTTTCCATGTTTGTTGAGCAACTACATACAGGTCTATAAAATAAAGGTGCAACTCGGGAGAATTGACAGAAGTGAAAATTCTAGGTCAAAATAGTCAAACCAGAAACATTCTCCCGTTTATCTCACTTTCCAAATTGGCTATTTGGTCTAGATTGTTCTCTTCTCCTGCCAATTCTCCAGAGTTTCAACTTTTAGTGAATAGACCTGTATGTAGTAAGGTTGAACCTGCTTCACCACAGGTATACCGCAGTAACCTTTTCTGTGGCTTCTATGTTGAATGGAAGACTTGGAGTGATGGGCCCGGTGAGAGCAGGGAGTGGTGGTTGCTCAGGGAGTGAGATGTAAGTGAATTAGATTCTTGCTTGTATTCATCTTACAAATCTTTTAAAGAAACCTAAAAAGCATTATGGTGCAGTTTTTACTAAATAGAACATGTTTTGGTACTTGAACACAAGAATTTAAGGATTGCCAATACACATGGTACTATAAGATCCAACTAAAGTACAGGCATCACACAAAGAGTACTGTTAACCTTATTTATAAACATATGATTATTCAGTTTTATTATAGATGGTCACACTATAATAACCACACCACTTTGTTAAAGTGGTATTGGCATATCCTAATATAAAATATCTGCCTGCATTTCTGCGATTGAGGGCTCTTGTCTTGTAATTTTCTAAATTATAGGTCAGCAACCATCGCACCGGCTGGATGGAGTAGAGTCAACATCACTGTTTTATTACCAAGGAGACCCAGGTTTGAATCCCAGCTGGAGCACCTCTGCACTAAGTGTCCTTGGGCAAGATACCCAATGGTACCACACAATATCGGCTGTAGAGTGGAGTGGTAACGTCTCTACCCTTCAACCATGGAGAAGCAAGTCAAAATACCATTCAGCACACATACCTCCAATACAACTGCGGAGAAACAAGTCTCAACTTTACGATAAGCGGGTTCAACCTAACCACCAGGTCGCTACTCTACAATCATGGAAAGCCGACTCAATCCCACTCAGAGACCACCAGCAAGTGCCCTTGGGCAAGACATGTAACGATATGGATGCGCCTACCTCACAAAAATAGTTGTACATCTCATAGATTATAAATTCCCTTGGGAACAGGGTCCCCCTGAATCAGGCCGTATCATCCATGTGTGGTATTCCAATGTATCAACCCATTGTACAATGATTTTGTAAAGCGCTGCAGAATATGTGGTGCTATATAAATAATAATATGAACTTGTCATGACACGAAGGAGTTTATATTACCTCATTAATCAATGACTAGGTAATAGCCAATCAATTCAAATTGATATTTCTGATCTAACAGATGGAATGACCTATGGAAGGTCTTCGTCCTGTCAGCAACTATTCTACACAAAATCTTTCCTAGTGGCATGCCAAAAGAATGATTGACAGCTGGGCTGGGAAGAAATTTTTTTTCATTATATTTTTTTCAACAATCCATATATTTGTAGCTTTTTTGTCCTAGCAAAAATTTGACTTTCATTAATTTAGCTAAGGCTAGGGTCAAACGAACGCATTATTCGCAGTGACCGTCAAGAAGTGCGTCCGAACCCATTGCCGTATTTTTTAACCCCGGAATGCGCGAAAACGGACATACGATACGCATTTTCGTGCGTGATTTTTTACGCATCGTCAATAAAACACTTTTTTGCGTCTGGACGTTATGTTGGCCGGACATGAGCAGCGTCTGACATCTCCTAATCACGCACACTCGCCGCTATGCAGATGCAGCGCACTCTGTACGTTAGTACTAGCGGTTTTGCGTTCTCGAAAAAATGCGTTAATTTTCCACTTGTGTTGCGCGGTCGGACTTTCGTGCGGCCGTACTTCGTATATTGGCCGTCATTGCCCGTTATTTGCTGCTACTGTGGCCGTGATTAAGTGCGCCTAAACGCACGTTAAAAATGCGCTAGTCTGACCCCAGCCTAAAGCAAAATTAGACATTACAAGTTCCCGTTACCAACTCCATAGAATTATTGCTGTACTCAACCACCTGTATACCTTTCAGCTTTCACTCACAACCATTTAGTATACCAATCATTTATAAAACAAATACTCCCTCTACAAGACCTACACTTAACAAAAATGAAGTACGGAAGTGTGAGAAATCAAAAATAGCAGAGGGAAAAACTGTCGCCATGATATAGCACAAAATGCAGATTATTTAAAATCCTTTTGCACATGCAACCAACATCTTGGCACAGTACATCTTTATATGCTCCCCAAAGAATCTCATTTGTAGTATATTAAAGCATAAACCATGTTTTCTTCACTTGTTAGGTTCGGCTTGTACTGATTGTCACGGACCTGGAGACCGCCAGAGATTTAAAACTTTTTCTCCCCTTGTGGGACATTTTCCCCCATGTGTCTTTCCCCTTGATTTTAACATTACCCTGTTGTTTCCCTCATGCACCAGACTTGTTTGCCCCATTGGGACTCCCCAGGATTATCCAGCTGTCCCCGGGATTCCCCCTTTCCAGAGTGACCCCAATGTCCGGAGGCACAAATTTCTGGGCCTAGCTGCTCCGTTCCCCTTCATGGGAACAGGGCGCTCTTTGGGGACAACCTGCGCAACACTATCAGCTACTCCCCCCTCGAAGTTTGAGGGGAAGCTCCCTGGGGAACTCCAAGTTTGGGACCCCGAACTGGCACACGGTTGCGATCGGCCCCCTCTGGTGCTATCCGGGTGATTTTTGGACCACTTGTTTTTGAGACTCTGGGCTTCCCGGGAATACTTGAACCATCTTGCTGCACCCCCGTGAAGCCCCTGAATTCCCCTGTTTATTGTACCCCTTTCTTTCTGTATGTGCAAAGATGTGTTTTTCCCAGTGCCAAAATGTCTGGTGCCTTCCAATGTTCTTGTTAATCCCATTATGTTTATCTGATCGTTTGTGCGTATAAGAGAAGCTGCATCTCTGTACCAATACAGAACCTGTTTGGATGATCCTCAAAACCTGTGTTTCCTGGTTATTGGGAATGATATAAACGCAATATTTTCTCTGCTATTTTGCTGGCAATGAGGCGGGGTGGATAGTATTCAATTGGAATATTCCAGATCCGTCACACTGATTGATTATTTTCTGCTATTTTCCCTGTGTAATGATGATGTACAGTACATCAAAGGAAGCATAGTTACTGTGGAAACTGGTCTATTAAGTGGCAGAGGTTCCTTAATGAGGGGCTGAGAGCATGCAGGTAGGAAAATGAACCATTCCATATGTCAGTAATATCATGCTGCGCTGTATGTTCGGAGCTTCTTTCCCATAAAATCGGAATCCTCTCAGGTAAAAACATAGTTTATACTACTCATCTCTAATTCATCAAAAGATGCTTATCATTTGCTAATTTCTACTCTATATAGGCAATCATATTTTGGCTCAGAGAATTGGGAAACCAACATGAAAATCTATTTTCCTGTCCTGGTAAGAGAAAATAAAATAAGGGCTGTGAATTGTAAGTTGGTAGTTTACATTTGATTTACTGTTATTTTTACTGTTCTACAGTAAAACATTTTACTATATTTTGTTAATGTCTGGTTGTAACTATTTCTTCATAAACTCTTTGTCATATTACAGAACAACGGTGGAATCTCAGACGTTTTAAAACTATATGTTGAGTCACACATAATGCTGGCTTAGCATCATGGGGCATGTAGTTCAGAAACATCTGGGGTGCCAAGGTTTGCCATAATTGGTATAGAATGTACACAATGGATAAATGAGGAGAAATAGTAAGCACTACTGTCTCTTTTAAATGTTGCATTATTCCAGGATGCTGTCTGTATAATGTAAGGTGGTAGCAAGCAGCTTGTTTTTTTCCAATCCAGCAGCATCTGCCTAATTATTTGAGGGCAAAAAACAGGGATGCTCTGTTTTCACAAGAGTATCCCTATAAGGATTACCTTGGGGAAATGCCGACTGAATCCTCCAATCACTGAGCAGCAAATCATATCCCTTGTGCTGTGCTTCAGCTGTCTGTTAGGGGGCCCTGAAAACAAGGGTCTCCGTTCCCTAGTTTGCACTAACGTTAGCGCCTCAATATGTAAGCGTTACCGCCAGGATAAGTGTGTTTAACCAGATTATGGCCTTGCAAGTGATACCAAATACAACCAGGTTATAGTTATGTAAAAAAAACTAATTCAATTAAACTTTTCTCTTTTTTTTCTAATGCAGCTTTATTATTCACTTTACAATTCTAAAGTGAACAGTGATGCTGCGCTAACTCACCTTCTCATTTCCCACACTGCCAGCAAGTGTAGAGCTGATAATGCAACGCATTGTTTTATCGACAACCTAGACTGTGGCACTGCATTGATGAGAGACAGGGGGACATAGGAACCCTGCGTCTCTGAATTGTACACCGCAAAAGGTTAATTGAGGTGTTATTGGAAAGGTCAGTGTCTGGTCTTTACAATGATACCAAACATGACCATGCAAAATGTAAAAACAAAAATTGAAAAAACTAAATGCAAAATCTATTTTTTTCTCTGTTCTACAGCAGAGGCAATATATACTTTTACAATACATATAAAACAAACAATGCCACTGCACTAACTCAGCTAAGGCAACAGATTCTGCCCATTCTGTTGATTTGAGCGCAGAGAGAAGCTTTCAGTTTTTTAATATAATTTTTTATTTTTTTAGTTTGCCCCAAAACTGGGGGGCTCCACATTTCTGTGCCTATAGGCTCCCGAGATGCAAATCCAGCCCTGGTTTCGCCTGCTCCTTCTGCAGCTGCAGATTGTCCCTGTTAGCGTCTCCATGTTAGCACAAACTAGGGAATAGTGCCCAGGGTTGGGAATCACTGCTCTAATTTATAGATTACTCGTCCAGGCGATGATTATATTCTAATTCTGCACATGTACTCAATATATTATCCTCTGGTATTCTCTTAATGTTTCATGAAAAATGAATAGACTGTATCTGCGATTGTTATTGCTGAATTCTTTATTGTTTAAAATGCTTCCTATATATTGGAGTGTTATTTTGTAATAGTGCTTTTTTCTTTCATACATGTATGTTCCTCTCACCAGATTTTGAGAGGAGTTTGCAACGCCTTAGGGAATATTCATGTTCTTCTTTGACTTCTCTTGTGATTATTTTTATAGAAAGTGCACTGGGATTCAGTCCCAGCAGTCTGCTTTCTCTCGTGGTTGAAACCAGTCAGGCAAAGAGTCATCAAATTAAGTGTAACTGCATTATGGTGGATATTATCTTACAGGGTTATTCAGAGACAGGTGAAACTCTGGAGAACTTTTGGAAGTGAAAATTCTAGGTCAAAATAGCCAAACCAGAAAAATTCTCCCATTTATCTCACTTTCCAAATCGGCTATTTTGACCTAGAATTTTCACTTCTCCAAAAGTTCTCCAGTTTCACCTTTCTCTGAATAACGGCGGGACATCACACTCTGCAGCGCAACTTTTATGCTGTACAGTGACTTGTGAACACTTATTAGGTTCCATTCGTATTTTGCACTTTTGCACGTCCACTTTTTAAGTGGTTTTAGGAAATATCCACCAATGAACATTCTCATTTAAAAGAGGACATTCTCTGATTATTGTGCACATCACTGACACTTTTTGTGTATGCACTTTATAGAAAGGAACTGTTTATGAGCACATGCACTTTATATATGCATTTGCACATGTGGTTTAATTATACACCATTGTATTATAAGAATTAGGTATTTTATGTATGGTATTTAAGTTTAATATCACTTTCATTTTGAACGTGATTGTGAATTTGCACAAGTTTTGCTATTTGCACAAGTGTTGGGATCTGTTGGTCCATTGATCAGCATTCTTCTCATAATATATCCACTGCTGATTAAGGCTAGTGTCAGACAAAAGCATTTTTCCCCGCGAACGTGAAAAAGTGCGTCCGAACGCATTGACGTATTTTTTCACGTAATGCGCAAAAACGGTCAGAAGACGCGCATTTTCGGGCGTGATTTTGTACGGATCGTCAATAAAACTCTTTTTGCGTCTGGACGTTATCTTGGCTGGACATTAGCAGCGTCTGACATCTCCTAATCACGCACACACGCTGCTATGCCGCAGCTGCGCACTCAGTACGTCAGTACTAGCGGTTTAGCGTTCTCAGAAAAATGCGTTCAAATTCCACTTGCGTTGCACGGCCGGACTTTTGTGCGGCCGTACATCGTATATTGGCCGTCATTGCCCGTCATCTGCTGCTAGTGCGGTCGTAATTATGTGCGCCAGAACGCACGTTAAAAGTGCGCTGGTCTGACCCCAGCCTTAGGCTTTATTTTGCAGCACATAACGGCTGTTCAGGTATATGTCCAGAATTATCATTTGTATAAGAAAGTCCACTGTTTTAAACCCCTTCCTGTGCCACTAGGACCCCCTATTTTTCTTGTATCGCATTTGCACATTTTGTTGAGGTTTATGTGCAATACCTTGTAGGCAGCAAACCCTAAATTTCATTAAATATTTACTTAGCGCCTCCGCAGAAACACCCATCTTTGCAGTTGAACAATGGTACAATAAAAGGTGAGAGGAATGTAAGAGAAATACAGTGGAGGTCAGAGAAAAGGGGCAAACAAACAAATAAACACCCAACAAAATTTCCGAATCCCAGCTCGTTAATCTCTTGGTCCAGCACTGGCATAATCTGGTACTGGCACATGCTTAATATCTACGTAGATGTGTATGTATCTTACAATATTTTATGTTCTCTAACTTTTGCTGATCCAGATGAAAGAGATGTCAAAATTATGTGTTGGTTGTTATAAATAATGTTTGCTGTATTGACAGGTTTTGTTGGCTAGGGTGACAAGAAACTGGAACATTGTGCATAACGAATCTCAGTCATAAAGCATTCCAAGCTGTTAATGGATATGGTAAATCTGTAGAACATGCTAAAGCAGCCCATGTTAACATAGGTCATGGACTTATCACGTCTACAGTCAACATGTGATTATTATCATTTATTTTTTAAGGTAAGCGTTGTTACAGAATCTTAAGATTTACCAGTTAACACATATCCACCAAACTATCATTCAGCTTTAGTAAATTTATCTATTTATAAAGGATTTTACCAGGAAGGATACATTGTTTTCAAGTATGTCCTGGGTTCAGCAACATTAAATTGTTACAGTAATAAAGTAATAGAATGCAAAATAGTTGAAAAAATTGCACAAATATACAGATTAACCGAAAATACATACATTCACTATGTAACATGTTTACAGGTGCATTCTGTATTGAGGTATGTTAATAGAGAGCTCTTAAGTGACTTTAGAAAAATATGTTACGCTTCACGAATTTGCGTGTCATCCTTGCGCAGGGGCCATGCTAATCTTCTCTGTATCGTTCCAATTTTAGTATATGTGCTGCCGAATGCTTGTAAGGTTATAATCTCACATTACCCGCTGAATTCAAATTCATAATCAAACTGTGAAATAACTAAATGATATCTAAAGGGAATTGTGTGGTAACATGATATATATATATATTTATATATATACAGTGTGTATATACAGTTGTGTTCAAAATTATTCAACCCCCAATGCTGTAAAGGGTTTTAGGGAATTTAGTGTACATTTGTAATTGTATTCAGAATGAAATCCTACAAGGACTTTTTAAAGAACCATATGCAACTAAAATGACATCAATTGGTTTTGTAATACAGTAGTAAATGTTTCTTTTGTGAATTCTTCATTGACACAATTATTCAACCCCTTAAAGACTACCACTCTGAAGAACAGAGGTTCATTCAAGTGTTTTCAATCAGGTATTGAAAACACCTGTGGATGTCACGGAGCAGCAATAAAGCATAAGCAGCACCAATTAGGCAGCTTTAAAATGACTGTGATACTCAGCTCCTTCTAGACATTTACTGGTGTGGTTACAAACATGGTGAAGTCAAGAGAATGGTCCAGGAAGACAAGAGAAGAGGTGATTACTCTTCACAGGAAGGGCAATGGCTATAAGAAGATTGCAAAGATGTTAAACATACCAAGAGAGACCATAGGAAGCATCATTTGCAAATTCAAGGCAAAGGGCACTGTTGAAACGCTACCTGGTCGTGGCAGAAAGAAGATGCTGACTTCGACTGCTGTGCGCTACCTGAAGCGTAGAGTGGAGAAAAGTCCCTGTGTGACTGCTGAGGAACTGAGAAAAGATTTGTCAGATGCGGGTACTGAAGTTTCAGCTCAGACAATACGGCGCACACTGCGTAATGAAGGCCTCCATGCCAGAACTCCCAGGCGCACCCCCTTGCTGTCTCCAAAGAATAAGAAGAGTCGACTGCAGTATGCCAAAAGTCATGTGGACAAACCACAGAAGTTTTGGGATAGTGTTCTGTGGACTTATGAAACAAAATTTAAACTGTTTGGGCCCATGGATCAACGCTATGTTTGGAGGAGGAAGAACAAGGCCTATGAAGAAAAGAACACCTTGCCTACTGTGAAGCATGGCGGGGGGGTCAATCATGCTTTGGGGCTGTTTTGCTTCTGCAGGTTTCAGGGAAGCTTCAGCATGTGCAAGGTACCATGAATTCTCTTCAGTACCAGGAGATATTGGATGACAATGTGATGCAGTCCGTCACAAACCTGAGGCTTGGGAGACGTTGGACCTTTCAACAGGACAATGATCCCAAGCATACCTCCAAGTCCACTAGAGCATAGTTGCAGATTAAAGGCTGGAACATTTTGGAGTGGCCATCGCAGTCACCTGACTTAAATCCGATTGAGAACCTCTGGTGGGACTTAAAGAAAGCAGTTGCAGTGCGCAAGCCTAAGGCTAGGGTCAGACTAGCGCATTTTTCACGTGCGTTTAGCCGCACGAAATCACGGCCGTACTAGCAGCAAATGACGTCCAATGCCGGGGAACATACGACGAACGGCCGCACGAAAGTTCGTCCGCGCAACGCAAGTGGCCAACGAACGCATTTTTTCGAGAACGTCAAACCGCTACTACTGACGTACAGAGTGCGCTGCGGCCGCATAGCGGCATGTGTGTGTGATTAGGAGACGTCAGACGCTGCTAATGTCCGGCTAACATAACGTCCAGACTCAAAAAGTGTTTTATTGAGGATCCGTACAAAATCACGGACGAAGAAGCGCATCGTATGACCGCTATCGCGTATTCCGTGAAAAACTACGTACGTTCGTTCGACCGTACTTTTTCACGGGCAACGTGAAAAATGCGTTCGTCTGACCCTAGCCTAAGAATGTGACTGAACTGGAGGCTTTTGCCCATGACGAATGGGCGAAGATACCCGTAGATCGCTGCAAGACACTTGTGTCAAGCTATGCTTCACGTTTAAAAGCTGTTATAACTGTAAAAGGATGTTGTACTAAGTACTAAGATTGAATGTCACTTGGGGGTTGAATAAAACTGATAATGATGTGAGCACAGAAAAGACATTTGTGGTTATTTCATTATAAATGTTATGTTATATTTGTCTGACCTACACGTGCCTCTTTGATTTAATTGTAAGCAAGATGACTGAATGATCAAAATCAATGTCAAATTGGCCAAAACACTCAATTTCAGTGGGGGTTGAATAATTTTGAACACAACTGTATATATATATATATATCTTCCAACCTACTTCCTCGTTATCCTCTCAGTCTTGTTAATCTGGCTCCACATATCTTTTTTACCTAGAAAGCTTTATTTTGTCATGGGGACCCACTGTTCATTGTTGTCCACTATAGTCGCTAGGTATAACAGCTCACTCGCTAATGTTAATAGCACTTGTCCTACCCCAGATGAAGCACAAAGTTCCCTTTTCGATTGGCAGTTGCTCCAGGTTATTGTAAAATAACAATTTTTATTCTTTGTACAGGTAGCACTAATTTGAGAGCAGCCATAGAATATCGAGCAATTCCAAGATTGTTTGTTATTCTTGCTTGCATACAACAGAAATTTACTGTCTGAAAGAAACTAGTGCTAAGTGGTTTTAGGGGGTTATCCACTAAGAACTAGTGTTTCCCAGTATTGCAAAAACTGGATTAAATCAACAATATTACTATATTGCAGTGCCTAGAAACATCAGTGCTTACCAAAACTAAAATCCAAATTGCAAAAAGAGAAGCCTTACAGTAATTAGGATCTGCATTTAAAGTGAAAAACGCATAATTTCGGTACTGTAAATTTAACACAGTTTCACTCAGCACCTCCGTTTCATTCTGATGCACGTCGCTAATAGCAGCTGGATCGGAATAGGTGTGATGAAAGGAAGCAGGTAAGGAAAATCAGTACTATTGAACAAGAGAGGTGAATAAAAAGCACCTAATATTATAATTAGTAATATGTATTAAGTGGTAAATGTTTATGTTATTTTGCTGCTAAAAAATGAGAACCAACAGTGATTTATCCTACCAAAAATCGCCAAAAATACAATGTTCCCTTGAGGATACCTTTTTATATTTGTCAGAAGGAAAATCAGTAAAGGGGTTACTCAGAAAGCACCAAAATGTCAGTGTCTTCTAGTTCGGCGTGCTTCGGCAATTCCATTTCGCCGACCCTCAACGCAGGGTCAAAGTGCACCAAAGATGGAATCGCCGAAAACCGCCAAACTAACTGCCAAAGAGCACCGAAGTGACTGCTAAACACGCTAAACTTCAGAAAAGAAAGGAACTCTGCTATTCTTCTAATAGGTGTTTAAACCAATAGAAATGCAGGAAAATGTGTGTAAATAATAAAAAAGGTCCTTAAAAAATTAATAAAAAGGTCTATTACAGAGAATCAAAATTTTGTCTAAAATATATTAAAAATACAAAACGGTGGTCCAAAAACTATATAAATGCTTTATGCTGAAAATTAACAGAATAAACGATTGGAACAAAACGATAATATTGTTTTACATTGGATCCTATGGGATTCACCTGTTTAAACCTGTCAAACTGAATCACTGAAAATCAGGACATTTCGCCGACACTACGGTGCAGTTTGACATTCTGTGAATAGATTAACCATTACTTCTCGATGGGACAAGTCTGCTGCCATCGAAGATCTGGCGATCCGGTGATCTGCGGAGAACTACTCCAAATTTCAACAGTATTTGGCAAATTGACCGGTTAGTGAATAGACGAACTGCTACGAAATTGCACCGTACGGTGCAATTTGGGGGTCAATTTCGCCCCTTAGTGAACAACCCTTTAAGGGCACTATTACAAAGTTGATGCTAGCTTAACCAGAGCTGTTGTAAATTTAACAACTCCAAGGATTATAATGGCTCTGGTAAATTTGCAACAGCTCTGGTTAAGTTAGCACCAACTTTGTAAAATAACCCATACAGGGTTATTCAAAGGGATTCGAAAAGTCACCGTACGTGCTGTGACTTTTCGAATCTCTTTGAATAACCTTGTGAGGGATTCTCCTGAATAAACCTGTCGAATGAAAACACCGAATGGCAGGGCCTTTCGTCAACTTTTCTCAGCTGTTCGGTGTTCTCTGAATAGACGAACTATTGCTTCTCTATGGGGATTTCACTGACCTTGAACAGACACCATATGTGCAGGCAATTCGTCACAATTTGACGAATTGCCTGCTCTCTGAATAGCCGATTGGCCCCGAAATGGCACCGTTCGCTGAATTTCACTGTCCGGTTACATTTTCGGGGCCAGATCGACTCTCTCAGGGTTATTCAAAGAGAGCCGATCTGGCCCCGAAATGTAACCGAACACTGAAATTCAGCGTTACCTTTCCTGGCCATTCGGCTATTCAGAGAGCAGGCAGTTCACCAAATGTTGGCGAATTGCCTGCACATACGGTGCCTGTTCGAGGGCAGTGAAATCTCCATAGAGAAGCAATGCTTTGTCTATTCAGAGAACACAAAACAGCAGGGAAAAGTTGCCGAAATGCCCTGCTGTTCGGTGGATTCATTCGACAGGTTTATGCAGGAGAATCCCATAGGCTTCAATGTTAAAAATATTCCAGTTTTAATTCAGTATCTAATAAACCATTTATTATTTTATTCTGCAGTAAAAGACTCTTTTTTCATAGATTTTTTTAGGATCTTTTATGTATTTTTGGGGATTTTTTGGCAAATTTTTTTCTGTTTTTTTTTTATTTCTTTTTTCTTTTTTCTGTAACAGCCCTTTTTATTATCATTCATTGGATCTTATGTGTAAATTCCAGACATTTTTGTTCAGTACTTTTTTTGCAAACAGTGTTTCAAATTTCAAACTTTCAAGCGTACTGTGTTTTTTTTCCCAACTCGTTTGTCTGCTAGTCGGCTTTTTCCGGCGGCTGCTCTGCGCTGTGATCGGCGGCTAGTCGGGTTTTTCCAGCGTTTTCGGCATGGTTAATTCATCTGTTTCTGCGGGTTTCGTGAGTGTTCGGCGGGTTTGCGATGAGCGTTCAGTGTGTTTGCGGCGAGTATTCCCTGCACTACGGGGGCCCTGCAGTGCTTGCTGAATACACCACAGTGTCAGCGAACTAGAATCGCCGAATCGCCCTGAAGTGCAGTGAACGAAAAGTCACCAAACGTGCGGTGACTTTTCAAATCTCTTTGAATAACCCTGTAAGTCTTTCAAGCACAGTATGATTTGATGTGACTCAAATGGTTAGGGATAACTAATCCACTGCTCTCCAAGACAACGCATGATTTTGGACCTCAGAAATTCAAGAGAAAATGAACGTGCTTAAATTAGGAAAGAATAACTAAAGCCCTAAAAAAACTGAAGCACCCAATATATTGTTTGCTGTACTTTTTAAAGGATATCTTAAAGATAGAACATTCGCTGTATGATTAAATATTACCGTCTAATCATTTTTTTAGGCCCTGAATTGGTACAATCAGATTCTAGACCAGCTTTCATTTAAAGATGCTTTCTGGGAAGCGATACCAAGAAAGGAGAATAGTACAAGAACGCTGGTATACACTAGCTTATTGTGGAGAAGACAGTGCCATTTGCTTATATCACAGATACCTCCACAGAAGCCAGGAGAATGGAAGGAGCTCATCAAGCTCTCTAATCTGATTCCAGAACATCAAAAGAAGCAAGGGATCCAGCTAGCTGCAAGGTATTTATTGAGTGACTTTATCATCATACAGCTATTTCATTTTCCACATAATAACAAAGTATGGATATCAGAGGTGTACACAGCCTTTATCATAAGGGTGTGCACCTATAAAGCATTTATAAACCTTTTAAGGACATGTGATGGTCTTATATGTCACCATTGAATTGTCACAAGAACAGCAAGACCACCCTATTGCAGGATGCCTAGTGGCCTGGCAGAGGCACCAAAATACCACAATCACTGTGATGCGGTACAAGTTGTGATCTGAATGCTCACTGCTGGTACCACGTTAGTGTAAGATTCCTCAGGTGCAAGATATCCTGTACTAATATCCACAGCTGCCTCAGGCATCCAGATGCTGGGGCAGCATGTACCAGTGATCAGAGCACCCACTGTGTTGAGTGCACGCTGCACATCAGAATGCACCAGACTTCTAAAGATGTGAATTGGATTCTCAGGTTCCAGAAATTCAAATTGGAGGGGCATTATTCTCTAGTTTGCGCTAATATGGGGATGCTAATGGGAAAAATCTGCGCCTTCAGATTTCCCCGTAGTGTCCCCATGTTACTGCGATATTCCGGGGCAGGTGCTACCTAAGCACCTTGCCCCAGAACACAGGCTTACCACTGGGATACTCCCTGTAGCGCTTCCGCGCACCGCGAATATCAACTCCTGGAGTCCATAGGATTCCATGAAGGTTTGCACTTCCTGGCCGTGAGCCCAACACGATCTTGTGAGATTGCGCAGTGCCACAGAGTGATCACAGAGTGAGACTGGTTACTATTTTTTACCAGTCTCACTCTGCTCGTGGCCAGAAGAAGCAGCTGATCGGTCCACAGTTCTCCCCGAGGTATGGGAGGTGAGTATCAGATTTATTGGGGAGGTTATGGGGGTGCTAATGTTTAGCTGTCTGCATCCTTGCGGTAATTAGCACTAGCACTTTTTACTTGTTAGTTATCAAAAGCTAAAGTAGGTTTGCGTTCCGCATGTTAAGTATAGGATGCGCAAAGTACAGTAAGCTCGTGGAAGTTAGCTCAAAAAAGCCTCCATGGATGCCAGTTCACATGACCGTCAGGATCTTGCCTCTCGTGAGATCCTGTTGTTCGGCGGAGTGATCGCAGAGGGAGACTGGGAACGTTTTTCCCCCAGTCTCACTCTGCTCCCGGTGGCCAGAAGCGGCAGATCGGGCTGCCATTCTCGCCACGGGATGAGAGGTGAGTATTTGATTTTGGGGGGGGTTTTCAGCTGCTGCTAACTGATTCTGGTGTTAACATTTTCAGTTAGCGTGGCCCTTAGTAACTAGCGTTAGGACCTTGTGATCCTAACGCTAGTTACTCTGTGCTTGCACTTTGCGCTCCCCATGTTAAGTATAAGGAGCGCCAAGTACAGTAAGCTTGCGTTACAAACCACTAATACCGATTTGCTAATGAGTTTTTTAACCCGTTAGTGAATCGGAGGTGAACTGTGTGGAGCGCTATCACCTTTTTTAAGCTAGTGCTAACGTGAGCGCTAGCGTTAGCTTGAAGGAGGTGATAGGGCCCTTGCACTTTACTTACTAGCTAAGGTCCTCTGCCAACTCCTAGTTCTTCTGTGTGCTACCACGTGTTCGCTAATGCGCAAAGATCATTTATTAGTGTGTACAAATATATTCATTACAGACTGATGTTTACAAAATTCAGCACAGAATACATGTTTTTCTAAGCAATAATCACTCGTATGAAGAGAAACTGTGAATACTCATGGTCCAGATATGGAAAATCTATAATGTGAAGGTAGGGACATAAATAGAGGACATGTAGGATCATTTCATCTAGTAGTAGCATGTGTACACCAAACACACTAAACACTCTCTGTTCTGGTTCCATACATATTGATACACTGTGTATTTGGCTGTATTATTTCTAAGGGAGAGAGGTGAAAACCAGAACTGGCAAAAGAGAACAATCTAAGGCTAATAGCCGATTTGGAAAGTGAGATAAATGGGAGAATTTTTCTGGTTTGGCTATTTTGACCTAGAATTTTCACTTCTCCAGTCATTCTCCTGGTTTTCACCTCTCTCTGAATAACCCTGTAAGTGTTTCAGGGTGTCTTTTACTGAGATACATAGAAGCTTCTCTAGTAGGAACTGTTCATGTGGTTATGTCAGTAGGGACAAATCTCCTCCTTTTTTATATAAGAATAACTTGCAAAAGGTAGTAAATAAATAATGGAATGTAAATAAGGAACATGTTTTTTTTTAACATGATGAAGAGACTTGGAAAAAATTCAAAAGCCACAAAAATGTTGTCCCTTTAACTAAGAATGATGCTATAGTTCCTAACACCTAAAATAGAAGAGATATCTTTATACTTCCACATTACTTCTTGTTAGTGTGATTAATTTTATAGCACTTGAAGGATCCTTGCTTAACATATTTCTCGAAAATATTATCCACTGTCTATCAACAGATGCTTCCTCTTGTGGCATATTATAACAACTGACTCCAGGCAAATTCGAATTAGTGACATCCAGGAGGTTAAATCCTGGCAAGAAAACCGATCCACTTGTTCCATAACATCTACAAGAGCAAAGTCTTTCATGAAAAGCTATAGTACTGCCCACGCGGAGCAGAAGATGGCGAAGAATACTTCTCATTCATTGGGATCTCATTCTATTGGCACAAGAGACAGCAATCCATTGCCAAGGCAAGCAGTTGTTGAACAAAATCACTGCAGATGTTTCCCATACACAAAGCTAGCTCTTGAAGTACTGTTATCTGCAAAGTACTCTGGAAGAGATTTAAGTACAAAGAACATTACATTTCCTATAAGCAATCCATCGAACATTTGGTTGAGTTTGCCACCAGTGAGCTTGTCAAACTGTAATAAAAATATTGCATTGTGTCAGCACAAGAGTGAGACTTGTACTGTCCATGGAAATATTCCTGGATGTAAACCATCCTGTTTAATAGAGGATATCCTGCTGTGTTCTAAATCCACAGATAATCTAGTTTGCCAATCTCATGTGAAGGGTAAGGATACCCACCGGGAATGTGCCATCCAAACAGATCCGTTATCATTCACTGATACTAAATTGTGTCTCACACAAAAACATTTAGAAAAAGATCCGCTTTTTGGCAGGAGAGACTACAAGCAACTTCCAGTTAACCCTGATGAAGATATCACCTCCAGAAAGTGGGAACTTAATTTTTCCAAAAGCTTGGAAGACCCCACAGAACAGTGAGTATGTGATTTGTATTGATAAGTGAATGTCACTTGCATGATTTTAGCAGCAACATAATACTAGATCTAGTGTTTTAAACTCACCCCCTGGCAAAGAGGGACTATCGCCAGCAACTATTGTTGTCAGACAGCAGGTTACCAATATAATAGTTAGTGTACGTTCCCCCCCCCAAAGTTTGTATTGTTGCTTATTGACCACCACATCTGTTGTTTTAATTAATCAGTGGCTTTTTGCCTCTTGTTCACTGCACAGTGTCTCATCCCATGATACTAGGAAAGATCTACCCACGCTTTGTGGGAATGGATAGGCAGGGTGGAGGATATGACATCATATGAGGAACATGTTACCTCTCAAGAGGGCCGGATACCCTCCTTTTTGCAAATCTGGTGCCAATGGAATGAATATGCCTCCTTAACATCTCATGCCCAGTGGCTAGTGGATTCTGGGAGTGGTGGTTGTGGAGGTAGCACTGGAGTGTAGGGGCTGGAATGGTTGCTGTGGTTATCTTCCTTCTTTTATCTCCTTAGTGCGTGCAAACCCTCTTTTCTGTGAGCCAAAAAGGTTTGACTAAAAATGTCTTCCATTTTATTAAATCTGGGTTTACCCTTTGTTCCATTACAATTTTTTTAGGTCATATGACTGGGATGTAAAAGAAGAGGCTAAGCTCTGCCTTATTGAGAAATTGCTTGGGAATACTGAAGCCATCCTGACAGCTACGGTGTGTGTCTTGCCATAGCTGTCAATGTTTGTTTGTATGTTATTTTTCAATTCTTTATTTTCTGCAGACATTGTATGGGCTGGAACCTTACGTAGCAGTGCATAAATTCTAAAACACAGTGTACAGATTCCTGCACGGTTTCCATATAAGTCATCAGAAAATGAGCATTAAACTTGTGAATTCAAAACAAACAAAAAGAAAAAGAACGGAGGGAAAGGGAAATCACTAGAGTAGAGGAGCAACCATGCCCAGTCCAAAAGGCCCTTACTTTCAGCTCAGATATCCCTGAACACAACCAGTCAGACTCTGCTGTACTCAACTCACAACACCTAGACCGTCCAATGTATGTGAATAGAATTCCTTACCTTTGTCATTAATTCATCCATAGTGTTGGTGTTTGCCACCTTATGAGTGATCTCTGCCAAAATAGGAAGCTTCTCACATGGCTGTGACTGGTTGTCTAGCTGTCAAAGTAATACAATTAAATAGTGTCCGATCGTGGTTAGGGAGACCCCCTATCGGCCCATAGATAACTTGGTTTATGCACACTTACATAATTGCAATTTCCCAAAATATGACACGTGTAAAGGAAATGTCTCACTTGGAGATGCATACACAAAGAGCTTCAGAAAAATGGTGTAGTGCTACAGATTTAAAAATGTTATAAAACTGTCTTGTAGTTTGTCAGACTCCATAATGCTGTCACAAATATGTCTTTCTGCACAAACAAATTATGTTATCTCTAGCAGTTTTTCATTTCTCTTTCTATCTTTCCATGGCTCTTGAAATGAATTTCATAATGAGCTGTATTTTTATAGGAACAAGAACTCGAGTTGAGGCAAGAGCAAGAACTGGAGAACGAGCTGTTCCATACAGAGCCATATTCTGCTAACTTTGAAGCTGGAGAAAACTGCGAAGAGAAGGCAACTACTTGTGAGGTTGTAGTCTAATAGGAGAGGCGATTGACATAACTGCTTTCAGGAGCCGATCCAGGAAAGGGGGTACGGGTACTGACTAGACATGTGCATTCGTTTTAGTACTAAAACGATTTAGGCAGAATTTTTGGATAATTTAGTTTTCGTATTACTCAAGAGATACGAAACTGCTCAGTACAAAAAACGAAAGAAACTAAAATAAAATGCACTACATTTTAGTTTCAGTCCTTTTTGTGATATTACATTGATGAGTGAAGGAGACCAGCAATGAAGAACGCAACATCACAAAGCTACAGAAAAGGTTTGTATGCGTAATCCTTCCCGACCCCTACCTGAAAATCTGACAGTGATAGAGCTCCAGAATACTCACTCGCAGCACAGACAGCCAGCAAAGGAGAGGAAACCTTTACTCAACCCTTGCATGTCTATGAGGCAGACAAGATGATAAAAGCAGCTGGAGAAGGAAAACATTCAAATAAATCACATTGAAAGCTAATGACAGAGGAGGGCTGGATAGTAAAAACCCCTTTATAACAAGCAGTGCTGGGAGAAGAGAGGGACTTTATAAAACGTGTGTTATCTCCCCTCCCCTAATGGGGCTTAGGTCTGATACATTTTCTATTATCCAGGAGCACTATCCCCCTTTCCTCATCTATAATACACGTTTTATATAATGTCCCTCTTCTCTCCCAGTGCTGCTTGTTATAAAGGGTTTTTTACGTCTGATACATTTAGTATCCAGCTCTCACAGTTACTCTGTCATTATGAGCCTTCAGTGTGATTTATTTGAATGTTTTCCCTGGATTTAAAGTGCTTTATTTTATTAAAAAAATAAATTTGCACCAGTCATCTCTTCTCTGAGCTTTCAGACCGATTTACGTTAATATTTTCCCTCTCCCCTGCTTTTATATTCCTGTCTGTCTCCCCCACAGAGATACAAAGTTTAAGTAAAAGTTCCCTCTCCTGTGCTGGATAAGCTTTGCATTCCGAAGTTCTGCACCCTCCACATGCCAATGCAGTAGGATGTTCTATACAGAGAGGGGCATTAATTAATGCAGGAGGATGTTCTATACATTATACAGAGAGGGGTATTAATGCAGGAGGGTGTCATATACATTATACAGAGAAAGGTATAAATTGAGGAGGATGTTCTATACAGAGAGGGACATTAATTCAGGAGGATGTTCTATACATTATACAGAGAGGGGTGTTAATTAATGCAGGTGAATGTTGTATACATTATACAGAGAGGGGTATTAATTAATGCAGGAGGATGTTATCTACATTATACAGAGAGGGGTATTAATTAATGCAGGGGGATGTTCTATACATTATACAGAGAGGAGCCTTTTTTAACCCTTTAAATCCAGTGGCTGTGAGCGCTGAAATCGGCTGCTTGTTATATTATCTCTCAGTACAATGTATCAGGCTCAGCTGTTACAGTAACTGACTGTAACAGAGCTCAGAGTTTCAGTAAAACAAGGAAATAATATTGTTCTAACCTCTTATATATAAAACTATATTTACTAGTTTGACTGAAACTCTGAGCGCTGTGATGAGCAGCAGTCAGTTACTGTAACAGCTTTGCCAGACACATTGTGCTGAGAGTGAGTGCCCTATTCCATACAAGCTGTTAACAAGTCCGGCCACTATACTGAATGGCTCCATTCGTTAACTTATCGGCACTAGTAACAATTCTCAGTCTTAGCAGTTGCTTTGCAGAGGAGCCGTTAACAATGGAGCAGCTGGAGAATAGATCACTATTCCCTGGCAGCTTGATTTTCTCACTGTTGTTAAATGATTTAGCAAGTTCAGTTAACAGTTAACATTATGTACACTAAAAACCTCACATACATACCTCTGGTCGATTGGTGCAGAGGATGGTGTGATCTGCCACCTCCTCTAGTTTCCAGTGTCTTTCCATAGGTCGATGCAGCCCCTGCTTATGAAGTTTGCGAAAAGTCGCACTTCTTTACATGCAGTCCTAAGGATTCCACAAGCTGATACCAGCAGCGGTGTATGGCGTTGCTGCCAGAATCATTTAGTGGATCCCTACTATTATAACTCAATCCACTACAGGCCGGCACCAATAAAACATATAAAGAGCCAGGGACACTTTCTGCCTGAGGTGTCTGTTTGATTAGTCTATCTTTAGTATAGAGTAGAATGTTGATCAAAAAAATCTATGTAGTATGTTATTTGGAGGGAGTGTAAATTTAACAAGAAGGAAACTCACACAGCACACAATGATATTTTAAATGCATTGAATAAATTAACAAAAATAATATCTTTTTTATTTTCTCTATAGGACACATCTTACTTATTATTGGAGAGTGCATTTCAAAGTAATTTTGGCTCATGTGACCAAGCTGTGAAGGTTTTTAACATACGCTGTGATTCACATGGACCGAGCAATAATGGTATGAACCTTTCAGACTATGTAATAAAACCAAAACCCTTGTCTGGAGATCTACTGCATGAACTAAGAGAGCTTTATGCAGTTGAAACCCGGATATGTGAAGAATCGAGGAAGATTCAGGAATTTCGTGACCTTGAGCATACACGAGCTGTTGAAGCACAGGATACGGCTTTTAAGAGGTGCAAAGAGAATTTACTGTTTTTAATCACGCAACAGAGAGAACGCATTCAGGTGGAAGAGATGGAGCAGAGCTTGGCCAAGGAAGAAGCAAAACAACAGAGAAACAAAATGAAGAAACTAGAAATGTTAAGGATCAAAAAGCACTGTCAAGAATATGTCAAGGAATATCTTACATTCAATGATGCCTCCAAATCTATGTGTAATGAAGCTCCACCAAATAAGCAAACAAAGGAGGTTATCACAGAAAAATACAAGCTCACCCATATTCCCTCTCCTGACAGAGGTAATGAACAAACTGACTATTCAAAGGAGTGAAACATTGTAAAAAGATCAAATTGAAGCATTGAAATGTAAAGAACCATGACCATTGATCCCTTCGCTGCAGACGACAAATCCCATGTGTAGTTATGCTTTCCACTGTAGTGTCACTTATCTTTCTATTGCTCTTATAACACAATCTTCTCTCCTCCTATATCGCTATGCATACCATTCAGGCAAAATAGTGGAATATCGTGGGAGTCTGCTGACAACATGACGTCAAGAAAGCACCTTAGTGAGAAGCTTTAGCAATGTCTGGCTAGCCTGTGGCTATGTCTGTGATAGCACATATGAACATATAAAGTGTAAAATAAATAAATCAAGTAATAATTATTTATGTTTTGTTCTAACACAGTGTCACTCAGTCATTTTCACCTATAACACTGACATTGTGCCGCAAAAACTCACCTTCTCTGCTCCCATGCAAGAAGCAAGTGTAGCGGAGTTGATGCAATACGCAGTTATGAACTGTGACATCTAAAGACTTAAGAGTTTATACAAAGAGAACTGAGTTGCACCGAACGGTGAATATCCCCATAAGGTGCAATTTCGTGGCAATTCGGCTATTCAAAAATCTGGCGATTCGCCAAATATTAGCAAATTGCCAGCAAACTACGGTGACCTTAGGCAGCAGTGAAATTCCCCATAGAGACGTAACGGTTAATCTATTCAGAGAAAGCCAAGCAGCTGTGAGAAGTTGACAAAATGCCTTGATTTTCGGCGGTTTCATTTGACAGGTTTAAGCAGGCGAATCCCATAGGTTTCAATGTAAGAGTAAACAAAACAGAAAAAACTTTCTTGATTAACCCCTTCACTGCGGATGACGTGTGGGGAACATCCTCATAGACTCCCACTGTATGCAGAGGAGGTTCCACACACGTCATCCACTAGCGGGAGCCCAGGAGAGATACTCACCTCTCTCCTCCGGGGTCCTGCAGCGTTCTGACTTCCCTGAAGTCAGATGCTGCTTTTAAGGCCCTCCCGACGTAAATGACATCATCGCATCGGACGCGATGACGGCGTTTTCAGGCGAACCCCCCCCTCGGCAAAGCCGGGAGATCGCCTGAAAGGAAGGGGGGATCCTTTTGGATCCCTCTCCCTCCTGATCGGGAGGACCTAGCGGGAGAAGGAAGGCACCACTTAAAAGGGGATAGTCTTTCCTTTCAAGCGGTGCCTGACTTTAGCCCCTGAGGCACCGGGCAGCGATCCGGCGCCATATGGCAGCCTAGCTCCGATGGGGGCTGCCATCTTCGATGGCAGCTCCGGGTCCCCCCTCGTTACCTGACATTATCGCAGATAGCGCGATGATGTCAGTTAGCCAGTGAACTCCTAGCTGCCTGGGGATTTCCCAAGGTAATACCATGGTGGAGATAGGGGGTTAGTTTGAACCCCGATATCTCCCGAATGGTGGCAGGTAGCGGGTCATGGTTGGTGTCATTTGAAAGGCCAGAGCATGATACCAAAAATGATAATGCTCAAAGTAAGAAAAGAAAAAGAAAAATAGTAGAAAAAAGAAAAAAAGAATAATTTAAAGAAAAAATAAAAACGTGTTTTTTTATTTTGTGTTATTTTTATTAAAGCAGCAATATTGTTCCCATTTCAATTATAATGTGAATAATGATGCTGCACCAACGATTTTTTTCTATGGGGGGTTTGCTAAAAAATCACATAATTCCCAACAAAAATATGTAACAAGTCCCCATTTCTAATTTTTTTAACAAGCGCACCCCATAGAAAATATAACCGTAAAGCCTCGGATGATAAAATGTGAAAAAAACACTTTACACACTGTAGATGATTTAAAATTCTAATTTTACTGCATTTTTGTTATAATATTCAGGCAGGGCATGGCGTATACATATAATAATGATATATTATGAATCTGCCGGAAAAAAGGATATATACAGTTGTGTTCAAAATTATTCAACCCCCACTGAAATTGAGTGTTTTGGCCAATTTGACATTGATTTTGATCATTCAGTCATCTTGCTTACAATTAAATCAAAGAGGCACGTGTAGGTCAGACAAATATAACATAACATTTATAATGAAATAACCACAAATGTCTTTTCTGTGCTCACATCATTATCAGTTTTATTCAACCCCCAAGTGACATTCAATCTTAGTACTTAGTACAACATCCTTTTACAGTTATAACAGCTTTTAAACGTGAAGCATAGCTTGACACAAGTGTCTTGCAGCGATCTACGGGTATCTTCGCCCATTCGTCATGGGCAAAAGCCTCCAGTTCAGTCACATTCTTAGGCTTGCGCATTGCAACTGCTTTCTTTAAGTCCCACCAGAGGTTCTCAATCGGATTTAAGTCAGGTGACTGCGATGGCCACTCCAAAATGTTCCAGCCTTTAATCTGCAACCATGCTCTAGTGGACTTGGAGGTATGCTTGGGATCATTGTCCTGTTGAAAGGTCCAACGTCTCCCAAGCCTCAGGTTTGTGACGGACTGCATCACATTGTCATCCAATATCTCCTGGTACCAGGGCCGCCATCAGGGCATTACGCCCATTACTGCCGTAAGGGGCCCGGGCCCGGTGGGGGCCCGGGCCGCCGGGTCCCGGGGGGAGGATCCCGGGCCCCCGACGGCAGTGGCGTCGCCCTTTAACAGCTCCGGTATCGGACTCGATGAGTCCGAATCCGGAGCTGTGTCCCTGCTGCTGCTGCAGGAGCCGGAGGAGACTGAGACACTGTGTCTCCTCCGGCTCCTGGCAGCTTCACTTCCTGGCTGGGCGGGGCCATGCAGCGTGTGAGGGGCCTCCCAAGCACGTTGCTTTGGCCCCGCCCCTCCACTCAGTGAAGCTGCGCGCTGGAGCTGGAGGGACCAGGAAGATCTGAAGAAAAGAAGAGAAGAAGATTGAAGAAAAGGTGAAGAAAAGAAGAGCAGAAGAAAAGAAGATAGAAGACAGCGAGTGGTGAGCCAGGGCCCAGACCCTAAGACCCAGAGCCCAGACCCCAAGGCCCAGGACCCAGACCCCAAGGCCCAGACCCCTAGGCCCAAACCTCTAGGCTCAGACCCAGGGCCCAGACCCCTGGGCCCAGACCCCTAGGCCCAGACCTCTAGGCCCAGACCCCTAGGCCCAGACCTCTAGGCTCAGACCCAGGGCCCAGACCTCTAGGCCCAGGGCCCAGACCCCCAGACCCTATGGCCCAGACCCCTAGGCCCAAACCCATGGCCCAGACCCTAGGGCCCAGGGCCCAGACCCCAAGGCCCAGACCCTAGGGCCCAGGGTCCAGACCCCTAGGCCCAGACCCCTAGGCCCAAACCCATGGCCCAGACCCTAGGGCCCAGGGCCCAGACCCTTAGGCCCAGACCCCAAGGCCCAGACCCTAGGGCCCAGGGTCCAGACCCCTAGGCCCAGACCCCTAGGCCCAAACCCATGGCCCAGACCCTAGGGCCCAGGGCCCAGACCCTTAGGCCCAGACCCCTAGGCCCAGACCCCAAGGCCCAGACCCTAGGGCCCAGGGTCCAGACCCCTAGGCCCAGACCCAAGGCCCAGACCCTAGGGCCCAGGGTCCAGACCCCTAGGCCCAGGGCCAAGGCCCAGACCCAGGGCAAATGCCCAGGGCCCAGACCCCAAGACCCAAACCCAGGGCCCAGACCCTATGGCCCAGACCCAGGGCAAAGGCCCAGGGCCCAGACCCAGGGTCCAGACCCCTAGGCCCAAACCCATGGCCCAGACCCCTAGGCCCAGACCCCAACCCAGGGCCCAGACCCTATGGCCCAGACCCTATGGCCCAGACCCTATGGCCCAGACCCCTAGGCCCAGACCCCAGGGCCCAGACCCCAGGGCCCAGGGTCCAGACCCCTAGGCCCAGACCCCAAGACCCAAACCCAGGGCCCAGACCCTATGGCCCAAACCCATGGCCCAGACCCCAAGGCCCAGACCCTAGGGCCCAGACCCTTAGGCCCAGACCCCTAGGCCCAAACCCATGGCCCAGACCCTAGGGCCCAGACCCCTAGGCCCAGACCCCTAGGCCCAGACCCCAAGGCCCAGACCCTAGGGCCCAGGGCCCAGACCCTTAGGCCCAGACCCCTAGGCCCAAACCCATGGCCCAGACCCTAGGGCCCAGGGCCCAGACCCCTAGGCCCAGACCCCTAGGCCCAGACCCCAAGGCCCAGACCCCAAGGCCCAGACCCTAGGGCCCAGGGTCCAGACCCCTAGGCCCAGGGCCCAGACCCCAAGACCCAAACCCAGGGCCCAGACCCTATGGCCCAAACCCATGGCCCAGACCCCAAGGCCCAGACCCTAGGGCCCAGACCCTAGGGCCCAGACCCCTAGGCCCAGACCCCAAGGCCCAGACCCCAGGGCCCAGACCCTAGGGCCCAGGGTCCAGACCCCTAGGCCCAGACCCCAAGACCCAAACCCAGGGCCCAGACCCTATGGCCCAAACCCATGGCCCAGACCCCAAGGCCCAGACCCTAGGGCCCAGGGCCCAGACCCTTAGGCCCAGACCCCTAGGCCCAGACCCCCTAGGCCCAGACCCCAGGGCCCAGACCCTTAGGCCCAGACCCCTAGGCCCAGACCCCCTAGGTCCAGACCCCTAGGCCCAGACCCAAGGCCCAGACCCAAGGCCCAGACCCAGGGCCCAGACCCTAGGGCCCAGGGTCCAGACCCCTAGGCCCAGGGCCAAGGCCCAGACCCAGGGCAAATGCCCAGGGCCCAGACCCCAAGACCCAAACCCAGGGCCCAGACCCTATGGCCCAGACCCAGGGCAAAGGCCCAGGGCCCAGACCCAGGGTCCAGACCCCTAGGCCCAAACCCATGGCCCAGACCCCAAGGCCCAGGACCCAGACCCTAGGGCCCAGACCCAGGGCCCAGACCCCTAAGCCCAAACCCAGGGCCCAGACCCCAAGGCCCAAACCCATGGCCCAGACCCCAAGGCCCAGGACCCAGACCCAGGGCCCAGACCCCTAGACCCAAACCCAGGGCCCAGACCCCAAGGCCCAGACCCAGGGCCCAGACCCCTAAGCCCAGACCCCAAGGCCCAGGACCCAGACCCCAAGGCCCAAACCCAGGGCCCAGACCCCAAGGCCCAGGACCCAGACCCAAGGCCCAGACACTAGGGCCCAGACCCTGGGCCCAGACCCCCTAGGCCCAAACCCAGGGCCCAGACCCCTAGGCCCAAACCCAGGACCCAAGGCCCATACCCAGGGCCCAGACCCCAAGGCCCAGACCCAGGGCCCAGACCCCAGGGCCCAGACCCTAGGACCCAGGGCCCAGAGACCAGGGCCCAGGCTAGACCCCAGGGACCAGACCTCAGGGACCAGACCCCAGGGACCAGACCTCAGGGCCCAGACCCTAGGGCCCAGACCCCAAGGCCCAGACCCTAGGGCCCAGACCCCAAGGCCCAGACCCCAAGGCCCAGACCCTAGGACCCAGACCCCAAGGCCCAGGGACCAGACCCAGAGACCAGGGCCCAGGTTAGACCCCAGGGACCAGACCCCAAGGCCCAGTCCCAGGGACCAGACCCAGGGCCCAGGCCCAGGCCCAGACCCAAAGGCCATCATACACAGCCCATTTCTGTGAGATTTATTGCTGTGGATTCTGTGATATGTTCAGACACACCGCTCATTACTGTGAGTTTTATTGCTGTGGATACTGTGATAAGCTAATACACACTGCACATTACTGGGAGTTTTATTGCTGTGGTGCTATGTTATGTCTTTTTTTTTTGAAGGGGGAGAAAAGCTCTTAGAGGTTGAGGGGGGGCCCTGGGGGGCCCCATCGTGAGGTTTAGTAAGGGGCCCCATCATTTCTGATGGCTGCCCTGCCTGGTACTGAAGAGAATTCATGGTACCTTGCACACGCTGAAGCTTCCCTGTACCTGCAGAAGCAAAACAGCCCCAAAGCATTATTTACCCCCCGCCATGCTTCACAGTAGGCAAGGTGTTCTTTTCTTCATAGGCCTTGTTCTTCCTCCTCCAAACATAGCGTTGATCCATGGGCCCAAACAGTTCTAATTTTGTTTCATCAGTCCACAGAACACTATCCCAAAACTTCTGTGGTTTGTCCACATGACTTTTGGCATACTGCAGTCGACTCTTCTTATTCTTTGGAGACAGCAAGGGGGTGCGCCTGGGAGTTCTGGCATGGAGGTCTTCATTACGCAGTGTGCGCCATATTGTCTGAGCTGAAACTTCAGTACCCACATCTGACAAATCTTTTCTCAGTTCCTCAGCAGTCACACGGGGACTTTTCTCCACTCTACGCTTCAGGTAGCGCACAGCAGTCGAAGTCAGCATCTTCTTTCTGCCACGACCAGGTAGCGTTTCAACAGTGCCCTTTGCCTTGAATTTGTAAATGATGCTTCCTATGGTTTCTCTTGGTATGTTTAACATCTTTGCAATCTTCTTATAGCCATTGCCCTTCCTGTGAAGAGTAATCACCTCTTCTCTTGTCTTCCTGGACCATTCTCTTGACTTCACCATGTTTGTAACCACACCAGTAAATGTCTAGAAGGAGCTGAGTATCACAGTCATTTTAAAGCTGCCTAATTGGTGCTTATTATGCTTTATTGCTGCTCCGTGACATCCACAGGTGTTTTCAATACCTGATTGAAAACACTTGAATGAACCTCTGTTCTTCAGAGTGGTAGTCTTTAAGGGGTTGAATAATTGTGTCAATGAAGAATTCACAAAAGAAACATTTACTACTGTATTACAAAACCAATTGATGTCATTTTAGTCGCATATGGTTCTTTAAAAAGTCCTTGTAGGATTTTATTCTGAATACAATTACAAATGTACACTAAATTCCCTAAAACCCTTTACAGCATTGGGGGTTGAATAATTTTGAACACAACTGTAATATGTCTCGGTCGTATAATAATATGTAACTTAAAATCTCGTTTAAACATGATGAGCAAAAGCGGTAAAAATGAGCTCACAGAGGTGAAATGGCTCAGCAGTGAAGGGGTTAAATATTTATTCAACTCTTTTATTTTATTTTTTTAAAGGGCTTTTTAGTTTTCATTGTGTAACAGACCTTCTTATTGTTATTCATAGGACCTTATATATTATTTCCAGGCAATAGTTTTTTATAAAAATGCATTTTAAAAGTCGCAGGGTTTTCTTTGGTCTTTTATAATTCTGGTTGGCTTTTTTCGGAGGCGTTCGGCGGTCTGTTTGGTAGATTGTCAGATGCATTCAGCAGTTTATAGGATGCGATCGGTGGTTTTTCAGTGGGTTATTGTATCTATTTGGCTGTTTTTTGGCAGTTTGAGGAGGCGTTTGGCGGTTTTTAAGCGGTTTATGCTATCAATTCGGCGGTTTCTGATTTCGGCGTGTTGATTCGCTGCACTTCGGGGACCCTGCTGTGAATGCTGAATTCACCGCAGGGTCTGCGAATTGAATGTTGGTGACATTTTGGTGCTCTCTGAATAACCCCTTTAATTGCCGCAACTCAGAATTTTACTCTGTAAAGAAATGGTGGGTCATTTAGACCCCTGTTTCCATGTTATCTTAATGCGTAGGAGCCCCAAAACTTATTTTTGGAAAGATACCTGGTTGATCATTCAAAAAATGTTGTTATATGGGTTAAAATTAACTGGTTGCGTGGCGAGGATTCCTCGAAAATACAAAGGCTCCCTTTCGCTCTTGAATGTGGTGAAATTTCCCCAAACATTCCCAGCCACATTTATTGATACCCCATATCCCACGGCGAGCAGCAGCTTTTCTGCTGGCGAACCAGTGTGTAGACTATCAGCCTCACTGGGAAGCATCATTTGATTGGTGACATCATTGCATAAGTATACGATGACAAGAACATTGAAGTAGAGGGGTGGAGGCATTAGACCCCATAAGTCATAAAGACCCCATAACAGGCATCATTAGCAGGGGGCGTGGGGTGCGGCCCACACCGGGTGACACCACCCCTAGGGTGACACCCTAAAAAAAATAATTATTTTTTTTTACACTAAAATATTTTACCAGGAAGGATACAATGAGAATTCTCTCATTTTCAAGTATGTCCTGGGTAGGCAAGGCCTTGGCTGTGCAAACACTACGTGGCCAGTCGAGAATAAAGGGCACAGTAGTGTCTGCACAAGCTGCTGGGGGCAATATACAGTTGTAGCGCTGTGTTAAAATCTTGCTGTGGCAGTACCTATTTTTGGCCACAAGATGGAGACTATCGCGATCAGAGACACTGGACATTGGGACTACAATTCCCGGCATGCTTTGCAAGGAGACAGGAAGTGGGTGGGGACTGGACCCTTACATCCTCTGCCTCGTGGAGAACGCGCCAGAGCGCGCCAGGGAACGAGAGAGAGCAGACACAGTGCGATAGATCGTAAGAAGGCCTGGGCCTGAGAGCAAGAGAGCCTGTCAAGTCTTTTACCGGGTGATTCCGCCTAAGGAGAAGGAGCCCTCCAAGGTTCCAGAGTTGCTGCAGATTGAACCAACCGAAGACCTCGAGTAAGGAGTCACCGCAAGTTGATCGGGTACTGGGAGCAGGCGGTGAGCTGGGCCAAAGTCGTGGACAAGCTACGGGAAGTCAGACAACGGATCCGGCCGCTAGTATCCCCAGTCAAGATCGAGCGGAGAGACGTCCTGGGTCAGCGGAGCCTAAAGCAACCGGTGGATGGGTGAGAGGCCTCCAAGGCCGTTTGTAATACAAAGAATACGCTGCTGTTTTCTCTTTAAAGTCCACAGGGCCCCAACTTGACTAGTCGAAGACATTCTTTAAGTAAATTCACTGGCCAGTTGAACAGTACCCGGGTACCATACACACACATACACACCTTTTATATTCCGGGACTTAACCTGTGCAGGACTCATTTTTTGTTACGAATCGGAACAGGGGTAAAGATACGTTCCGAATATATTTTTCTCTTTTCCGCTGCACGTTTACCGTGATACGAAGTGATTGTATATTCTGGGGTTCCGCTACGTGTCCCTTTTTCGAATATTCGTGCAACTGCATTTTCTTTTATGTTCGGTTACGAATATTTTATTTTCCGAAATACGACGCCTCGTGTTTTGGTTCTTTTCCGCTACGCGTTTTACCGTAATACGAAAGTACTGTAATAATATCTGTGAATACCGTATCTTAACATCTGCCTATTATTTTAGTAAACTATTTAAATGATAAAAACCCACAACTGTGGTGGAGTATATTTATTCCCTAGTGCGGGGAGACGGACCCGTGGTTCATTTTTAGCGGCTCCTCCGGGAGTGAGCGCTACACGTGGGGGCTCGTTTCCGGGATTCAGTCTCTGGAAAAACTGCATCTAAAGGGTTAAATATGGATCCAGACACTGTTGCCGAATGGTGTGAGGAGCACAGTAGTCAGTTAGAATGTTGTATAGTCATGGATATTCCCGCAGACACTTGGGCCGAAGAGCAGATCCGCCAGGCCGTGGCCACGCTAGCACCAGATCATCGGGGGTTAATACTGGACATTAAGAAAAACCCAGATACTTCTCAAACGTATGTTCTTCTCGAGTGGAGAAAGGGTGTTCCACCATGTTTTCAGGGCGCGAGCGTGAAACTGGCCGATGAGGTGGAAGTCCAACTAATTCAGCCAAGTGCGCCACGTGGCGAATCCGCAAGTGTTCCCGCGCCTAGTCCGTTGGCCATGATCAGGCCGGAATTTATCGTGGCTATTGGAGGTCTACTGGCTAAATGTCAGAAAACAAGCCCTCCTCACACTAATTTCGGTTATCGACGGTTAAGAAATTTTACAGGAAACGTACCAACTCCGGCGGGAGAAGAAACCTTTGAAGAATGGGTGGAACAGGCGATTCAGGCTCTGGATGAGTGGGACGTCCCTGAGGCCCAGAAAAAGCAAAGGATCACCGAGAGTTTAAAGGGACCTGCGTCAGAAGCGGTGAGAAACCTGAAACTGAGCAGAAAAGATTGTACTGCTTTAGATTACTTAAACGTTCTTGAAGAAGTTTTTGGGCGAACCGAAAAGGCGGCCGAACTGGTATACCAGTACGAACACACCTATCAGAGAAGAGGTGAAAGGATGACCGAGTACATGAGGCGCCTAGATAAGATTCTACACCAGATACTCCTTAAGAAAGGGGCCGAACCGGTCGAAGTAGATAAGATCCGAATAAAACAGATCCTGAGGGGCTCTCAACCTCTAGATCCAGTAATGATGCAGGTGAGAAGCAGAACAGGTAACCAAGAATTGAAGTACCTGGAACTGATCCGAGTTGTACGAGAAGAAGAAGCTTTACTGGAAGAGAAATCCTTCAGGCGGGGGGAAAGGGCTTATGCACAACCTGTGAGACATAGCGACGGTCTGCAGCCTGAAAGCGACTCCCTAGATACTTATGGATCGGACGAGGACGAACAAGAGCACCTAGTCGTTTTTAAATCTACAGAGAGGGCTGCCAAAGAATCGAACCCCTCTGAACGTGGTGAATTGTCCAAGACCGTCAAGAAAGTACAGGACGCTCAAGCTGATTTGCAACAAGCGCACGCGGAATTGTGCCGAGTGTTGATGAAGGTGACCGAAATGCAGGTAGAAATGCAGAAATTCCTCACAGACATGCAGACGACGGGAGCCGCTGTGGCGTCTGGTCCAAGTCCTTTAACAAAATCCCAACAAGCAACTACGTCTCCGCTCTCTAAGAAGAGATGTTTTGGTTGTGGAGAAATGGGCCATTTCCGCGCACAGTGCAAAGGACAAAAGTCTGAGAAGGATAGAGTCGAGGGACTGTTGAAAGCCCTAGAAGGACTGTTATCTACCTCACCGGCGGGAAACGCCAGAGGGCACAAGTGAAGGAGCAACCTAAGTGCCCGAAGGTTGAACCCCGCTCCAGAAACCAAGTCAAGACTAAGAGGGCGGGAAGGCCCAAAGCTGAGCCAACTGCTGAGCCTGTCAGGACTGAAAGAGTCACTCCCTTAGCATCCGGGTCTACGTCATGGGGAAGCAATGCACACCCAAAACCTACACGGGCCAGAAAAAAGGGCAGGGTACAGCAAACTGGGTCTAAGCGTCCGGATACCGCCACCAAGTTTCCTGACCAACTGATAGGTCCTTCTCCTATTGTGCCAATCCAAGTGGAAGGAGTCTACACCAAAGCCCTGTTAGATTCAGGGGCTCAAGTGACATTGATCTACAGAGACTTCTATGAGAAACACTTAAAGCACATTCCTCTGCAAGAATTGAAGGATTTGGAAATATGGGGTATCGGCACTGAGAAACTCCCTTATGACGGGTACCTGCAAGTGAAGTTGGAGATCGGATCTGAAGTCATCGGACAGTCTGGAGGTTGTGATGCATTGGCCATTGTGTGTCCTCGACCCTCGGGTGCGAACAGAAGCTCCCTCATAGTGGGGACGAATACTGACCTAGTGCGGCGTCTCCTGACACCTATTGTATTGGAAGAAGGTTCGACTCAAGGAGTACATCCAATGTTACGTCCGGTCTATCAGAGGATGGTCGAAGAACGAAAGGCACCTGCTGAGGTGGGAAGACTGTGGAGACTGGGTGGGACAGAGAAGGTTCTGCAAGCAGGAGAAGTAGTGAGCTTCCGGGTTTCAGTCAAGTTGAACGGATCGCAACCAGGTCCCTATGTGGTGCTGGAACCGATGTCAATCATGGGAGTGAAACCGGAGTCGAAGTAATTCCTGAAATAATCTCCACCAAAGCCATGAAGAGAACACGAGGAAGAGTCTCGGTCAGTGTGTGCAATGTGACAGATTCTCCAGTAGTCCTTAAAGCACGAATGCCTATCGGGCAAGTAGAGTCTGCTACACCCCTCTCCACCGATTTAGGAGGGGGAGTGGATAAAGAGATTCCAGATGAAAGATTCTACCCCAAAGACGCTCCCATTTCACCTGAGTGGAAGAAACGTCTTCAGTCTCAAGTCCTAAAGTGGAAGGAATTGTTCTCGAAAGACGAGTTTGATGTGGGCCTAGCTAAGAGTACTGAGCCCCGTATTCGGTTACAAGAAGACAAGCCGTTTCGTGAAAGATCAAGGCGAGTTCCGCTGGGAGACTTGGATGATCTGCGAGAACAACTGAATGAATTGCAAAGAACCAAGGTGATTCAAGAGTCCAGGAGTCCATATGCATCTCCCATAGTGTTGGTCCGGAAGAAAAATGGTTCTGTCCGCCTATGTATAGACTACCGCACATTGAACCGGAGAACCATCCCCGACCAATATGCCACTCCTCGGATAGAGGATGCCCTACAGTGTTTGTCTGGAGCAAAGTGGTTTAGTGTACTAGACCTGCGAAGCGGATATCACCAGATACCCATGCATCCTGAAGACAAGGAGAAAACTGCGTTCATCTGTCCACTAGGGTTCTTTGAATTCAACAGAATGCCTCAAGGCCTTACGGGGGCTCCAGCTACGTTCCAACGGTTGATGGAGAAAACAGTCGGGGATATGAATTTAATCGAAGTATTAGTGTACCTGGATGACATAATTGTGTTTGGGAAGACTCTGGAAGAACATGAACAACGTCTGGAGAAGGTCTTGAAGAGGCTCCATGAAGAGGGGTTGAAACTGTCTCTGGAGAAATGCCAATTCTGTCTACCGTCTGTTACGTATCTAGGACATGTGGTCTCAGCAGAAGGTGTTTCGACAGATCCTCGGAAGTTGGAGGCCGTAGCTTCTTGGCCTAGACCCCGGAACGTCACTGAACTTAGATCTTTCCTGGGATTCTGTTCGTACTATCGAAGATTTGTGGGAGGATTCGCGAAAATAGCTCAACCACTGAACAAACTCCTGCAGAAGGAAACCACAGAAGAAGGCTGCAAGGTCTCTGACAAAAACCCGTCAGCTCCGGGGCCAAGGAAAGCTCGAGAGTCTATACAAGGTGAATGGACCAGTCAATGTGAAGGAGCTTTCGTAAAGCTGAAAGAGAGTCTAACCCGAGCTCCTGTTTTGGCCTATGCGGACCCTCACAAGCCGTATGAACTACATGTGGATGCCAGCCGAGAAGGTCTGGGAGGAGTCCTATATCAGGAGTATGGTGGATTGCTGAGGCCTGTAGCATACGTGAGCCGGAGCCTTACGCCTTCAGAGAAGAACTATCCTACTCACAAGCTGGAGTTCCTAGCCTTGAAGTGGGCAGTGGTAGACAAGTTAAAGACTATCTGTATGGAGCCGAGTTTGTGATCAAGACGGATAACAATCCTCTTACCTACATCCTTACTACTGCAAAACTGGACGCAACGGGACATCGGTGGTTGGCCGCTCTGTCAGGGTTTCGGTTCAGCCTGAAGTACCGCCCTGGGGTGAATAATCGAGATGCTGATGCGTTATCGAGAAGACCCTACACTACAGAATGGACTCAGTTGACTCCAGACGGGGTGCAAGCTTTGTGTCAAGGAACGGAGCGTCGAGTCAAGGGAGGGATTGAAGCGGAGGCCATAGGAGTCATGGCTGCGGCTGTTCCTGAGTTTTACTGCAACCCTACGCAGTTGAGGGATGAATTTACCTACCTTTTCGAGACAGGACCTGAAAGCGGATCAGGCCAGAGACCCTTTAATTGCCTTGACCATAAAGGCCCTGACTGCAAACCAGCGAGAGATTTTGTTACCTAATTCCCCGAGTGGAGCCAGATTGGTCTATAAAGAGTGGGAGCGGTTAAAGATGATGGATGGGGTGGTCTACCGAAGGGGCTCCTCAACCAACTCTGAAGAGATTCAACAGTTATTCCTCCCTACTAAACATAGGGAGAGTGTGTTGCGATCACTACATGATGAGCATGGACATTTGGGTGCAGAGAGAACTTTTAAGCTGGTGCGAGATAGGTTTTATTGGCCTTGTATGAGGGCTTTAAGTAGAAAGTTATTGTCATTCCTGTTTGAGGTGTATTCAGAGAAAGACTCTACCGACCCGAACTGCTCCAATGAGCCATCTGCAGAGTCAGGGACCCATGGATTTGGTGTGCATTGACTTCTTGTGCTTAGAGCCGGATGCTAGTGGGCAAGGAAACATTCTAATAGTGACTGATCATTTCACTCGTTACGCCCAAGCATTTTCCACAAAAGATCAACGCGCTCCGACAGTGGCCAAGGTGTTGATGGAAAAGTTCTTTGTTCATTACGGACTGCCAAGGAGGATACACTCTGATCAGGGTAGAGACTTTGAAAGCAGACTGGTGGGGCAATTGTTAGAGTTGTTGGGAATCCAAAAGACCCGAACTACGCCATACCACCCTCAAGGTGATGCTCAGCCTGAAAGGTTTAATCGCACACTACTAAACATGCTGGGGACCTTGTCGAATGTGGAGAAGCAGAGTTGGAGTCGGCACATAGCTACTCTGGTGCATGCATATAACAGTACGGAGAGTGATGCCACTGGATACTCACCGTACCGTCTTATGTTCGGAAGAGAGGCTCGACTGCCGGTTGATTTGGCCTTTGGGTTATCTCTAGACCAGACATCAGTAGCTTCCCATAGAAACTACGTGGATAGACTTCGAAAGAATTTGGCTTCTGCATTTGAACAGGCCCGGTTGACCTCAGGAAACAGGGAGGCAAGAAACAAAAGGAACTATGACTTGAAAGTCCGAATACAAGATCTACAACCCGGTGATAGGGTTCTATTGAAGAACTTGGGTGCTGCTGCGAGACACAAGTTGGCGGATAGGTGGAGTTCCCAGGTTTACATTGTCTGCAAACAACTTCCGGGTCTACCAGTGTATCAGATTCGCCCGGATGGAAAGGCTGGGCCTCTCAAGAACTGGCACCGGAATCATTTGTTGCCTTTGAGAGAGGCTGTGAGGATGCCAGTTGGGGACGAATTGCCTCGGCCAAATCCGCCTGTTCCATGTTTGCCTCCTGTTACTCGGTCTCAACAGATCCGGGTTGCCGAAGAGAGCGAAAGAGACAGTGAAGAAGAGAGTTATTGTCTAGATTGGATGCGCTCGCCGGAGTCTGAAGAGGTTGTCGTTGTCCCTGAACGGTGGGAGAGTAACTTGAGGCCTGAAGCTCCTGAATTTCTGCTAGAAGTCCCTGAGACTGTTGAAATCCCTGAGCCTCTTGAATTTCAGTTGGAAGTCCCTGAGGCTGTGGGGATCCCGGTAGCTCCGGAAGCTTACTCAGGTGATTATAGTTCTATGCCTTCGCTGGAGGGATCATACTCTGAAGAAACGTCTGCTCCAGTGGTAGAGAGAAGGATTGAGCCAACGCCTATAGTACTTCCACCTGAAGAGGAACTGATTGAGCCAGAACCAAACGCTCTGTTCGACCGCCCCAACGACTCACCTACGACTCGCCAGGACATAGCACTGAAGAGGCCATCACCACAGTGCGGAGGTTGCCCGAAGTGTCTGCTATGCTAGCTGAGGTAGCCCAAAATATGAGTCAACTTGAGGAAGTATTTCTAACCCACTGCATGTATGCTGCTGAACCTGTGCATGTTATGTAAACTGTATTCAAATATTGTGGAAATGTAATGTAACTGTTGTACCTCCTTGGAGAGACCCAAGAGTTCTAGGAGGGGGAGAGTGTAGCGCTGTGTTAAAATCTTGCTGTGGCAGTACCTATTTTTGGCCACAAGATGGAGACTATCGCGATCAGAGACACTGGACATTGGGACTCCAATTCCCGGCATGCTTTGCAAGGAGACAGGAAGTGGGTGGGGACTGGACCCTTACATCCTCCGCCTCGTGGAGAACGCGCCAGAGCGCGCCAGGGCGAGAGAGAGAGCAGACGCAGTGCGATAGATCGTAAGAAGGCCTGGGCCTGAGAGCAAGAGAGCCTGTCAAGTCTTTTACCGGGTGATTCCGCCTAAGGAGAAGGAGCCCTCCAAGGTTCCAGAGTTGCTGCAGATTGAACCAACCGAAGACCTCGAGTAAGGAGTCACCGCAAGTTGATCGGTTACTGGGAGCAGGCGGTGAGCTGGGCCAAAGTCGTGGACAAGCTACGGGAAGTCAGACAACGGATCCGGCCGCTAGTATCCCCAGTCAAGATCGAGCGGAGATGTCCTGGGTCAGCGGAGCCTAAAGCAACCGGTGGATGGGTGAGAGGCCTCCAAGGCCGTTTGTAATACAAAGAATACGCTGCTGTTTTCTCTTTAAAGTCCACAGGGCCCCAACTTGACTAGTCGAAGACATTCTTTAAGTAAATTCACTGGCCAGTTGAACAGTACCCGGGTACCATACACACACATACACACCTTTTATATTCCGGGACTTAACCTGTGCAAGACTCATTTTTTGTTACGAATCGGAACAGGGGTAAAGATACGTTCCGAATATATTTTTCTCTTTTCCGCTGCGCGTTTACCGTGATACGAAGTGATTGTATATTCTGGGGTTCCGCTATGTGTCCCTTTTTCGAATATTCGTGCAACTGCATTTTCTTTTATGTTCGGTTACGAATATTTTATTTTCCGAAAATACGACGCCTCGTGTTTTGGTTCTTTTCCGCTACGCGTTTTACCGTAATACGAAAGTACTGTAATAATATCTGTGAATACCGTATCTTAACATCTGCCTATTATTTTAGTAAACTATTTAAATGATAAAAACCCACAACTGTGTTGGAGTATATTTATTCCCTAGTGCGGGGAGACTGACCCGTGGTTCATTTTCAGCGGCTCCTCCGGGAGTGAGCGCTACACAGTATATCCATGTGTGCCTTCATTTTCACTGTCTTCAAACAGGCACTGTACTTGCTGGCAGTTCGCCAAAATTTGGATGTGAGCATATGAGAGAGCTCCTCAGCAATAAACCTCACAGTAATGTGCGCTGTGCATGAGCATTCAGTGTTATATGGGAGTACTGATTTATGAGTAAGAGTAGTTAAAAAAAATCCGTAAAACTCAGGGGGGGGGTGACACCATAAGTTACCACACCGGGTGACATCAACCCTAGTGATGCCACTGCACACAGTTACTATGTTCTACCCAGGGCCGCCATCAGGGCATTACGCCCAATGCTGCTGTAAGGGGCCCGGGCCCGGTGGGGGCCCGGGCCCCCGACGGCAGCGGCGTCGCCCTTTAACAGATCCGGTATCGGACTCGATGAGTCCGAATCCGGAGCTGTGTCCCTGCTGCTGCTGCAGGATCCGGAGGAGACACAGTGTGGCAGCTTCACTTCCTGGCTGGGCGGGGCCAAGCAGCGTGTGAGGGGCCTCCCAAGCACGTTGCTTTGGCCCCGCCCCTCCACTCAGTGAAGCTGCGCGCCGGAGCTGGAGGGGCCGGGAAGATCTGAAGAAAAGAAGAGAAGAGAAGAAGATTAAAGAAAAAGTGAAGAAAAGAAGAGCAGAAGACAGAAGATAGAAGAAAAGAAGACAGCGGAGTGGTGAGCCAGGGCCCAGACCCCAAGGCCCAGGACCCAGACCCCAAGGCCCAGGGCCCAGACCCCTAGGCCCAAACCCAGGGCCCAGACCCCAAGGCCCAGACCCAGACCCTAAGGCCCAGACCCAGGGCCCAGACCCCAAGGCCCAGACCCCAAGGCCCAGACCCAGGGCCCAGACCCCAAGGCCCAGACCCTGGGCCCAGACCCCTAGACCCAAACCCAGGGCCCAGAACCCAAGGCCCAGGACCCAGACCCTAAGGCCCAGACCCCAAAGCCCAAACCCAGGGCCCAGACCCCTAGGCCCAAACCCAGGGCCCAGACCCTGGGCCCAGACCCCTAGGCCAAACCCAGGGCCCAGGACCCAGACCCCAAGGACCAGACCCAGGGCCCAGACCCCAAGGCCCAAACCCAGGGCCCAGACCCTAAGGCCCAGACCCAGGGCCCAGACCCCTAGGCCCAAACCCAGGGCCCAGACCCCAAGGCCCAGACCCAGGGCCCAGACCCAAGGCCCAAACCCAGGGCCCAGACCCTATGGCCCAGGCCCAGGGCAAAGGCCCAGGGCCCAGACCCAGGGCCCAGACCCCTAGGCCCAAACCCAGGGCCCAGACCCCAAGGCCCAGGACCCAGACCCTAAGGCCCAGACCCCAAAGCCCAAACCCAGGGCCCAGACCCCTGACCCAGGGCCTAGACCCCTAGGCCCAAACCCAGGGCCCAGACCCCTAGGCCCAGACCCAAGGCCCAGACCCTGGGCCCAGATCCCTAGGCCAAACCCAGGGCCCAGACCCTAGGGCCCAGACCCCAAGGCCCAGACCCAGGGCCCAAGGCCCAGACCCAGGGCCCAGACCCAGGGCCCAGACCCCAAGGCCCAAACCCAGGGCCCAGACCCTAAGGCCCAAACCCAGGGCCCAGACCCTAGGGCCCAGACCCCTAGGCCCAAACCCAGGGCCCAGACCCAAGGCCCAAACCCTGGGCCCAGACCCCTAGGCCAAACCCAGGGCCCAGACCCTAGGGCCCAGACCCAGGGCCCAGACCCCAAGGCCCAGACCCTAAGGCCCAAACCCTAAGGCCCAAACCCTAAGGCCCAGACCCAGGGCCCAGACCCCAAGGCCCAGACCCCAAGGCCCAGACCCCAAAGCCCAAACCCTAGGCCCAGACCGCATGGCCCAGACCCCAAGGCCCAGACCCCAGGGCCCAGACCCCAAGGCCCGGACCCCAAAACCCAGGGCCCAGACCCCTAGGCCCAAACCCAGGGCCCAGACCCCAAGGCCCAGAACCCAGATCAAGGCCCAGACCCAGGGCCCAGACCCTAGGACCCAGACCCCAAGGCCCAAGGCCCAGGGACCAGACCCAGAGACCAGGGCCCAGGCTATACCCCAGGGACCAGAGCCCAGACCCAGGGACCAGACCCCAGGCCAGACTCAGGGCCCAGACCCAGGGACCAGGCCCAGCCTAGACCCAGGGCCCAGACCTCAGGGACCAGACCTCAGGGACCAGACCCCAAGGCCCAGTCCCAGGGACCAGACCCCAAGGCCCAGTCCCAGGGACCAGACCCAGGACCCAGGCCCAGACCCAGACCCAAAGGCCATCATACACAGCCCTTTTCTGTGAGATTTATTGCTGTGGATTCTGTGATACATTCAGACACACCGCTCATTACTGTGAGTTTTATTGCTGTGGATACTGTGATACGCTAATACACACTGCACATTACTGGGAGTTTTATTGCTGTGGTGCTATGTTATGTCCTTTTTTTTTTTGAAGGGGGAGAAAAGCTGTTAGGGGTTGAGGGAGTGCCAGGGGGGGCCCTGGGGGTCCCCATCGTGAGGTTTAGTAAGGGGCCCCATAATTTCTGATGGCTGCCCTGGTTCTACCCAGTGACATGGTCAGTTATGCACTCGTCCTCGGCTAGCGGATGAGGGTGTGATGATGTCAACTCACCTTCACTAATGAGCTGGTTATATTACTGCAAGAAGGGGCTGAAGTTCGATCTCCTTATCTCTGTTGCTACAAGACCCACATAACCACAAGGCACATTGGAATTTGAGTTACAAGTTGAATTAAGTTGCCTTTGGTGCCAGGCCAGCAAGTATCATCATACAGTAACCCCTCTGTGGTATTGTGGAAGAGTGCAGGGTTGGACCCTGCTGTTCAAAAAATTAAAATGATATAAATCTGGCACAGGCGTCAGTGCAGCCAAATATTGTGCCTTTCGGGGGGCGTGGTCTGACCGCGGAGAGAGCTGGCTGCGTGAGCGCAGAGCTCCGTTAAAGGGGACACCGAAAAGCGAATATATCCGGCGATTTCACCCTAAAAAGCAACTATCAGGCGGGGGAAGGCCAGGTGAACGGGATGGCAGCACAAAAAGCCGCGAAAAAAACAGCAAAGGCAGAGTTTTTCACGCCGCGGGGACCAAAACAGAAGGAAGGCCTGGGCACTCAAGATGGCAGCGGCTCCACCCAGACCTCACCGAGAGCAGAGACAGACCCAGGGCTGGCCCAGCAAGGTATGGGCCACGCGTATTGAGGGCTTAATCACCTCTCTTTCGGACAGATTGACCTCCCGATTAGACTCTGTAGCGGCGGATATTAAGAGAGAGATCCGTGAGATTGGCGATCGTACCGATAAACTTGAGGAGAAAATGGCGGAGCAAGCTGGAGCACATAATGAGATGGCGGGTAGAGTAGAAGACTTAGAGGAGCAACTGAAGGGGGCTTTATTGAAATTGGCAGATATGGAGGACAGATCGAGGCGCCACAATTTAAAGATACGAGGTGTGCCAGACTTGGTGACTACACAAGCCCTGTCGCAGTATGTGACTGATATATTACAACACCTTCACCCTGATGCTACCCCTGACTCCCTCCTCTTCGACAGGATTCACTGGTTACCGAGACCCCCCTCTGCGCCTGAGAAATCACCGAGGGATGTTTTACTTCGGCTCCATTACTTTAAACCGCGGGAGGATGTGCTTTGGGCCTTGCGGTCTCCTGACGCTCTTAAACCAGAGTACGACCATATTTCTATCTTTCCTGACTTATCCAAGGCTACATTACAACACCGGAGGAACTTCCGCCAGGTTACAGAGGCTCTGCGTGCAAATGGCGTGTCTTACAGATGGGGCTTTCCGGTTAAGCTATTGGTGGCCAGGAATGGAGCTTTCCACGTAATCACCTCGGTGGAGGCCGGGAAACGGCTCCTTAAAGTGTGGGGCATGGAACAACCTGGTTCTCCTTCTCCTCAATCCCGTGGCTCAACTCAGCGTTTGGATCCGGAGTGGCGTAAAAAATGAGGACAGCACTCTGCCTATACGACAGTTGTACACAAAGAGCCAGGAGAAGGCGGCCCCCCCATGCGAGGAAGCAAAATGAGATCCTACATGACCGTCTGGAGGGCCTGGGATTTCCCTTCCTGGTCTTTTCTGAGGGCTATAAGGTTCGAACATGCCGCTGACTGCTCGTCTGGGGTCTGATGGCCTGCCCGCCTGAAGAGCGGGTAACTGGTCTCTTCGTTCTGAGGGTTACATTTTCTGGACAGGTGTTCCCCGAAACTGAGTACACTTGGCTCTCCCATTTTCCTTTTCTTTTTCTGCGGGTTTTTTTCCTCTGCAGACCAAGAGGTTCCCCCCTCTCCCTCCTCCCGAGAGGTGCTAGAGAAGGTCCCCCACGCTTTGGGGCTTCTCGCAGGAGATGTTTCTGTTTATTGATGTACATAGTTCCCGGGTTTATACCTGGTTTGTGTGTTTTTTTGTGTTGTCACCTACTCGTTTCCTGAGATTATGTAAAAAAGTATACTTTCCACAAATTGTTACTAAGCGCAATGTTGAAGATACTCTCATACAATGTTAAGGGGCTGAATGCCCCTGTCAAACGTCATTCTCTGGCGGTGGTGGTGCAGAGGCTGAAGGCGGATGTGGTTTGCCTCCAGGAAACCCACTTTAAACGCCTTGCTCACCCTCTGCTGAGAATACGCAACTTTACCACGCAATATCATGCCACGGGTCCTACCAGAGCGAGAGGGGTGTCGATTTTAATTAGATCTAATGTAGTATTCCAATTGCATAGAAAGATTTCGGATCCGCAGGGCCAATATCTCATTCTGATCTGTTCGCTGAATCACAAAACTTATACGCTGGTTAATGTATACTCGCCTAACACTGAACAACTTTCTTTTATCTCAGGAGTTTTAAACAGGGTGTCCCTTGTAGCGACTGGTCTATTGCTGATATGCGGAGATCTTAATTACAGTATCGATCCTTTGAGAGATATCCGATCCCCCAAGATCCCTATCCCGACCAAGCGTAGTATTAGACAGGGACAGAAGTTGAGCGACCTGTTCTCCTCTCAAGGTTTATATGATGTATGGCGCTTATGGCACCCGGGCGACTCAGAGTTCACGTTCCATTCTAAGGTACACAATACGTATAGCAGGTTGGATTATTTTTTGCTACGAGGCTCCTCCCTACCACAGGTTCTGCAATGTGAGATTTTGGACATCACGTGGTCGGATCACGCGCCGATCCTTTTGACAGTTAGGGAAAGTGGGGGGGGGAGCTGGGAAGTCTCTGTGGTGCTTTAATGACTCCATTTTGTCTGATCCGGGGGTTCTGGCCGACATAGAACAGACTCTGAAGGAATACTTTACGCTAAATAACACTCCAGGGATCACACCTGAAACACTCTGGCAAGCGCACAAGGCTGTCCTGCGAGGCGTGTGTCTTAAATGGGCTTCTCGTTTGAACAAATCCCGCCAAGCTGATAGACTCTCAATATTGTCTCAAATTCATTTAGCTGCGCAAGCGAATAGTTCAGACCCTACTCCGGCTCACCTGAAAACACTCTCGGAAGCTCAGGCACGCCTGTCTGACTGGAATTACAAGGCCCTTCTCTACTCTCAGCGTAGACTAAAGACACGCTATTACGCGTTTAGGGATCGCCCAGGACGGCTCTTGGCCCGCTATCTTAGGCCCATGGTCGCGACTCCTAGAATTTCCCACCTAGTGATTGACTCTGGCAGGAGGACGGTGTATAAACCAGTAGAGATATGGAATGCCCTGGCCGCCTACTATAGGGAACTGTATAATTTACAATCTGACCCACTCTTGCCCTCCCCTAGTGAGGACCGGGTGGATCGGTATTTATCTGATCTTCAGTTTGGGTTACGCTAACATTTGGCAATCATACAGTAGCTTGTGTAGGTGTGATCTATAGACCCCCTGGACAAGCAGAAGAACTAGATAATCTGCTGGTTGAGGAAATAGCCAAAATGGCAATGAAGGGGGAAGTTATTATCATGGGGGACTTTAATCTTCCTGATGTGAACTGGAAAACCAAAACAGCTGGGTGCACCAGGAGTACAAATATTCTAAACTCCCTACTGGGATTATCTCTAACACAAGTAGTTGAGGAGCCGACCCGTAAAGAGGCCATATTGGATTTAATACTCACAAATGGAGGTTTGGTATCAGACGTTGTTGTAGGTGAAAATTTGGGATCTAGTGATCACCAGTCAGTATGGTTTAATATAACAACAGGGATGGAGCCGCACCACACAAGAACGAAAGTTTTAGACTTTAAAAAAACAGATTTTTCTAAAATGAGATTTTGTGTGAAGGAGTTATTATCAGACTGGAGGAGTTTAAAGGGAGTCCAGGAGAAATGGGATTATTAAAGGAAGCATTATTGAAGGCCACAGGAAATTGCATTCGGCTTGTTAGCAAAAACAAAAAAAGGGAAGAAACCACTGTGGTACTCTGCAGAAGTGGCCAAAATAGTGAAGAACAAAAAGATAGCATTCAATAATTATAAAACAACTCAGAGTGAAGAAGATAGGCAAACCTATAAGATTAGGCAGAAAGAGGCAAAGCAATTTATAAGAGCTTCCAAAGCACACGCAGAAGAGAAAATAGCTCAGTCAGTAAAAAAGGGGGACAAAACATTTTTTAGATACATAAACGAGAAAAGAAAAGTAAAACAAGGATTAGTTAGATTAAAAACAAAGGAAGGAAGGTATGTAGAAGAGGATAAAGGTCTCGCTGACTGCCTCAATGAATATTTTTGTTCAGTCTTTGCAGAAGAAAAGGAAGGAAAGGGACCTCAGTTAGGAGAGAACACTAAAGAGACATTTACATATCAGTTTACAGAGGAGGAGGTTCTACAGCAGCTGTCTAAAGTAAAGACAAATAAGTCAATGGGGCCCGATGGGATCCACCCTAAATTATTAAAAGAGCTCAGTGATGTAACAGCAAAACCATTAACAGATTTATTTAACCAATCCTTGTTAACGGGAGTCGTCCCAGAAGACTGGAAATTAGCAAATGTTGTGCCCATTTACAAGAAGGGTAGTAGGGAGGAATTGGGGAACTATAGGCCAGTTAGTCTTACGTCAGTAGTGGGGAAATTAATGGAAACCATGTTAAAGGAAAGGATTGTTGAACATCTAAAAACACATAGATTACAGGATCAGAAACAACATGGGTTTACCTCAGGGAGATCATGCCAAACTAATCTTATTGATTTTTTTGATTGGGTAACAAAAATAATAGACACAGGTGGTGCAGTAGACATTGCTTATTTAGATTTCAGTAAGGCTTTTGATACTGTTCCGCATAGAAGGCTTATCAATAAATTGCAATCTTTGAGTTTAGATTCCAATATTGTTGACTGGATTAGGCAGTGGCTGAGTGACAGACAACAGAGGGTTGTGGTAAATGGAGTTTATTCGGCACAAGGGCTTGTTACCAGTGGGGTACCTCAGGGGTCAGTACTTGGACCCATTCTCTTTAATATTTATATTAGTGATATTGCAGAAGGTATTAATGGAAAAGTATGTCTTTTTGCTAATGACACAAAGATTTGCAACAGGGTTGACGTTCCTGGAGGGATCAGCCAAATGACAAATGATTTAGGTAAACTAAAAAAATGGTCGGAGTTGTGGCAATTGAGTTTTAATGTGGATAAGTGCAAGATAATGCACCTGGGACGTAAAAACCCAAGGGCTGAATATAGAATATTTGATACAGTCCTAACCTCAACATCTGAGGAAAGGGATTTAGGGGTCATTATTTCAGAGGATCTAAGGGTAAGTAGTCAATGTAATAGAGCAGCAGGAAATGCTAGCAGAATGCTTGGTTGTGTAGGGAGAGGTATTAGCAGTAGGAAAAGGGAAGTGCTCATGCCACTGTACAGAGCACTGGTGAGACCTCACTTGGAGTACTGTGTGCAGTACTGGAGACCGTATCTCCAGAAGGATATAGACATCTTAGAGAGAGTTCAGAGAAGGGCTACTAAAATGGTGTACGGCTTGAAGGAGAAAAGTTACCAGGAAAGGCTTAATGATCTTAACATGTACAGCTGGAAAAAAGACGAGACAGAGGAGATATGATAGAAACATTTAAATACGTAAAGGGAATCCACAAGGTAGAGGAAGGGAGTATATTTAAAAGGAAACAAAATAGCAAAACAAGAGGACATAGTCTTAGATTAGAGGGGCAAAGGTTTAAAAGTAACATCAGGAAGCATTATTTTACTGAGAGGGTGGTGGATACATGGAACAGTCTTCCAGTAGAAGTGGTAGAGGCCAAAACAGTAATTGAATTTAAGCAAGCATGGGATAGGCATAAGGCTATCCTAGACAAAAGATAAATCCAGGTTAAGTATCCATGTAATTGGGCAGACTAGATGGGCCAAAAGGTTCTTATCTGCCGACATTTTTCTATGTTTCTATGTTTCTATGTTCATCTTTCTTCCCTAACTCCTACTCAGAGGGACGGCTTATCGTCCCCTATTACGGAACTGGAGATAGCAACGACTATTAAATCTCTTCCATCCCATAAATCTCCAGGCCCGGATGGGTTCACGGACATATACTATAAGAAATTTTCTACTCTGTTGACTCCCCACCTCCTTTCGCTTTTCACCTCTGCTACTAGGGTGGGTAGATTTCCTGAGGAAATGCTACGCACTATCGTCCCTCTCCCTAAGCCCGGTAAATCCCCTACTTTGTGTCCAAACTTCAGGCCAATCTCTTTATTAAATGTCGATGTAAAAATCTATGCCAAAATTCTAGCGAATAGGGTGGCGGATTTATTACCTAAGCTGATTTGTTCAGACCAGGTGGGGTTTATTAGGGGGAGGCAGGGGCCTCATAACACTAAAAGACTGATAGATTTAATTCAGGTGATTCAGACTCACCGCCTCCCGAGTGAGCTTTGGTGATCGAACCACTGGCACAGCGAATACGACAGGATGACGGGGTGGTGGGAATTATGGTTGCCCCAACCACATATAAAATAGGGCTATTTGCAGACGACATTTTGCTAACTCTTACGGAACCTACAGACTCTTTACCACGACTTAGAGATATCCTGACGGAATATAGCGAGGTCTCATACCATAAAATCAATCTACCTAAGTCTCAGGCATTAACCATTAACGTCGCTAGCAGTAGTCGGGAATCATTAGTACAGCACTTTCAGTTTGAATGGCGAGAGGACTATCTGCAATATCTAGGGGTAAAAATCTCTAAATCTCCTGACCAATTATTCGACCTCAACTACAAACCCTTTTTATCTCATGTAAGGCAGCTTTTGTTTAAGTGGAAAAGGACATCCTTATCGTGGATGGGCAGAATGGCTGCTATTAAAATGTCACTTTTGCCCAAATTACTATATTACTTTCGAACCATTCCGATCCGCTTGCCTAAACCGTATGTAGAAGAGGTTCAGTCTCTTTTGAATCACTATGTATGGAACGGTAAAAGGCCTAGGGTTCCCACCAAGCTGCTCAACCTCCCCGTGCGGAGAGGCGGACTAGCTATGCCTAATATCCACCTGTACCATAGAGCTGCGGTACTAGCATCCTTGGCGGAGTACTTCCACTTTCCGCGCAATCCACAATGGACAGCTATAGAACAGTCTTTTGCGAAACAACACCTAATAACAACTGTAATTTTGGCTCACGCGCCTCCAGAGACCCCCTTTGCCAGAGTTATTGCCGCTTACTAGATGGTATATGCATGTTTGGGATTTGAGTCGCGCCCTCCTTTTAAATACTACCTCCCTCTCACTGGCAACCCCCATGGAGGTATTGACACATTGGATCGCAGATTTTGACTGCGCTAGGTGGACCTCCAAGGGGATTGCACATCTCCACCAACTGATATCGGGAGGCAACATGATGACCTTTGAAATGCTAAAGCAGCGTTATACGTTATCGGAGGCCTGGAGGCTTTCTTATTACCAAATAGCATCTGTAATACGTCGACCGGGCATGTGTCTGCCGCCTACCCTGCCTCAGGCCCCCTTGTCACCATTTGCGAGCTTCGTGGTTAAACCGTGCACAAAGGTGAAACTCCTTTCTCTATGCTATGAAGCACTGAATGTTTCATCTCCGGATCATGTATGGTCTTTCCAAACGGCTTGGGAGGGGGAGCTGGGCATTCGGATATCCTCTCAGGCTTGGTTGAGGGCGTTCGAATTGGACAGGGGAGCGTATCGGTGTGCTTCTCTGATGGAGGTGAGACGTAAACTATTGTACCGCTGGTACTTGGTACCGGCGAGAGAATGTCATATGAATAAATCTGTCTCATCGCTATGCTGGCGCTGCTCGTTACTAAAGGGTACCATGACTCATGTTTGGTGGGATTGCGTTGCACTAGAGCCACTATGGCGGGGAGTTTCAGGTCTAGTGGAAAAAGCAACGGGACTAGTACTGCCGTTTGCTCCGGCAGATTTCCTATTAGGTATCTCGCTGGTTCGGATGGGCAAATTACAAAGGAAACTTTTTTGCGTAATAGCATCTAGCACCATGTTGTTGATAGCACGCAGATGGAAACAAACGCGGGTTCCCACAATCCGAGATGTGCGGGATATGGTGAATAACATAAGAGATTATGAGCAGATGGCTAGACACATATATGATTTCCCACAGCCAGAAAAAGACCACTGGACCCTCTGGGACTCTATGCTAGCTGCGGAGTGTACCGCAGCCCCAGGTCCTCCTGACCAGAGGGGACCCTGAACTGCTTTGGTTACCGTACCACCCTGTAATATTGGGAGCTTCGTTTAATTTTAATATTTCTCTTCCAATGCGCCACTCTCCAAATACGAATAGGTGGCTCGTGTTTGTTTGTATATGTAAGTCTGTATTGCACCCCTTATATGTATCTAGAAAGGATTTATTTACCCTGTTTTTTCCTTTCTGTATCCCACTGTCTTATTTTATTTTAAAAAATAATAAAAAACTTTGAATTTCAAAAAAAATATTGTGCCTTTCATGGCAGCAAGTGCATTCACACCGTAACCCTTTTGTGGTATTGTGGAAGAGTTCAGTGCTGGAGGTTTTGTGCATGCAGAAGACATACCCGATCTATTCCGTTACTTCGGCATCAGGGGATTGATAGCTGCTGATCCAGGACTGATTCATTTTTATAAATGTCAGTCGGTCTACAGAGTCGGTGGACAGACGCACTCTTTTGTCTGTGACAAAACCTCCAGCGGCACTGAACGTCCGTTCGGAATCACGCTAGATGAAGGGCAACCTAGTAGCTGCATAGCATATTGGCTAAGTTCTGGCCAGTGATCCAATCTCAACACCCAGTAAGCCAGTGGATCATCTGCTGGAAAGGTATCCAGGTCTGCCCTTGCCTATAGGTAGTCCTGCACCATATGGTGAAGACGCTGGCAATGGGTGCCTACATTTGACGTCCCTGGGCGTCGAGGACTAAAAAAATTTAAAAATGCATCAGTCAAGCGGCCCTGGCCTTCACCACTATTCCTCTGATCACCTGCAGCCTCAGAAGCACGTGTGTCAGCACTTGGTAATATAACAGTGCCTGGAAAGGTGTTACACAAGTTTCGCTTTAGAGTGTCCTCAAGTTTTGTCATCCTGTGCTCCCTCTGTGCGGGCAGGATGAGCTCTGCAACTTTCCCCTTGTATCGTGGATCAAGAAGGGTTGCCAACCAGTTATGATCCCTCTCCTTGATAGCACGAATCCTGGGGTCCTTTAGCAGGCTTTGGATCATTAGGGAGCCCATGCAGCGTAGGTTGGAGGTGGCATTAGCTGCCGAGTCTTCCTGGTCAATGAGGATGACTGTATCGTGCACTTCCTCCTCCCAGCCACACACAAGCCCTTCTGTTTCTAGGCACACAAAACCCTGCCTTGAGGAATCCCCACCTTCAATGCCCCCACTACTTAAATAGTCCTCCTCCTCCTCATCCTCCTCCTGTCTGATCTGAGTAGGACCCGCTGGAATGCTGTCTGCGAAAGACTGGGGCCTTGAGAGCTAGGGAAGGCCTCCTCTTCCTCCCGCTGCTCTGCCTCTAGAGCCACATCTATAATTCCCCGCAGAGTGTGCTCCAGCAGGAACACTAAAGGAATTGTGTCACTGATGCATGCACTGTCCCTGCTCACCATCCTCGTTGCCTCCTCAAATGGTGACAGTACAGTGGAATGCATCCTTGATCATCAGCCACTGCGGGGGGGAAAAAAAACCAAGTTGACCTGAACCAGTCCTTGTGCCATACTCACACAGGTACTCGTTGATGGCCCTCTGCTGCTTGTGCAGACGCTGCAGCATTGCTAATGTCGAATTCCACCTGGTGGGCATGTCACAGATCAGACGGTTTGTGGGAAGGTGGAATTCTCTTTGAATTTCTGCCAGGCGAACGCTTGCTGGGAATGACCGTCTGAAGTGGCTGCAGACTTTTCTGGCCTGGATGAGAAGCTCTGGCAGCCCTGGGTACTTGGTTAGGAAACGCTGTACCACCAGATTTAGGACGTGTGCTAGGCATGGTACATGCGTCAATTTACCCTTGCGTAGGGCGGAGAGAAGGTTGCTACCATTATCGCAGATGATCATTCCCAGCTCAAGCTGGCGTGGTGTTAACCATCTCTGCACCTGCCCCTGCAGAGCTGACAAAATTTCTGACCCGGTGTGGCTCCTGTCCCCTAAACAAACCAGGTCAAGCACAGTATGGCATCTTTTTGCTTGAGCCATTGCGTAGACCCTGTCAGGCGTGGGTTTAACTGCCACTTCGCCAGAGACAGAGAAGGAGGAGGAGGAGGAGGAAGAGGTGGTGGTGGTGGAGCAGACAGACCTCATACAAGCAGCTTTCTGGAGGCGTGGTGGATGAACAAGCTCCAGCACAGAGCCCCGTCTTGGATCCCTCCCAGCTGCAATCAGAGTTACCCAGTGTGCCGTGAAGGAAATGTAACGACCCTGTCCATGCTTGCTGGACCACGTGTCTAAAGTGACATGCACCTTGCTGCTGACTGCTTTTCCCAATGACTGGATAACATTGTCTTCCACGTGTTGGTATAGTGCTGGAATGGCCTTGCATGAAAAGTAATGGCGTTTTGGAACCTGCCACTGTGGTACAGCGCATTCAGCAAATTCAAAAAGGGAGCAGAGTCCACCAGCTGGAAAGGCAGCAGCTGCAATGTGAGTAATTTTGCTAAACTGGCATTTAGACGCTGTGCTTGGGGATGGTTGGGACTATATTTTTTCTTTCGCTGCAGCAGCTGCGGCAACGAAATCTGACTGCGTAAATCTTCAGCTACTAGGATGATGTCACATTGTGAGGAAGGACCTGCTGGTACATCCATTACTGTAGCATCATCCCTGTCGGTGGAGGTTGTAGGCAATTGCATGGCAGGACATACAGTGTGGGTAGAGACAGATGAGGAGGAGGAGGACCTATGCAAAGTTTTGCCCCAACGGGATGTGTGGCATATGTCGCCTCAAGCACGTGGTACCCAAGTGTCCGGTGTTTATCCCACGCTTCAGCCTCCTCTGACATAGATTACAAATAGCAACGGTGGGGTCTGCTGCACATTTCTTAAAGAACTCCCAGACAGCAGAGTTCCTGCATGTGTTCTTTGAGACAACAGCGCTCTGCACCGGAGCAGCTCTGACATGTGATGCCTTGGACTGGCTAGTGCTACGGTTGGTCACAGAGGATGTTGTGCCTCGTGTTTGCTGTGCCTCCTCCTCCTCCCCCTCCTCCTCACTTGATTCCTCAGTTCGATCTGGCACCCAGGTGGAGTCAGTGACCTCATCATCCTCAATGTCATCTTCACCCCCTATCTCCTCGTCACTGGAGCCAACTTGGCAGTATGCTGCAGCTGCTGGGGCAACATGAGTGCCAGTTATTTGTGTGTCATCACTGGCACCCCCTTCCTCTAGGTTGATTATACTCCCTTGCTCAACCTCAGAGATTGAATCAGAGCACTGTACTTGCTGCGCATCCTCAAGCAGCATGTCACTCTCATTGTAGTCAAACAATTCAGCTGACTCCTCCGTGTGTGATAGCGAGGCTACGGCAGGAGTAGCTGTGGACATGGAGGCTGCATTAGATGCTTTGGCAGCTGAGGTGGACTGTAAAGCACTAGAAGCCTGGCTGGCAGAGGACTCAGAGGATGAGGATGGCCTGGTTAGCCAATCCACCAAGTCCTCTGTATGTTGCTGCTGCTGCTTAAGACGGTCAGCACCAGTTAGAAAGGACAAGCGTGCCCCTGCAGAGGATGCACCACGTCCACCACGACCAGAGGCACAGCCTCCCAACACAGGGGCTGCTTGCCCTCTTATCTGTGTCTGGGAGCGTCTGCCAGTCCCTTTTGTTCTTTCAGACATGGTGAGTGATATATAGATTAATATATACAGAACTCTGATTCAACTCTGGTATAAAGATTTAAATAACTCTGGTATAACTCAGTGAGACACACTGATAGCTGGCAGCCAGTGACAAGAGACAGATCACCTCAATTCACAAATGTTTTAAAGAAATTAGTGAGCCTCAAAATAATGCGTGGTACCGTTTGTGTGACAAGACACAGATCACCTTAATTCACAAATGTTTTAAAGAAATTAGTGAGCCCCAAAATACAGCGTGGTACTTTTTTATGACGAGACACAGATCACCTTAATTCCCAAGTGTTTTAAAGAAATTAGTGAGCCCCAAAAAAAATTGCTGGCTGTGTGACGAGACACAGAAGATCACCTTAATTCCCAAGTGTTTAAAAAAAAATAGTGAGCCCCAAAATACAGCGTGGTACTTTTTGTATGACGAGACACAGATCACCTTAATTCCCAAGTGTTTTAAAGAAATTAGTGAGCCCCAAAATACAGCGTGGTACTTTTTGTATGACGAGACACAGATCACCTTAATTCCCAAGTGTTTTAAAGAAATTAGTGAGCCCCAAAAAAAATTGCTGGCTGTGTGACGAGACACAGAAGATCACCTTAATTCTCAAGTGTTTTAAAGAAATTAGTGAGCCCCAAAATACAGTGTGGTACATTTTGTATGACGAGACACAGATCACCTTAATTCCCAAGTGTTTTAAAGAAATTAGTGAGCCCCAAAAAACAGCGTGGTACTTTTTGTATGACGAGACACAGATCACCTTAATTCCCAAGTGTTTTAAAGAAATTAGTGAGCCCCAAAATACTGCGTGGTACTTTTTGTATGACGAGACACAGATCACCTTAATTCCCAAGTGTTTTAAAGAAATTAGTGAGCCCCAAAAAAATTGCTGGCTGTGTGACGAGACACAGAAGATCACCTTAATTCTCAAGTGTTTTAAAGAAATTAGTGAGCCCCAAAATACAGCGTGGTACTTTTTGTATGACGAGACACAGATCACCTTAATTCCCAAGTGTTTTAAAGAAATTAGTGAGCCCCAAAATACAGCGTGGTACTTTTTGTATGACGAGACACAGATCACCTTAATTCACAAGTGTTTTAAAGAAATTAGTGAGCCCCAAAAAGATTTGCTGGCACAGTGACAAGACCCAGAAAATCACCTCAATTCACAAATGTTTTAAATAAAGTTGTAAACCCCAAAAAAACTTGCTGGCACAGTGACAAGACACACATCACCTAAATTCCCTGATATTTGGTCGAAATAAGACCCCGCCAGACCCTCCCAGTAGCGTGGCAGACCGGCAGTAACAACACACACAACTATCTTCTTTGAAATCTCTTCTGAAATGCGTGCAGAAGCGCTGCGTTGAAACCTTATATAGTGTGCTGCGGGACTTAGCTCTGTGAGCCCATGATTGGGCAAAATTTGCCCAATCAGGACTCTGAGCGGTGATTGGCATAGTGTTCAACCAGTCTTGCACCAGACCTGTGGTCAGGTGCAAGGCTGTAGCCAATTAGGAGCTTCAGGCAGTGGGAAAATGCATTGTGGTCCATTGTGGTCGAACATGCGGCGAACACCCGGAAATGTTCGGGGTTCATGATCTGCTCGAACAGGCTAAGTTCGGGTCGAACCCTGAACCGTCCGAACCGAACAGCTCATCCCTAGTCGAAACGCCTTCTGCTGAAACCACATGTCCCAGATATGTAACGGAAGGTAAGCAGAATTGACATTTCTCCAGAGACAATTTCAACCCCTCTTCATGGAGCCTCTTCAAGACCTTCTCCAACCACTGTTCATGTTCTTCCAGAGTCTTCCCGAACACAATAATAGCATCCAGATACACTAATACTTCGATCAGGTTCATGTCCCCGACGGTCTTCTCCATTAACCGTTGGAACGTGGCTGGAGCCCCCGTAAGGCCTTGAGGCATTCTGTTGAACTCAAAGAACCCCAGTGGGCAGATGAATGCAGTCTTTTCTTTGTCTTCAGGATGCATTGGTATCTGGTGATACCCACTTCGCAGGTCTAGTACACTAAACCATTTTGCTCCAGACAGACACTGTAAGGCATCTTCTATACGAGGAGTAGCATATTGATCTGGGATGGTTCTCCGATTTAGCGTGCGATAGTCTATACATAGACGGACAGAACCATTTTTCTTCCGGACCATTACTATTGGAGATGCATACGGGCTCCTGGACTCTTGGATCACCTTGGTTCTTTGCAGTTCATTCAACTGTTCTCGTAGATCATCCAAGTCTCCCAACGGAACTCGTCTTGACCTTTCTCGAAACGGCTTATCTTCCTGTAGTCGAATGCGATGCTCAGTACTCTTAGCTAGGCCCACGTCGAACTCATCCTTGGAGAACAAGTCCCTCCACTTTAGGACCTGGGACTGAAGACGTTTCTTCCATTCAGGTAAGATGGGAGCGTCCTTGGGGTAGAACCTTTCATCTGGAATCTCTTTATCCACTCCCCCTCCTAAATCAGTAGGAGAGAGAGGCGTAGCAGACGCTACTTGCCCGATAGGCATTCGTGCTTTCAGGACCACTGGAGAATCAGACACATTACACACACTGACTGAGACTCTTCCTCGTGTTCGTTTCAAAGCTCTTGTGGAGATTATTTCAGGGATTACTTCTACTCCGGCTTCACTCCCATGATTAAAATCGGTTTCCAGTACCACATAGGGACCGGGTTGTGATCTGTTCAACTTGACTGAAGCCCGGAAGCTCGCTACTTCTCCTGATTGCAGAACCTTCTCCATGAGAGTCACGGGAGTCATCGCACATGCACGCAATGACGTAATAAAGAGAGAGTCCATCTGCCTAGTAGGGGAATCCCAATACAGGAGATGCAGGGGTAATAATATTGCTGCACTGCCTCACCTTCTCATTTCTTACAAGAGAAGCAAGTGTGGAAGTGATGAAGCAATGAAACATCGTTTCATCTAAATCTTAACCCGCTGCCAAAAGCACTGGGGGTGCTTTGGACCCCTGCATCACCATTTGGTAGGCCACACGAGGTCAAGTGAGGTGTTATTGAAAAGGTTAGAGTCTGGCTTTTTCAATGATACCAAACATGACCATATAGTGTGTAAAACTACAAAAAAGGTTTTCACAAAAATCATTAAATCATTTGCAAAACATCTTTTTTTTTCTCCTTTCTAGCGCAGTGGCAAAATTCACATATAACGTAAACAATGCCACTGCACTAATTCATCTTCTCATTTTCCACTTTGTGGGCAAGCTTGGAATTGATGACATAGTGCATTATTACTTTATTGCGTTATTGGCCTTTCCAATGATACCAAACATGACCAAGTAAAATATATTTTTTTTAAATTGAAAACCAGAAAAATAAATAGAGGGGGAAATAAGTTATTTTTTCTTTAACCCCTTTACTACCAATATCGAGATATCTTGGGCTTGAAAGGTACCATCTGGTGCCTCAATATCGAGATATCTCAGTATGCTGATCTGCAGCCCAAAAGCAAATGAAATTTGTTTGCTGCAAACTAATTTCATTTGCTTTTGGGCTGCAGAAGGTGCCCCCAAAGTTTTAGCCCTGTGGGCATAATGTCCAAAGCGCTAAAACTGTAAAATCAGCTTCTCAAAGATCTGAAATATCGGGCTTTCAGATGAAGACAGCAGCCGATGCAGGGAGACATAAAGGGTTATCCAAAGCGATCCGAATGGCTGGAGAAAGGTAACCGAACGCTGAAAATCAGCGTTCGGTTACCTTTCCTGGCCATTCGGCTATCCAGAGAGCAGGCAATTCGCCAAATCCTGGCGAACTGCCTGCACATACGGTGCCTGTTCGAGGGCAGTGAAATCCCCATAAAAAAGCACTGCTTTGGCTATTCAGAGAACAAAAACCAGCAGTGAAAGGTTCCCGAAATGCCCTGCCATTCGGTGGTTTAATTCAGCAGGTTTATTCAGGCGAATCCCATAGGCTTCAATGTTAAAAATATTCCCGTTTTAATTCAATATATAATAAACCATTCATTATAAAATTCTGCAGTAAAGAGTCTCTTTATTTATAGATTTTTTTAGGATATTTTAAGCATTTTTCTGGATTTTTTTAAAAATTCCGATTTATTTATTTATTTTTTTAACTTTACTTATTTTTTCTGTAACAGCCCTTTTTATTATCATTCCTTGGACCTCATATGTCAATTTCAGACATTTTCGCTCAGTAGTTTCTTTGCAAACAGCGTTTCACTTTTCAAACATTCAAGCAAACTCTTTTGCTAATTTAGTCACTCCATTCGTCTGCGGTGTCGGCTTTTTCCGGTTCTTCGCTGCGTGTGATCAGCTCCTGCTCCGGTTTTTCTGGCAATTTCAGCGGGTTAATGCAGATGTTTTTGAGGGTTTTCGGAGTGCATTCGCCGGGTTTTGCGGTTAGTTTTCAGTGGGTTTGGGGTGACCTTTCCCTGCAATTCGGGGACTCTGTGGTGCTTGCTGAATACACCGCAGGGTCGCCGAAATGAGATCGGCAAAACGAACCGAATTGAAGAGAACAAAAAGTCACCGAACGTGCGGTGACTTTTCGATTCTCTTTGAATTATCCTGATAGAAGAAAATAGACCAGCTGCTCAAACCTCTAACTCAATTTGGCAGTAGAAGGTGTTATCTACTGGTCAAAAATAGGGAATACAGTAAGAAATACAATCGGTATAAGCTCAAATATTTCTTACTTTATAATTAATTCAAAATCATTTTACAAAAAAAACACTGGTTTCTGACAATGTTTTTTGGAAGATCACTTAGTAGTGAAGGGGTTAAAGCTATAACATCGTCCATTTTTCAGGTATAAAATGAGCAATACCACTGCCATTACTCACCTTCTCATTTCCAACACCAGAAGCAAGTTCAGTGTTTTATATAGAGTAATATTTTTCATAAGATGCAATGCGCCAAAATACTAGCAAAAAAATTATTATTTCTCACTTTTGGTTAATTTGTCGATTTTTCATAAAAAGGAGTAACAGGGTCTCCATTTATGATTTTTGTCATAAGGACTAACCCATAGAATATATAACCACTTACAGGGTTATTTAGAAAGCAGTGAAAAGCAGGAGAATGACTGGAGAATGGAAAATTCTAGGTCAAAATAGCTGATTTGGAAAGTGAGATGAATGGGAGAATTTTTCTGGTTTGGCTATTTTGACCTACAGGGTTATTCAGAGAGCGGTGAAAAGCAGGAGAATGACTGGAGAATGGAAAATTCTAGGGCAAAATAGGCAAACCAGAAAAATTCTCCCATTCATCTCACTTTCCAAACCGGCTATTTTGACCTAGAATTTTTAATTCTCCAGCCATTCTCTTACTTTTCACCGCTCTCTGAATAACCCTGCTAGTATTTTCCATTCTCCAGTTATTCTCCTGCTTTTCACCGCTCTCTGAATAACCCTGTAATGGATGAAAGAATTAGGAAAAATAAATTTACATGCTGCAAATGTTATAGCGTTCTGACGGACATAGGCATAGAAATTATATATTTTGAATCTCTTGAGTCTGCTGGAAAAAAAAGATATATAAATTGTCTGGGTTCTACAATAAAACATGACTTTAAATCACATTTAAACATGATGAGCAAAAAATGGTGAAAATTAGCCAAGCACACAGGGGGTAAAATGGCTCAGCAGTGAAGGGGTTAAATTACATTTATTATGTGAAACAAAGATATCATCGTGATGCATTGGGTGCATATATGAAGGTTTTAAATATATATTACAAATACTATATAGGGTCTTGGGGTCAAATAGACAGACATAGGTATACGCAGTTGTGTGCCTTGTGTGCCCAGGCACAGCTAATGTTGAGTAAGTAAGAGGTCCTCTTTCACCTCCTACATTGACATTTTAGAGGTCCCTTATCAGGTTCATGATGAATACCATATAAACTGACCGTATCTCTGATTATACGATTGTTACGTCTAATGGAAAAATGTGCATTTTTTGCAAATTTTTCTAAACCTAGGTTTTCAATTAATAAATGTTCCAAGGATGCACACACTAACCTAATGGGCTGTGCACAACAGTGTATATGGAGTGTGTGTTGGGAATGACCTTAATTAATTGAGGGTGGAGGCACAGATTTTTCTCATTATATTAACCCCTAAGGCACAAGTAGCCTCCTATTCCCCTTTGAAGTCAGCCTGTGCAGTGAATTGTTGAAGAGCCTCTGGTAATGAGTTTTTAGTTCTGGTAGATTTCATGTTTTCAGTAAGATTTAAAGTCAGTGATGTTATGTGTCATGTTAGTCTGTCAGTACCGTCTTCTAAAGAAAAGTCATCAGAAACTTAATGGCTTTTCACCTAGTGTTCTTCTCATTCTTTAGTCCTTCTAACCTACTAAAATGTGGTGATGGAAATTTCACTTCGCCATTGAATTTATCTTCTATCCTGCTGCACACCAATTCTAATCTTTACTGCAAGTCTCTTGTCTTGACCCTGTATATAAATCACAAGATGTATAGGTTACATGTCTTTTTGCTTGGATTTTTTTTTTTTGTTTTGTTTTGTTTTGTTGCTACACTCCCTGTATAACTGGGTTTCCCTTCCTTCTGCTAATGGGGCAGCACATGGAAAGTTGTGCCTGCCTGGCGGATATGCTTTAACTCTGCTTGTGGGCAGCGCTCAATGTCATCAGATCAGGTGGAGATTTTGTTCTAAAAAAGTAACAGCTTTGTGCTGGTCCTTGTTCGTGTCCTGTTCCCCCCCCCCCCCCTGTTGCTAAACTCGACTCTGACACAATGTTGCAAAGCTTATTAAGCCCTGCTACCCCCCCCCCCCCCTCATTCTCCATGGTTTAAATGGCTTTTCTACCACTGTCCATATTCACTTTTTGTGTGCTGGCTTGTGTTGGCTTTGTTCATGGACCTGGGGTACATTCTGGCAGGTCTGTGGGTGATCTTGAGGCTTCTTCCTCCCCCCCCCCCTTTTTTTTTTTTTTTTTTTTTTTAAAAACTTTCCATTTTAGCATTCTAGCTCCTAAAGCTTCAATTTGACTCCTGTAATTGTGCCCAAATGGTTACGGTTTCACTGGGCTGTTGCTGTTCAGTTAACCTGCTGATCCACATACCTCACATTGCTGCTGGCTTCTCATGCTGGTCTGTGGTTTTCATCCCTTCTGTCACTCCTTCAACATTCTTTGTATTGTTGCTCTGCAGGTCTATAGTCTGGAGTTCATGCCCCACAGTATACTGTTCCGCTATCACATCAGATGGCTTCACTCTACCATGGCAACTGTTTTTCATCCAGTTTATTTTATTGCATATCAAATTGGGGAAATCCTAAGGCCTCACTTGAGTAGACCTTCCAACTTGGCCCTGAGATTGGAACTATGGGGAAATCGCTGTAGCGCAGCTTGCTTCATTTCATGTTCCCCACTAGGTGTCCTCCTGTTGGTGCTGGGGTGCCAAGCAGGGCTGCCCATACTTGAGCATCTAGTCCATGAAATGAATGGGGGAAAAAAAACCTGCCTGTTTTAAGGCACTGGTGCAGAGATTGCTTGACCAGTATCATGGCATTTAACTGGAAGCTCCCTTCATAACTAGACCTTTTTTTTAGTAATTTTAACCCCAATGTTGTGAGTGGTATCTGACTCTAAGCATCTTTCTAGAGCATAACATATGCTGTATCTCTTGCTGTCAGAAATGAATCTTCTAAAAGGTTTGCTCAAGGCCTTGAGGCTTCACAAGAACAAGTCATCAAGCCAGCTTCTGAAGGTACAGTATATGGGCTGGCACTACTGCTGGGTGACCGGTTAGGTGAACATGGCTTCAATATTATTTCTTTAAAGCTGTTACCAGCTTATAAATGAATACCAGTTCTGACTGTTTAGTGCTGGATAGGATCCAGAAGTTCTTTAGCTCTGATCATAGAGAAAGTTGGAGGGAATCCATAATTTCCTAGATCTACTTGGTGGTCCGGGGGGGAGACTTAAAGACTTGCAGTAGAGACAAACCACACACAAAAATTTGAGTCCAAGCACTCGCCCACAGGGTGCCACCATCTTGGTGGTGGTATTAGCACAGCCATCTGAGCAACCAATGCTTTCCTTTTCAGGTGGGATGAAAAGGGGCAGCATATAAGGGACTGGAAATGACATTAAACTTGTATTAAGAGACTGACATGGGTCCTGGTTCATCCCAATGTCTTACTTCCTTTCTAAATCTTATATTCTCTGCAGTGCATCTTGCTAAACACTGCCCTTGAATTGTCTACCTATGCTGATCAGAGTTTTTCTCCTGAATTATTTGGTTGCATCCAATTTGAACCCAACCACTGGCTGAATTTCTACAAGGTAAATATTTGAGACTACACTTAGTTTTCTTCCAGGAAATTGCAGATGTTTCCTTGGCGATAGATTCTACAAGGGGGCTCTTCTACTTTAACCTGGGGAATAAAATTCACTAAATGCTTAACCTTGTCACTTTAAAATCTGTAGAGGAATAATTGTATACATATCTGCCTTAGGACATAAATACCTTTGCCAGGATGCCTAATCCATCGCATCAATTGATGCCTTGCCTACCAAAACCTTCATGCTTGGTTCAACAGTGTTTTGAAAACCAAACTGACAATAACAAATCTTCAGATGTGCCCTCCACAGTAAAAAGGTATGTCATATCAAATGGTAAACATTTTGAATAAAAGTTTACATCAGTGGTATGTGGGCCTTCAAGGCTCTGCATGGAACAGGCATCGGCATAAATGGCCTGCCCTGGAGTAACCGCTCAGATCTGTTTTTTTTTCATTTTCCTATGGGCACTGTTGGAGTCTGCATATGGTTGCATCATCCAAATGTCCAGAACAAATGCAACAAGTCTTCTGTATGAGAACCCTGATAACTGCAGATTATTTCATCCAACTTCAGCCTCAGCAGGAGGGAATAGCTGTTACCTCCTAGGCACCTCAAGCAAATGGTCCACATCTTGTACCTTTTACTTTTTCTAAAGTGTTTGATCTGTATTGATTTGACTTTTTATGTTCCAGCTCCTCTATACCGCTTCATGAAACAGATTGGCTAGAAAGCTCTTCAGTTGCTGGAACACCTCAAAAGCCTTGCATTGCTTCTGAGCTGGGCACTCCAAATGGCAACACCCCTGCCAAGGAATCCATGGTCTGTTGTAGGAACTGGAGCCCGCTGACTCTACAGATCAGAATCTTGCAGAATGATGATTGCTCACCACATTCAACACTAGTCTTTGATTCTTCAACTCCACCTAAAAAGAATATTTTAAATTGTGATCGGTGTTCCTCAAGCACTACAAAAAGTTCCTGCTCTACTGTGCAACTTAATCTGACCAACACAAAGACTCATTGCGATACTGGTATGCAGGTTCAAGACCTTAAAGTTCTGGATGCCAATTATCCAGACAAACACCTCTCCAGATCCATAGGGTGCCCAGTTTCCCAGGATTGTGTTGACCGTGGAGTTCAGACAGATCCCCCGTTGCAACAGCTTTTGTCACGCTCTTCAAGCAGTGAGCAAGAAAAAGAACAGTCCCTCTGTGGCACGTTCCAGCAAGACTATATAGATGCCAAGCAAAGTATTCTTTGGGATAGCTATGACCTCCATCTCTCCAGAAGTCTCATAAATGGCTCACCATCGCCTCAGTGAGTAATCTACTTTTTCTCTTCTATAAACTTAAGTTGAGTCACTAATTTTCTATTCTATTGCAGGATACCTGACTGGACTTTAAGTGAGCATGGTGAATTATGTGGTATAGAGAAAAGGGCTTCAGATGCTGAAAGTAATCTCAAGGTAGTATTATCAACTTCTCCCCCCCCCCCTCCCCAGGTCATTCCAGGAGGCTACAGAAATGGCCATAGATTCATAGATTCATGGAAGAGTAGTTCCGAGTTGTTAGTGTGGCCTTCTACAGAAAATGTAATTTGTAGAGGACCAAGGTTGGACAAACTTTGTATCCATAAACCCTCACATCACCATGCACCTAATACATGTGGATTTTTTTACAATTATTGTACATGCTTTGTTTTCATGGTTGCACCACCTAATATGGGCTACAAATGCCAGTAATTACTTTGATCTCTTTGCATTGCTTAGGTGGGAAAAACAAGGAAAATGCAGCATGAATTTGAAAACCAGAGTTTCATTAAACCGTATCCAAGAAATGTCTACAAAACTCCTACCAGTCAGGTATGCTATCTGGATGCTTAACTCCTTGTTTAAAACTTTTAGTACAGGGCTGTCAAACTCGTGTGACCTGCAGATGTTTATGCCTAAAAATTCTCAGAATTCTTTCAAGGCAATCGCTGGCCAAGTAATCAAGGGGGGGGGGCAACTTATGGAAGGATTGCTAAGCTAGATATGTATTTTCCTACAGACTTTCTCTCGTGCCTAGCGTGCATGAGAAAATTGGCTTTAATTCTATGAAATTCATGTTAAACTATAACCCAACACTTCAAGTGTTGCCTCCCCCAGGATACCATACCACCAATCCAAGCGTTTAATGGAAATGTAACAGATATTAGAACTTTTTTTTTTTTTTTTTTTTAAAGATCAGAAATACAAAATGCTTCAATGAACGTGACACAAATTCCTAAACCTAAGATTGCCAATTGACACAATGTATTGCAATGCCATACAAAATCAGTAACATCAGAAATTGGTATTGGGTTATATGATCCTATTATGTGTAGCTGTGTTGGCACAGGATTGTTGTAGTGCAATTCTAAATGGTTGTGATCTAAACACATTTTTGGTATGCTAATTTTGTATTGCACATCCTTGCTGCTCACTGTTTGCATACTAAGGCTAGGGTCAGACTAACGCATTTTTCACGTTGTCCGTGAAAATGTGCGTTCGAAGAATGGACGTATTTTTTTCACGGAATACGCAATAGCGGTCATACTATGCGCAGTTTCATCTGTGATTTTGTACGGATCATCAATAAAACACTTCTTGCATCTGGACGTTATGTTGGCCGGACATTAGCAGCGTCTGACTCCAATTCACGCACACACGCCGCTAGCGGACGCAGCGCACTCTGTACGTCAGTACTAGTGGTTTAACGTTCTCGAAAAAATGCGTTCATTTTCCACTTGCGTTGCGCAGCCGGACTTTTGTGCGACCGTACTTCGTATATTGGCCGTCATTGCCCGGCATCTGCTGCTAGCACGGCCGTGATTAAGTGCGCCAGAACGCGCGTTCGCACTGCCTCAGTCTGACCCTAGCCTAATACATCTGTGCTTCAATTCGCAAATTCTTTTTCAAGTTTATGAATTTGCAGGTTTGTCAAACTTTTTGTATTTGACATTTAGAATTTCAACATCCTGTAAGGTTCATTGTGAGTTAAGGATATTCTAGTTTTCCTTGTCCCCTTGTTGAATTTGTTTTGCTATAGGATCACTTGTTACAGGATAGTGACCTCTAAACTCAAGCTGGAAATCTGCTTTCCTAGAAGATGCCTAGAGTCCAGTGCTACTTTACATAGGAAGAGCATTTCAAACTTGGAACTAGTGACCTTGGTCAACCTGACCCCCATTTCAATCAGTAAGGGGGTTGAATCGAGCAGTTAACATTGTCTCAAGCGACTGTTGCTGTATTAGTGGGCCAACACCATATTTGAGCAGCAGGTGAAGCCCTTGATAATGGATAATGGCTAGGACTTGTAGAACTTTTTTTTTTTTTTTTTTTAATAGAGCCCCTTTAATTGGGCAGAAACTCTATTAAATTGTCCTGTCAGCAGAATCTGCCAAATTTACTTCACTCCCTTTTGACCTTTGCTGCATGCAGGTCTTCAGGTTGGACCTTCCAAGACATCCCTGCAGCTATTAAACAGTTTGGGCTCCTTTGACACTTGCGTAGCATAGGAACTGCAAATGGTGCACAGCTACAGTACAGATGCAATTTCCATTGCGCTTGCAGAGCAATGGACTGGAGCTTTGCACACATTCATTTTAAGATAGAATTTGTTTTGTACCACTTTTTCTGAATCCAGTTTGGGTGATCTTTCACCAAACTATAGAGCACTGGTATGACCTGCATCTGCTTGGAATATCTTGTCCTCCCCAGCTTCCCATGGTCCCTGTGACTCTAGGCCTATGACTTGTGTGGTGAATAGTCAGCTAACCCTATTGCTTAGTTTCATTGGGTGTGGATTTTTATCTTGCTGAAACAACTTTTTTTTTTTTTTTTTTACACCTTAATACAGAAACTGGGCAGAAGAGCAGTTGGGATGGGGCTCTTCTCCTCTACTCCAAACAGGAAGGATTTAAAGCTACGCAGAAAATGGAACTTAAAAAAATCTGCTGGCCAGATTTCTTTCCCACATTCTATTAAAGAAGAAACCTATTTAATAGATGACACGAATGGCCTACTGGAATACAGCGACTTCAGCTACAGGCAGACTATGGAAAATAACCTGACAAGGATGTGTGTATGAAATGCCATTTTTGTATTTAACTTGCAGTTATGGGTCCCTCACGTATTCCTCAATGGCTGCAGTTGTCATGGCACTAAATGATCTTTATCCAGTGAACTCTACAATCTCCCTTTGTATTTAATCCATAAACTAGCACATACAAAATGTGCATATGTGTTTTTGCCACAGTTGCTCAAACATCCCAATCGTACACTCTCCAGTCTCCAACTGCAACTGGAAGATTGCTGGTTCTGTGCAATCCAAGGTATTGTCCACAGCTCAGTCATAAGTGTTCAATCACCCAGCTCAATGCATTTCATGGGATATGTCCCACTTCTTGGAGCATATCCTGTGAAATGCATTGAGCGGGGCAATTGTGACCTCATGACTGACCGGTGGACAATCCCTTGGATTGCACAGAACCAGCAATCTTCAACTTTTTGTGGTTGAAGACTGATCAGGAGGTTTGAGCCACTGTGGCAAAAATGCATATGCACATTTTGTATGTGCTAGTTGATGGCTTAAATACAAGTGATTTAGGTGATACATAATTGCACCAATTTAGAATTGGTATTTTGTGTGTCCCCAGCACTGGGCTGCAGGAAGTTACAATCTTAACATGCATGTTTTTTACAACCATCTGATATGCCTTTTTGCATACATAAGGTACAATCCCTCAATTCGGCACCATGCACCAACTTTAAATTGAAGTGGCTGCATTAAAGAACCTGTTCTCGGCCCACTGTTTGCCCAGGTAAATGGTTCTTCAAAAAAAACACCAGGATTTCCAAGTGAGAAAAAGCGCAACAGACTCTGCATTGACACTTCTGTTGCTCTCCAGATTCTAATTCTATGAAATACTTTGTTTATTCTGTTTTAATTTTCTACAGGGCTTTGAATAACCCATTTATAATTTGCAAACATACCTGCCCTGTATCTAATGGTGGGGGCAGTTCTAATCACTGGTACTACCTACATCACCTTGTTTTTTTGGATAATTTTCACAATGAACATTCACACTAGAGAAGGCACATTTATAATCTTTATCGCATTGTGTAATACACTTGATGCATTCCCCTTCACATACCTGTAAACTAACCTTGACAGACATGGCTTAAACAGACCAACAACCCTACACACTATGTACTGACCTAGTACTGTAATCCTGCGCACTGGTTTCTTTCACTTGTTTGGTGCTTTACTGCGTGCCTAGTGATAAACACCGCTTTTTGTATATTAAATCTTTTTTGCACATCTCACAGCTATTCTCACTAATGCTAAGTTTGTATTTACTTGAGCCTCTTTAAGGCATTATATACACACCTGTTATTGCAAGTATTTCCCCCCCCCCCCAACCAGATTTCTAGATCTGGGTGCACTAAATATCACTTGCCACTTGCATGATCCCTTGACTTAGTTTGTGGTTTTTTTTTTTTTTTTTTTTCTGTCCACACCACTACAGTGGGAAATATAAAAAAAATGCTACTTGGATTGTGATTGGACCCCTGTGTGTCCTCTCATAACCTCATTTTACATCTTTGTTACATTTGGCCAACTGGATTAAAATGGGTGCCCTTAACTGCAGATGCAACTAAACCGGTTTTAACATTTATAAGTTTTTTTTAAAATTCAACTTTGTTTTAATTTTATCTTGTGCTCCTCCCCAAAAAATGTAACTTTTAATAAACTGCTTTTAATCACTTTTTGTGCTTTTATTGCTACAGTTTTTAAAATGTAGCCGTCTACTTCATTCCCTCCAGATTTTTTTTTTTTTTTTTTTTTCCACAAACCCCTTCATTACAAGAATTCTTGTGGCTTCTATATTGCTCAGGGAGGTTATTCTAATCATCCCAGTTATTTTTCCCTAACACAATGTGCTTTGCTTGCCGGTCAAGGTTGGGTCACACATTCAGAAAGTCCACTTGTTGTAACTATCAAATGTGCACTTATCTGTCCTAGTGTCTTGCTGGCCATTTAAATCCATGTACCTTCTCTAGACTGGGGAAAAAATGCACACTTTCCTATATGATCCACTAAATCTAATGACATCAAGATGCAAATTACTACATGAACTTGTGTGGGACAAGTCAAACACAGACTTCTTATTCTGGAACCCCAGGGTCACATGCAGGATATGATTGGCGTCGGCTTAATTCATCCCCCTTTTTAAAAAGGGAACGAAGTCCTTTCATATATTCAGCACTTTATTGGGAAAGTAACAGCAAGTGTCTGAGCACTTGGTTAAGGTGCTGTATTACATGGCAGGCTTGTCTTTTCCTCATGTTTGCTCCCAATTTGCAGAATATGGCCCTGTGTAAATACCTGCAATGGTACAAATCCAATGTTTACTTGTAAAGGATTTTACCATGAAAGATTTCTCATGTCCTAGGTTCAACACAAGAACCGCGGTTATGGAATAACCTCAGATGCTGTCAAATCGACCCCCCCCCCCCCCTCCCAAAGTCACTTAAGAGCTCTGTACTAACATGCCTCAATACGGAATGCACCTGTAAACATGTAACAATCTAACAAGTCATGGTTCTTAAAGGGGAGAAATCTATCCATTCACGAACATTGCATTTCTGTAACAATTCAAAGTAATGTTCTTGAACCCAGGACATACATAAAGGAGAAATCTATCCTTTTTCAAGAACCTTGACTTGTTAGTTGCAGAAATGCAAGATATTAAACACAAATATACAGATTAACAGACTAAAACTATATTCACTAATTGCAGCTTTTTTCCTTGAACTCAGGACATGACGAAGTAAAATACTTGATACTAAAAAAAAAAAATCAAGAATGTGTAAATTCTTTTTAATCTGCTTTATTCAATAGCATTCTCTAATGGATCTAGTGAAGGTCTTTCAGTCCCTTGACTGGTTAATTTTTTTTTTATTACCTGGAAGGATACATTGAGATTTTTAAAGTGTCTTGCCCAGGGACAATTACTGGAGGTGTTCTTGATGGGAGTCTCCAGTTATAGAGCAGTGATGTTGCCTCTACTCCACCCAGCCGGTACATGACTTGTACTTTAATCTTGCACACTTTTGTCACATCTGTCTTACACAAGTCTTTTGAATTGAAATCCCTGACTTCAGAGGGGAGAACTACCTTCTGTGTAATGAGCATTGCTGGGGGTCAAAATGCTTGATTCTGTAGATACATGCATCAGATCTTCAAGATCTACACGTTGACAGTCAGGCAAATGGCAAGACGGCAAGCTTGTCTGTTTCAGGAACATTGGTTCTGTAAGTCACAATGTATCCTGTATTTGTACTACAGGCACTGCTCTAGTCACAATTGCCAATTTCTTTTTGGTTTAGATTTGTCACTCACCATTTAACCCTTTTGCTGCTGAGCCACTTCATACCAGTGTGCAAAGCTCAAACTTTTTTAATTTTACAACCCAGACATACAACAAATGCAACAATTTTCAATTGTCATTTACTTTTTCCCCAACATGTTATGCAAGCCTTTCCAGTTTTATTTTCTAATGGGGTGCACTTGTACCCCCTTCTAAATTTGAGTTTGCAAAAATTTTAATTGAAATGGGAACAGTGCTACTTTATCTCTCTACAGGGGTGTTTGCAAAAAGCCTGTGCCCCCCCCCCCATTAGGAAAAATGATGCTGCTCTAAAATGAGTGTTCATCATTTGAAATGGACATTGCTGCAAAACTGTTTTCAGTGGAAAGGCCATGCTCTTTAAACCCTAGCTGCCACAGATCAGGAGATAGGGGGTTCTAATGAACTCCCAAACTGACATCAAGCTATGCACGATGATGCTAGTCATCGGAGATCCCGGGAGCTTGGCTGGCATCCAAGATGTCAGCCAGCTCCGAGGGGACTGCAGTTTGGCACTGAATCACAATCCAGCCCCCCTCAAAGCAGTGCCTGACTTTAGCGTGTGACCTGCACGGATGGAGAGGGGTCCAAAGTAGGTACATGTGGTCCTTACTGTTTAAAGTGCATATTCCTTACATGAATTTAACCTCCCTGACAGTTATCCCAAGTTTGGTTTGGGGTTAAATTTCACTGCTGAAAGCGGTAACCCCGAGCCACACATAGGGAGCAGTGATGTATGCAGCCCCTCGTGGCGTTTTACTTCGTGAAATCCCTTCTCGCAAGGAGGGAAGTATGAGGTTGCGATCACCATTGGCATGCGCAGCCTATTGTATTAGGGTGTGCACCCAAAAGGTCAAACAAATATATATTCATTCACGCACCCTTATGCAGACAAGCATTCAGCCAAAATATATCATTACTATAGGTCATTCACAGAGCACCAAAATGTCGCTGACGTTCCCCACACTTCGGGGAATCAAATTGCCCCACCCTATGGTGAATTCACCCTTCACCGCAGGGCCCCAAGTGCAGGGAATCAGCCACTCGCAACAGTACCAGGACGCCACGATCGGCCGGAGGTGACTGCGAGAGGATAGCAAGGGAGTGCAGGGACAGGTACTTAACAGCCCAGGTGTGGCTCGGGGTTACTGCTTTCAGCATTGAAATTTAACCCCGAGCCACACTCGGAAAACCACCCCAGAGGGCTGAATAAATGCACCGATTTTTGACCTAAAAATGTCAAAATCAGACCGCCAGGGAGGTTAACCTTCTGCTGCCAAGAACCAATATTTAGTCTCCTACCTGTATCTCACGATGCTTTATTCACTATTCTAACTTGAGTGCAGGCAGAAGATATAGCGGCGATGCTAGGAGCAATACCAGCCTTTTGGATGCAGGTCAAGGCCGGGCTGAGACAATGACGCCGAACTTTACGCACAGCAGCCTCTTTAAAGACAAATACATGCATTTACACACACACAGCCATACAGTGCAGTCAACACAGAATCAACAGCAATAAACCCCCAGCCATGTGCGGTGTGTATGAACGTATCACAGAATCCACAGCAATAAAACTCACAGTAAGGTGCAGCGTATATGAGCATACCATAGAATCCACAGCAATAAAACCCCCAGCAAAGTGTGGTGTGTATGAGCTAATTACAGAATCCACAGCAATAAAACTCACAGTAATGTGTGGTGTATATGAGCGTATCAAACCCCCAGTTTAAATACAAAAGTTGCCCCCTCTCCTGCTTTCCTTTCTTTTTGCAGGGAGGGGGTTGAGTATTGCTGGTCCAGAAGCAGGCCCGGACTGGGGATAAAAACCGGCTCTGGAAAAAATTTCATACCAACCCCAGTAATATGTGGTGTGTTTGAGGGTATCACAGAGCTGTACAGTAATAAGCAGCTCACGTTGGATATATTGCCCCAGCTCATATGGACATATTGCTCACATGAATGTAATGCCCCCAGCTCACATAAATATGTAGGTGCTCACACGGATATATTTGCCCCCAGCAGCTCATACACGGCTATATTTGCCCCCTACAGCTCATACACGGATATATTTGCCCCCTGCAGCTCATACATGGATATTTGCCAAACCCCCAGCCATGTGCGGTGTGTATGAACGTATCACAGAATCCACAGCAATAAAACTCACAGTAATGTGTGGTGTGTATGAGCGTATCAAAGTCCACAGCAATAAAACCCCCGGTTTAAATACAAATGTTGCCCCCTCTCCTGCTTTCCTTTCTTTTTGCAGGGAGGGGGTTGAGTATTGCTGGTCCAGAAGCAGGCCCGGACTGGGGATAAAAACCACGGCTCATACATGGCTATATTTGCCCCCTGCAGCTCATATATGGCTATATTTGCCCCAGGCAGTTCATACAGGACTATATTTGCCCCAGGCAGTTCATACAGGGCTATATTTGCCCCCTGCAGGTCATACAGGGCTATATTTGCCCCCTGCAGCTCATACATGGATATTTGTCAAACCCCCAGCCATGTGCGGTGTGTATGAACGTATCACAGAATCCCAGCAGCTCATACATGGATATATTTGCCCCAAGCAGCTCATACATGGCTATATTTGCCTCCAGCAGCTCATACATGGATATATTTGCCCCAAGCAGCTCATACATGGATATATTTGCCCCAAGCAGCTCATACATGGATATATTTGCCCCTAGCAGCTCATACACGGATATATTTGACCCCAGCAGCTCATACAGATATATTTGCTCCCTGCAGCTCGTACACGGATATATTTGCCCCCTGCAGCTCATACATGGATATATTTGCCCCCTGCAGCTCATACATGGATATTTGCCCGCAGCAGCTCATACACAGATATATTTGCCCCCAGCAGCTCATACACGGATATATTTGCCCCCTGCAGCTCCTACACGGATATATTTGCCCCCTGCAGCTCATTCATGGATATATTTGCCCCTGGCCGCATCGCATGGATAGCCGCCGGGACGGGACACTTCACCCCCGCAGGTCTGGCAGCAGCCTCTGCTTCCCTGGTGGTCCGGTGGCTGTGGGGTGCTGCATTATGATCTGTGCTTCGTGCACAGACCGCAGAGCACGTCCCACAGTGAGCGAGTGACTGGACACTAAGGCCGGAGGTGACCTGTCACCTGACCGCCAGCGCTCTGACACAGTCATTGAGCGCCGGCGGTCAGGTGATAGGTGATCAGCGATCGCTGGTGCACGTGGTCAGTCACTCACTGTGGGACGTGCTCTGCGGTCTGTGCGCGAAGCACAGATCACAATGCAGCACCCCACAGCCACCGGACCACCAGGGAAGCAGAGGCTGCCACCAGGCCTGTGGGAATGAAGGGTCCCGGCGGCTTTCCATGGGATGCAGCCAGCCGGGACCCAAAGTGTTCTGCGGGCCGGCGGGGTGTGCCAGGGGCCGGCATTAGGGTGTGCCCAGGCACACCCCGTGCGCACGCCTATGACCGGAGGGGAGCGCAGGGACAGGTGATATATCCAGAGGCATCCCGAGTGTGGCTCGGTTACCACTACCAGCATAGGAATTTAACCCTGAGCCACACTCGGGAATACTGCTAGGGGGCAAAAAAAGTAAATGCTTTTTGACTCGCAATGGGGGGAGGGGGGGGAGAAAGAGAAATCAGACCACCAGGGAGGTTAATAATATTTGCTATATGATGTATTTTGTAACACTATAATGCATGGTATTGGTACTATTTAAACATACTATAAGAAATATGGCAACACATTTATCCAATATAAACCAGATAGCACTTTAGGGAATATTCACACATTTGGAATTAAAGTACCAAGTATATTTTCACATACACGTCACATAGCACTTTAAGAGTCATGCACAGATATACATGCATGAGATTGTAGAATAATTTATTCACCAATGAATAGTGGTAAATGGAGTATAGAAAATATATGTATACACAATTTTATTTATAGTATTTATATCATCACTTAAGTATAGTATACATTTGAGATATACAGTACTCAATTACCCTAAATGTAGAACGTTATATAATATATTGATGGTTTTAATAAGTTGCTGCTTGTGATAAAATAATTAATTTACATGTATACAAATGGTCATGAAACAAATATTAATCAGCAACCCCTATTTTTATACCAAGGGATACATTCTGATAAGTGAAGTTACGTAAAAAATTGGAATGAGCAAAATGTTTGTATATCCCGATCCACAGCGCAAATGTCAACGGGTCCACGTGAGAAGTCTGGTTGTGACGTAAAGGAAAGGGGCCGATGGGAAACCACCGGTGAGTTCCTAAGGTGAAATGTAAACGGCACGTAATGAGACAAAGTTGTCGGCAATCCCAGCACATCTTGAGTAATTACCTCGAAAGAGAGACTTGCAACACATTTATACGTGATTTTAATTAAGGGGTTATGAAGGAGGGCAGGATTTTATACAGTTAGATTCATTTTGACAGCTGATGAAACCAGTCTGCCGGCGAAACGCATCCTGGTTCTAATAAAAGCGCTAAATTTTATATCCTGTGGTCCTGCTTCTTTTGGCAAATCCAAGAGTAATTGAAGGAGGGAGCTTGCCAGGCAGTTTACCAAAGAGAGGACTGCTTTGGAGGTAGTAATTCGAGGAGGCCCCTATCACATTTCTCCTCCTATGGTATGTTTCCATAACCTACATTGCGTGAGAAGGTATTTCATCTGTGTAGGGAGTTCACATAACCACCAGGTGGGTATGAGCTACTACAGTGTCAGCAGCCTGAACCACGTCCACTTGGGACTGGACCAATGCCACCTCCGCTCAGATACCAAAAATCTATGAGTGGCACAATTCGTGGACTCTCTACCAAACATTGGATGTCCCCCCTTGGTGGAGGGAAGGGATCCTCCTCGGGCATGGGCGTCCGCAGACATTTTTCCGGGGGGGATTTAATGGCATCCATATTTTGCCCTTTTGACAATGTCATGAAGGGGACAGTCATAAAATAAAGTGTAGTAATACAGAGGCTGCGAAACATGATGCAAGGCTAATAGAATAAAGGTGTAAGTGTCTGATCTGAGCGTTGCATTTTCTAGTCTGTTAATGCCATTCAATGCATCACACTAGTCGCACACCCAGGATCAACGCACTAAAGGGAGGGTCTGTAACTGGTGTTACCACAATGCTACCACAATGCTCTGCAGTAATACGGCACTGTCTCCACTTGGGATGCATCTGCCATGCTGCAGCTGCAAACTCAGGTGAGGTGACACTACTGCAGGTGAGTTACTGGAATGCAGTAAGATCCTGCCTGGTGGTGTCATCTGCAGGGTGTCAACCGGGTTCATCCTGCACCCACTTTCCCTCGACCTGTTCACTGCAGACGCCCGCAGATAAGAGCTGGAGCAATACTCATAGTTCGCTTGTTCATACATCGCGCAATGCACTAAAATGTTGAATTCTGCGCTGCGGATCACTCTCTCTCCTGTCTGGACCTGGTCAGGTTGAGGCGAAACTGAAATGAGTGGCCATAGGGCTAGAGATGAGACTTTACCCAAGCGTTTTACATGACGTTACAAACCTTTTTTTTTCTCCCCTTAAAAAGACACTCGCACACCCTGAATATATGGATGAACCCCTAAAAAAAAACACTCGCACACCCTGAAGATATGGAGGAACCCCTAAAAAAACACCCACACACCCTGAAGATCTGGAGGAACCCCTAAAAAGACACTTGCACACCCTGAAGATATGGAGGAACCCCTAAAAAAGACACTTGCACACCCTGAAGATATGGAGGAACCCCTAAAAAAACACCCGCACACCCTGAAGATATGGAGGAACCACTAAAAAGACACTCGCACACCCTGTATATATGGAGGAGTCCCTAAAAATATACCCACACACCCTGAATATATGGAGGAGCACCTAAAAAGACACCCACACACCCTGAATATATGGAGGAACCCCTAAAAAGACACCCACACACCCTGAATATATGGAGGAGCCCCTAAAAAAAAGACACCTGCACACCCTGAATATATGGAGGAACCCCTAAAAAGACACCCGCACACCCTGAATTTATGGAGGAACCCCTAAAAAGACACCTACACACCCTGAATATATGAAGGACCCCCTAAAAAAACACCCACACACCCTGAACATATGGAGGAACCCCTAAAAAGACACCCGCACACCCTGAATATATGGAGGAGCCCTTAGAAAGACACAAGCACACCCTGAATATATGGAGGAACCCCTAAAAAGACACTCGCACATCCTGAACATATGGAGGAACCCCTAAAAAGACACCCGCACACCCTGAATATATGGAGGAGCCCTTAAAAAGACACAAGCACACCCTGAATATATGGAGGAGCCCTTAAAAAGACACAAGCACACCCAGAATATATGGAGCAACCCCTAAGAAGACACCCACACACCCTGAATATATGTAGGCACCCTTAAAAAAAGAAAATTATTGTCCTGTCCCTAATTCTAGAATTAACCCAAACTCTAAAATTATCCCTAAGGGTAACCCTAGCACTAGATTTAACTTCAAGATTAACCCCTAATGTTAAAACTAATCCATAGTCAAATACACCCACCATCACCTTCCCCCCCCCCCCAAAAAAACAAAATACAATAGCTTTTTGTTTAAAAAAAAATCTTTATTGATTCTCACCATACATTGATCCAGGAGAGCTTCTCTGTCTCTGTGTCTCCTCGTTCCCGGCAAGCACCACATGCTGCAGTCACGTGACACCCTGCAGCCAGTCACGTGGTGGGAGAGGAGACCGGGCGGAGCCTGCAGCAAATCATCCTGTTACCAGCGATGAAAAGTGCTGCGGGCTGTGCTGTGAGTGATGGGCAGTTCGGGGGGGGGGCACGTGCCCCCCTTGCCCCATCCTGCGGACGCCCATGTCCTCGGGGTCTCCGAGTATAATTTAGGGGCCACAGGAACCAGCTCCAGCCACAGGCAGAAGTAAGCATACATCAGGGGATGTGAGTTTTTCTCTTGGGGGAAAAGACTGACACGCTCTTCAAGGGCTCTTCGCTTAGCAAAGACTGGGAGCTTGAGACAGGTCTATCAATCTGTGGCCATCTGAGTGTGTCATCTGCAGAACTAAAGCCCGGCGAGAGAAATACAGGGAACTCTGCTTGACAGCAGAAGCCACCGCCCATGGAGGCACTGATGTACCACTAGTGGGAAACTTCTGTTTTGCTACTTTGTTTCACTCCCTTCTCCATATTAATGCTAGGGAAGGGGGCGGCGCTGAAGCATGAGGTCCAAATCACAGCAAGCATAAGGCCTTCGGAGGTCTCTTAACCTCCCCGCCAGTATTCCCGAGTGTGGCCAAGGGTTAACTTTCAGTGCTGAAAGCGGTAACCCCGAGCCACACTCGGGCTGGATACATACCTGTCCGTGTGCTCCCTCACTGACCACTGCGATCGCATTCTCCTCCGGCGATCGCAGCGTTTTGCTTCTTGCGAGAAGGGAACCAGGAAGCATTATGTCACGATCGTCCGGAGGTGTCAGCGAGGGAGCGCAGGGACAGGTAATGTATCCAGCCCCAAGTGTGGCTCGGGCTTACCGCTTTCAGCAATGAAATTAACCCTGACTGAGCACCAACTGATAAAGCTTTTTATGCGAAACGCGTTTTGGTATACTGTAAATTTTATCACTAATAAAATTTGCCTTATTTTACGCCTATCCTGGGTCCTGGATGCTTGGAGGTGACTCAGGCTGATAGGTGATCCGGTTTACCATCTGAAGTCACCGGCTACCTACAAATCTAGTATCTGATCGATACAACATCAGCAAATGTGAGTACGAAATTCTTCTCTTTTGCTTGCACTCCATTTTATACAATATTGCTCTATGTGAGTCATTTTATATTTTGAGGGGCACAGAGGATGGTAATCCTGTAAGGAAACCACACTTCTAAGCCACGGGGTGCAGCATAAGGAACCACTAACAGGACAAGAAGCGCCAACTTCAGCACATCTTTCTTTTAAATTAGCCCCAAGCCACACTCTGGTACCACCAGGGGGCCAAATAAATTGCATAAAAAACGAAAGTAAGGTGCTGAGGACGAGCACCCTAGACAGATTGCAGAATGAAATATATTGTCAGAAGGAGGGACATAACTCTAGGGAATAACCCTGTATTGAGGAAAAACAAAAAGCCCGACAGGGCTAGGACACTGACAAACAAAATTTTATTATTATTGAACACTAGAACAAATTAGTCCGATAAAAAAACATAAAGGTGAAATAGTTGACCTGCTCATGTCGTCAGAAATGTAATGCCAGGGAGGTTAAGATGGCCGCCAGGGAGAGCCACCCGTTTGAACTGGGTCGTTGAATGTGGAAGAGAATGTCTGATCGATGTCTCTGGGCCCTGAAATTGGAAGCCAAGGGGGAAAATTGTGCGCACATAGGTCAAAGAATGGTGGTTAGAGAACAGGGGTGCAGATTTAGAGGTAACGCTTTTTTACGCGGCTATTTTAGAATGGTGATAGGTGTAATTGAGCATCCCTAGGGGTTCTGAGATCCAGTTACACAGCGGAATGAGGTCTGATTTACACGTAGGACAGGGATAAGTGTGAGCACCTAGGTCATAGAATGGTGGTTAGAAAGAAAGAGTGCCACATTGAGAGGTAACGCAGTTTCCTGGCTATTTTAGAATAGCAATAGGTGTACTTAAGCATCCCTAGGGGTTCTGAGACCCAGTTACACAGTGGAATGTGGTCTGATTTACACATAGGACAGAGGTTACGTGTGGGCACATTGGTCAAAGAATGGTGGTTAGAGGTGGGGTGCACATTGAGAGGTAATGCATTTTCACGGCTATGTTAGAATGGTGATAGGTTATACTGAGCGTTGCCATTGCCAATGTGTGGCACCTGCGGTGACTATATTGTGTATATTTTACGGAATAAAAATATATTATGGTAAACGTATGCTTGTGAAATTAAATACATCAAATCCGTAAACACAGGTATGGCTTTAGAAGGACACCTTTATTTTAATTTAATTATAGCAAATGCATTTAATAAGATATATACAGTATATTGAAAAATTTTAGAAACGTATAGTAATACCTTGGATTGCAAGCATTCGTTACGGAAGCGTGCTTGTAAACCAAAGCACTCTTATATCAAAGCGAATTTCCCCATAAGAAATAATGGCAACTCTGACAATTGGTTCCACAACCATTTATTCATATGAAAATGATTATAGTTACACAAAATACTGTACAGTATAAAGTAAAAATAAAACAAATAAACCTGCGCATTGTCTTTGAGAAGAATTGACGCTAGTGGGAGAGAGAGAGGGGAGAGGAGGAGGGTTATTGTGTAGGACGTTTATCACTAATGGGATCACTACTATCTGTTGGGAGGGTTTCAGCATGTCCGGTGTAATGTGCGACACTATTACGCACGTTACACCATGTGACCCTCCTCGTCAAGCTGCCAGAATGCTGCCACGGACGCTGGGAGGAAAGGTGACCATGGCCTCAGTTGTGACGTGACGCTCGGTAGACAAAGTGTACATACTTTGACTTCGCTTGTAAACCAAGACATCACTTGTATATCAAGTCATAATTTATAAAAAAAAAATTGCTCTTCTTGCAAAATGATCTCAAACCAAGTTACTCTCAATCAAAGGTTTTACTTTATATAATATTTATGCAACTGATTAAATAAAGTTTTACCTTTAAAAATTAACATTGTGAAGCAGAGTGTGTATGTGTGTGTCTGTGTACTTGAAAACGAGAGCAATATCAATGTATCCTTCCTGGTAAAATACTTTGCAAATAAATAAAATATTTTAGTAAGGGTTTAATGTAACTGGTTTTATGGCAAAGGCTGATGTAGAATTTGGAAAGGGCTGCAGGGTTTTAGGCTAGGGTCAAACGAACGCATTATTCGCAGCGACCGTCAAAAAGTGCGTCCGAACGCATTGATGTATTTTTTCACGGAATGAGTGAAAACGGTCATACGATGCGCAGTTTCGTGCGTGATTTGTTACGGATCCAAACCAGGAAACTTTAGGTGTCTGGGTGTTATGTTGGCCGGACATGAGCAGCATCTGACGTCTCCTAATCACGCGCACACGCCGCTATGCGGGTGCAGCGCACTCTGTACGTCGGTACTAGCGGTTTGAGGTTCTCTAAAAAATGTGTTCGTTTGCCGCTTGGGTTGCGCCAGTCGGACTTTCGAGAGGCCGTACTTTGTATATTGGCTGTCATTGCCTGTCATTTTCTGCTGCTACGGCCGTGATTAAGTGCGCCTAAACGAACGTTAAAAATGCATTAGTCTGACCCCAGCCTTAGAGTTGTTTGTGAATGGTTAACCCCTTAAGGACGCAGGGGTGGCGCCCTTAAGGTGTTTAAATTTGCCGGCGAGGCGTACAGGTAGTACGCCTCGCCGACAGGTGCGTCACGCAGCACTAATTTCGGGCCCTCCCCGCAGCCGGCGTGCAGTGCACGTCATTGGCTGCAGGGGACGGCTTGATTTCAGGCCGTCCCTGTGCAGCCAATGACGCGCACCGCGAGTCAGCGCGCACAGGCTGCGGGGAGGGGCCGAGGCGGCCCCATTGAAGACAGCGGGTGTACCTGTACGCCTCGCGTCTTCAAAGCCCGCCCGCCACCAGGACGTCATGGAACGTCCTGCGGCGTTAAAGGGTTAATAGAGGGCTGCAGGGTTTTCGAAGGTGTTTCGTGTGGGGTTACTTGAGAGGGCTGTAGTCAGTAAGGGTCAAAGGTTAAGTCAGGTCTGCAGGGTGCATGGTTAAATTACGTTTGCATTTTAAATGGTTAATAGGGGCTGCAGGGTAAGGGTTTTAGATGTGTTTGAAGGGTTAATAGGGGCTGCATGGTTTTAGAGGTGTTTGTGAAGGGTTAATGGGGCTGCAGTGTTTTAGAGTTTGTGAAGGGTTAATAGGGGGTTGCAAGGTTTTAGAGGTGTTTGTGAAGGGTGTAAAGGGGGCGCTAGGGTTTTAGAGGAGTTTGTGAAGGGTTAATGGGAGCTGCTGGGTTATAGAGGTGTTTGTGAAGGGTTAATGGGGGACTTCAAGCAGTAAGGGTTAAATAGTTGGGGCTGCGGATGAGAGGGTTAATTAGTGTCCCGCGCGTGCTCCCTCTCACACTCCTGCTGGGCTCAGGGCTTCACATAAGGAGGAGCAGCTGTTGCTTTAACACTGGGAGGAGCCGTCTCTGCAGGCACAGGCTTTCAGCACCATGGCCAGCCCTCCTGCAGAGCGTGCGTGTGCACGAGAGGTCGGGGAATCAAATACAGTATTACAGGGAACCTACTTTAGCTTTAAAGTTACAGAGAAAGGGTTTGGGAGTGACGGTTACCAGTAAACGGCGGCCGGTGCTCCCCCTAGTGGCTCTACAGCGACACCGCAGGGGAAACGCAGCAGTACACGCCCCGACCTGGGCCCCGTGTTCAGCCCGTTACCATGGCAACAAGATGAGAAACAACGCGGAGATACCGAGAGCGCTGAGTGACTGCGAGCTAAGCCCTGAGAGTCTGGACCAGCGACCCCGCCACTTCTGCTACTGTGCGTGACGGTATGCGGGGCTATTACAATGCAAGCACTGCATATACACAAACTATGAATGTACCCACTAACATGTAACATTTACTGCAACTAGTGCCCTGTGTGCTGCATACACACGTAATACACACCCATAGCACAGTGATTAGAGCAGTTGTATATGACACACTGTGTGTAAGTGTATAAAGTCATTTCATATTTTAGCATCATTTGTTCCATGTTCTTCCACTTATATGTATGTACAATGGTTTACAATCTTGCCAGAGGAACAGAATTTTAGGGTTACAGTTAGGATTTAGGTTTAGGGTTAACTTTAAGGCCGGCGTCAGACGAACGCAGTGATCACGTCCGTGTTGCCACACAGTTTAACGTCCGTTGTAACATAGAAACATAGAAAAATGTCGGCAGATAAGAACCTTTCGGCCCATCTAGTCTGCCCAATTACATGGATACTTTACCTGGATTTATCTTTTGTTTAGGATAGCCTTATGCCTATCCCATGCCTGCTTAAGCATGCGGGCCCCTTACGGCAGCATGGGGCATAATGCCCTGATGGCGGCCCTGGAGGTCAGTGTTCCCCAACCCTGTCCTCAGGACCTGCTGACAGGCCAGGTTTGCCAGATATCCAAAGCACAGTACATGATATCATTTGCTGCTCACTGATTGCAAGATTCAGTATGCATTTCCCAAAGGTAATACTTAAAATCTGGCCTCTTAGTGGGCCCTGATGACAGGTTTGTGAAGGACTGCTCTAGTTTGTAAGCTCATCTGAGCAGCTTCCTCTACACCACTTGTTTCTGGTGTCTATTTTTGGGGGAACCAAGGTCTATGAGGTCCCTTGGCCGTTGTGACTAGCTTCCTCCTCTGGTCCTAGAACTCCAACACATCAGAACAGACACCGATTGTATTGTGTCAAGCATTTTGGTTTATTGCCACAGGACACATATTTATGCCCCAGGTGTTACAAAAGAAATCCCTCCCTGGGATCTTGCTGCTCTACAACAGAAATTTCTCCCTGGCATCTTAGTGTCTCCGACATAATTAGATTAGGGACAGATAATTGAATTAACTCTGGACACCAAGACGCATTGCACAACATTCCTTCAAAAACTGAACAATAGAACAATAGCGGACTGTAAGGATATACAGGGGATTCAGTTATACAGTATCTGATAATGGGAATAATGTTTGCCAAACAAGACAGACAATGACCATTCAAACCTTTCAGAGATCTAAAACCTATTCTATACAGGAGTGGAGAGGGCTATAGTAACACACAAAGTAATCATATTATGCATAATAACAGTAAAATATAAACACAGACAATAATGATATTAACACTAACAGTATTCATTGCTAACACATACACCCCGTACCCTTATAGACACAGGGGAACATGGACATAGGAGAGGGTTGCAGAATAAAACGTTGTGTCAGACTCCCCAGAACCTAGAAGAATAAACATCCCCCAGCTATAATGCCAAGTCCAGGTACTCCCAGTTCAGAGTCACTTTAGTCACATCTATGTTTTGTCTCAATTTTGTCTCATTCCCCATTGGTTATTGTAAGGCGCTGGGGAACCTGTTGGCGCTATAGAAATTATGATAATAATAATGACATTTATTGTTTAATTAAAGGGACACTCTACACATCCTAATCACTTTATATTTTTAAAATGCTCACCCTTCAGCCCCCCTAAAATGCTGTGTGTAGTGGAGGAATTTGCTTCACCCCACCCAGCTTCACCAGCAGCCAGGAAATATGAATTTCCCGGCTACCGTTTACTACATGGTTACTAGTGAAGCAGGCACACAGAGAGCGTGCTGACACTATTACAGTGGGACAAAAAAGTATTTAGTCAGCCACCAATTGTGCAGGTTCTCCCACTTAAAAAGATGAGAGAGGCCTGTAATTGTCATCACAGGTACACGTCAACTATGAGAGACAAAATAAGAAAGAAAAAATCCAGAAAAAAAATCACATTGTCCTCTGTCCTCCACTCGTTACCTGTATGAATGGCACCTGTTTGAACTTGTTATCAGTATAAAAGACACCTGTCAACAACCTCAAACAGACACACTCCAAACTCCACTATGGTCAAGACCAAATAGCTGTCGAAGGACACCAGAAACAACATTGTAGACCTGCACCAGGCTGGGAAGACTGAATCTGCAATAGGCAACAGCTTGGTGTGAAGAAATCAACTGTGGGAGCAATCATTAGAAAATGGAAGACATACAAGACCACTGATAATATCCATCGATCTGTGGCTCTACGCAAGATCTCACCCCGTGGAGTCAAAATGATCACAAGAACGGTGAGCAAAAATCCCAGAACCACACAGGGGGACCTAGTGAATGACCTGCAGAGAGCTGGGACCAAAGTAACAAATGCTACCATCAGTAACACACTACGCCGCCAGGGACTCAAATCCTTCAGTGCCAGACATGTCCCCCTGCTTAAGCCAGTACATGTCCGGGCCAGTCTGAAGTTTGCTAGAGAGCATTTGGATGATCCAGAAGAGGATTGAGAGAATGTCATATGGTCAGATGAAACCAAAGTAGAACTTTTTGGTAAAAACTCAACTCGTCGTGTTTGGAAGAGAGAGAATGCTGAGTTGCATCCAAAGAACACCATACCTACTGTGGAGCATGGTGGCGGAAACATCATGCTTTGGGGCTGTTTTTCTGCAAAGGGACCAGGACGACTGATCCGTGTAAAGGGAAGAATGAATGGGTCCAGGGCAGCCATCAGAAATGATGGGGCCCCTTACTAAACCTCACGATGGGGCCCCCCCGGCTCACCCTCAAACTCTAACCGCTTTTCTCCCCCTTCAAAAAAAAGGACATAACATAGCACCACAGCAATAAAACTCCCAGTAATGTGCAGTGTGTATGAGCGTATCACAGAATCCACAGCAATAAAACTCCCAGTAATGTGCAGTGTGTATGAACGTATCACAGAATCCACAGCAATAAATCTCACAGTAACGGGCTGTATATGATTGCCTCTGGGTCTGGGCCTGGTCCCTGGGTCTGGTTTGGGCCTTGGGATCTGGGCCCTGGGCCTTGGGGTTTGTGCTCTGGGCCTTGGGGTCTGGGCCTGGACCTTGGGGTCTGGTCTGGGTTTGGTCCCTGGGACTGGGCCTTGGGGTCTGGTCCCTGCGGTCTGGGCCCTGAGTCTGGTCTGGGGTCTGGGCCCTGAGTCTGGCCTGGGGTCTGGTCCCTGGGTCTGTGCTCTGGTCCCTGGGTCTGGGCCTTGAGGTCTGGTCCATGGGGCTGGGCCTTGGGGCCTGGCCCCTGGGTCTAGGCTGGGCCTGGCCCCTGGGGTCTGGGCCCTGGGTCTAGGCTGGGCCTGGTCCCTGGGGTCTGGACCCTGGGTCTGGGCCTTGGGGTCTGGACCCTTGGGTCTGGTCCCTGGGTCTGGTCCCTGGGACTAGGCCTTTTGGTCTGGTCCCTGGGGTCTGGGCCCTGAGTCTGGTTTGGGGTCTGGGTCCTGAGTCTGGCCTGGGCCCTGGTCCCTTGGTCTGGGCATTGGGGTCTGGTCCATGGGGCTGGGCCTTGGGGCCTGGGCCCTGGGTCTAGGCTGGGGCTGGGCCTGGTCCCTGGGGTCTGGACCTTGGGGTCTGGGCCCTGGGTCTGGGCCTTGGGGTCTGGGCCTTGGGGTCTGGGCCCAGGGTCTGGGCCTTGGGGTCTGGACCCTGGGTCTGGGCCTTGGGGGTCTGGACCCTGGGTCTGGGCCTTGGGGGTCTGGACCCTGGGTCTGGGCCTTGGGGTCTGGGCCCTGGGTCTGGGCCCTGGGTCTTGGGGTCTGGGCCTTGGGGTCTGGGCCTTGGGGTCTGGGCCTTGTGGTCTGGACCCTGGGTCTGGGCATTGGGGTCTGGGCCTTGGGGTCTGGACCCTGGGTCTGGGCCTTGGGGTCTGGACCCTGGGTCTGGGCCTTGGGGTCTGGGCCAGGGTCTGGGCCTTGGGGTCTGGACCCTGGGTCTGGGACTTGGGGTCTGGACCCTGGGTCTGGCCTTGGGGTCTGGACCCTGGGTCTGGGCCTTGGGGTCTGGACCCTGGGTCTGGGCCTTGGGGTCTGGGCCCAGGGTCTGGACCTTGGGGTCTGGACCCTGGGTCTGGGCCCTGGGGTCTGGACCCTGGGTCTGGGCCTTGGGGTCTGGACCCTGGGTCTGAGGCTTGGGGTCTGGACCTTGGGGTCCAGACCCTGGGTCTGGGCCCAGGGTCTGGGCCTTGGGGTCTGGACCCTGGGTCTGGGCCTTGGGGTCTGGGCCTTGGGGTCTGGACCCTGGGTCTGGGCCTTGGGGTCTGGACCCTGGGTCTGGGCCTTGGGGTCTGGGCCCAGGGTCTGGGCCTTGGGGTCTGGACACTGGGTCTGGGCCTTGGGGTCTGGACCCTGGGTCTGGGCCTTGGGGCCTGGCCCCTGGGTCTAGGCTGGGCCTGGCCCCTGGGGTCTGGGCCCCGGGTCTAGGCTGGGCCTGGTCCCTGGGGTCTGGACCCTGGGTCTGGGCCTTGGGGTCTGGGCCTTGGGGTCTGGACCCTTGGGTCTGGTCCCTGGGTCTGGTCCCTGGGACTAGGCCTTTTGGTCTGGTCCCTGGGGTCTGGGCCCTGAGTCTGGTTTGGGGTTTGGGGTCTGGTCCATGGGGCTGGGCCTTGGGGCCTGGGCCCTGGGTCTAGGCTGGGCCTGGTCCCTGGGGTCTGGACCTTGGGGTCTGGGCCCTGGGTCTGGGCCTTGGGGTCTGGACCCTGGGTCTGGGCCTTGGGGTCTGGGCCCTGGGTCTGGGCCTTGGGGTCTGGGCCCAGGGTCTGGGCCTTGGGTTCTGGACCCTGGGTCTGGGCCTTGGGGGTCTGGACCCTGGGTCTGGGCCTTGGGGTCTGGACCCTGGGTGGGCCTTGGGGTCTGGGCCCAGGGTCTGGGCCTTGGGGTCTGGACCCTGGGTCTGGGCCTTGGGGTCTGGACCCTGGGTCTGAGGCTTGGGGTCTGGGCCCAGGGTCTGGCCTTGGGGTCTGGACCCTGGGTCTGGGCCAGGGTCTGGGCCTTGGGGTCTGGACCCTGGGTCTGGGCCTTGGGGTCTGGGCCTTGGGGTCTGGACCCTGGGTCTGGGCCTTGGGTCTGGACCCTGGTCTGGGCCTTGGGGTCTGGGCCCAGGGTCTGGGCCTGGGGTCTGGACACTGGGTCTGGGCCTTGGGGTCTGGACCCTGGGTCTGGGCCTTGGGGCCTGGCCCCTGGGTCTAGGCTGGGCCTGGCCCCTGGGGTCTGGGCCCCGGGTCTAGGCTGGGCCTGGTCCCTGGGGTCTGGACCCTAGGTCTGGGCCTTGGGGTCTGGGCCTTGGGGTCTGGACCCTTGGGTCTGGTCCCTGGGCCTGGGTCTGGTCCCTGGGACTAGGCCTTTTGGTCTGGTCCCTGGGGTCTGGGCCCTGAGTCTGGTTTGGGGTTTGGGGTCTGGTCCATGGGGCTGGGCCTTGGGGCCTGGGCCCTGGGTCTAGGCTGGGCCTGGTCCCTGGGGTCTGGACCTTGGGGTCTGGGCCCTGGGTCTGGGCCTTGGGGTCTGGACCCTGGGTCTGGGCCTTGGGGTCTGGGCCCTGGGTCTGGGCCTTGGGGTCTGGGCCCAGGGTCTGGGCCTTGGGTTCTGGACCCTGGGTCTGGGCCTTGGGGTCTGGACCCTGGGTCTGGGCCTTGGGGTCTGGACCCTGGGTCTGGGCCTTGGGGTCTGGGCCCAGGGTCTGGGCCTTGGGGTCTGGACCCTGGGTCTGGGCCTTGGGGTCTGGACCCTGGGTCTGAGGCTTGGGGTCTGGGCCCAGGGTCTGGGCCTTGGGGTCTGGACCCTGGGTCTGGGCCCAGGGTCTGGGCCTTGGGTTCTGGACCCTGGGTCTGGGCCTTGGGGGTCTGGACCCAGGGTCTGGGCCTTGGGGTCTGGACCCTGGGTCTGGGCCTTGGGGTCTGGACCCTGGGTATGGGCCTTGGGGTCTGGGCCTTGGGGTCTGGACCCTGGGTCTGGGCCTTGGGGTCTGGGCCTTGGGGTCTGGACCCTGGGTCTGGGGCTTGGGGTCTGGGCCCAGGGGTCTGGACCCTGGGTCTGGGTCTTGGGGTCTGGGCCCAGGGTCTGGGTCTTGGGGTCTGGGCCCTGGGTCTGGGCCTTGGGGTCTGGACCCTGGGTCTGGGCCTTGGGGTCTGGACCCTGGGTCTGGGCTTGGGGTCTGGGCCCAGGGTCTGGGCCTTGGGGTCTGGACCCTGGGTCTGGGGCTTGGGGTCTGGGCCCAGGGGTCTGGACCCTGGGTCTGGGCCTTGGGGTCTGGACCCTGGGTCTGGGCCTTGGGGTCTGGGCCCAGGGTCTGGGCCTTGGGGTCTGGGCTTGGGGTCTGGGCCCTGGCTCACCACTCCGCTGTCTTCTTTTCTTCTCCTTTTCTTCTCTCTTCTTTTCTTTAATCTTCTTTTCTTCTCTTCAATCTTCTGTCTTCTGCTCTTCAGCTCTTCTCTTCTTTTCTTCTCTTCTTCCCAGGCCCTCCAGCTCCGGCGCGCAGCTTCACTGAGTGGAGGGGCGGAGCCAAAGCAACGTGCTTGGGAGGCCCTCACACGCTGCTTGGCCCTGCCCAGCCAGGAAGTGAAGCTGCCAGGAGCCGGAGGAGACACAGTGTCTCCTCCAGCTCCTGCAGCAGCAGAGACACAGCTCCGGATTCGGACTCCTCGAGTCCGATACCGGAGCTGTAAGAGGGCGACGCCGCTGTCGAGGGGGGCCCGGCGGCCGCATGGGGCCTAATGCCCTGTTGGCGGCCCTGAATGGGGTCACGTATCGTGAGATGTTGAGTGAAAACCTCCTTCCATCAGCAAGGGCATTGAAGATGAAATGTGGCTGGGTCTTTCAGCAGGACAATGATCCCAAACACACCACCCGGGCAATGAAGGAGTGGCTTCGTAAGAAAGCATGTCAAGGTCCTGGAGTGGAGTGGCCTAGCCAGTCTCCAGATCTCAACCCCATAGAAAACCTTTTGGGAGTTGAGGTCCGTGTTGCCCAGCGACAGCCCCAAACCATCACTGCTCTAGAGGAAATCTGCATTGAGGAATGGGCAAAAATACCAGCAAGTGTGTGAAAGCCTTGTGAAGACTTACAGAAAACGTTTGACCTCTGTCATTGCCAACAAAGGATATATAACAAAGTATTGAGATGGACTTTTTTTTTTCCTATGAAATTTTTTTTTAAAGGTAAAGGCACAATATAACAAAACATTGACGAATAAGTATACCAATACAGAAAGTCTTATGTTGCACAATACAGATCCGAGTAGCGTCACAAAAACGTAGAAGTAATACAGTCTTAATAATAGAACCGTAATATTCCGATCGTGCTGAGTGAATGAGGGGTGTTACAGGGCATCTGGATCTGCCGATTGTCTAAGCAACTGTTGTAGCTATTGGGTGTTGCAAATATGGGGAAAACCGTATTTGTGTCTCAAATAGGTTCCCTTTGTGGTCAAGTATAGAGATTGCACATATAAAAAGCAGCTTCCTGTAGGGTAGAGTATGCTAGGTATAAAATGCTTCGGAACTGGGTCGTGGATTGCTATTTCGTCGAAATGGTATGTAAGTAAGCGTAAAGAAAGTAAGAAAGTAGATAAACGATGGGATAGAGCACGAGTAGAGTAGGGGAGGTACACAGAGTGATGTCTCCCTTCTTGGGGCGAGAGAGAGAATGGGGGGGAAAGGGGAAGAGGTGTTATTTGTGTGAACGAAAGGTGCTTTCATTGAATACTGACGTTAGTCGGAGGCCATCAGTCAACTGTCAGGGACCCCCGGGCACAGAGCAAACAGACCGACGCACCTACCCCAGTTCCTCCAGTGTTGGCGGGGCTTTCCCCAGCCAAACAGTAAATGCTGAAGAGGAGAGGAATGCACTCCAATGAAACCAGGTAGCGTTGAATACGTCCGTAAAACGCTCTGGTGGGAGATTGTTCGTTTCGTAAGACCGAATCAACTCCACTTTGGTTGCCAGTTCCCTAGCCGATGGGGTCGTGGAACTTCGCCAATGTGCAGGGATCAATGCTCTCGCTGCCAACAGTATTCTCAGGATAATAGACTTCTTCAGCGTTTTGAGTGAGTAGGACAGTTGACTGAGAAGGAAGACCCTGGGCTCAAGCTCCAGAGTAACATCCGTGACATGGCAGATCAAAGTCTGGACGGCTCGCCAATACTGGGCTATGCCGGAGTATTGCCACCAAAGATGCAGGTACGAGCCCTCCTCTAATAAACAGCGCCAACATAGAGGCGAGGCGTCCGGGGAAAATCTGGCAATCCATTTAGGAGTGGTATACCACAAAGCCGTCAGCTTATAGGAGGTTTCTCTCAGTTTTGTAATAGGGGAGCCATAGTGTATGAGGGTGAACGTCTTCGTCCAGGAAAGGGTTGAAATCTCTTCACCGAGATATGCTTCCCATCTATGTACATAGTAGGAACCTGCGAATCATAAATTTTCGCTCGAATCGAATCTCGAATCAAATCGGCTGTTAGTTTCGAATTCGAATCGAAAATCGAATCGAATCGAAAAATTACGAAAAATGCTTTGTTTGTGCATACAGGTACAGCTGACGGTACAGCTGCAATCTAACAGATTTGTTTCATTAGTAGCTTATAGCAAAGTATTTCACATCATAAAAATCAAAGTACGTAAAATAAAAACTTCAATTGCAAGCTTAAATTATTGCAACTTTGCAAACTTTATTGAAATGATTTAAATAACCATACTAAATTACAAAGTTACATTAGGGCTAGGTAGGGCTGTATAGCCTTTATTAACCTTCCTCTATAAGTTTTTAACTTTACTTTACTTGAGGGACGTGCGGTGAGGTCAATGGGGTGAGGCTGGTCAGAGCCAGATATACACAGATATATTAACTAACTTTGTGCGGTTTGTGTTTAGTTGTAAAATAAAATAAAATGATAGAGAAAAAACGTTTTTCTGTGCCCCTGTCATACTCTGTAAGTCTGTATCTGCCACTAGAGGAAGCAGGGGGAGCTGCCTGGGCAACCTTCCTGTCAATCAGATGCCAGCCTTCAATGCAGGTGTTTTTTTTGAATGGCTTGGACCAATGGTGCTTTCCATTGGTCCAAGCTATTCCATTGCTCTGTCAGGGCCTCTGAGGCTCTGACGACCTTTCCAGCAGTGCTCAGGAAGTTGGCAGCATGCGTGTGTTCCTATTCAAACAGACGCGTGGCTGCAGACCTCCTGAGCAGCAGGCAGCAGCAGCCTACTCGATTTGCATAGCGGGGAAGCATACAACCGCTACGCAAATTGCGTAGGCTGTAAAAGAATTCGCACAGAGGAAAAGGCAGACTGACAGAGGACAAAGCCGACAGTGGGGGAGCGTGGAGCAGGAGCTGAGTTTCTTTTATTATTTTAACGCTGGCTTAATGGCAGGTGACCGTGAGTGAGGCTCTGCCTCACCTGCCTACCCTGAAGGCATGTCCCTGCTTACTAACATTTGAGCAGTGCTCCGGAAGTAGGCAGCGCGCGTGTGTTCCTATTCGAACAGACGCGTGGCTGCAGACCTCCTGAGCAGCAGGCAGCAGCAGCCTACGCGATTTGCATAGCGGGGAAGCATACAACCGCTACGCAAATTGCGTAGGCTGTAAAAGAATTCGCACAGAGGAAAAGGCAGACTGACAGAGGACAAAGCCGACAGTGGGGGAGCGTGGAGCAGGAGCTGAGTTTCTTTTATTATTTTAACGCTGGCTTAATGGCAGGTGACCGTGTGAGAGGCTCTGCCTCACCTGCCTACCCTGACGGCACGTCCCTGCTTTACTAACATGTCAATATTTGTCAAAATAGTAGTAAATCTTTGTTATTCCGAGCCCAAATCAGAGTTTCTGCATTAGTTCTCGAGAGGTTGTAGCGAAGATCTGTTATTATTTGTCCGCCAACTGAATTAACCCTTTCTGATGAACAGTTCGTTGCTTGTATAGCAAGTAAGTTGCGCGCCACACTAGACAACAGTGGTAGGATACTTTTATTTTCCTTCCAATACTGCAACGGATCACTATCACGTTCCCTTATGGGCTGCTTCAAATATGCACTGACTTCACTTTCAAGTTGTTGAGCCGTTGACCAGGTGCTGGTGGCTTCTTCTTTCTTTGCATTGTCTACTTTATTAAACACGGAATCGAGCAGGCTTCCTTTATGACTGGACTTGTCGACAACAGTTGACTCAAACTGTACGGCACTATCGGTGGCACTCGTCTGGGCATTGGATTCAGGTGCACCGGAGGAGCTATTGCTCGTAGTAGGCCAAGGTGGTGAAGACGTCGACAGTGCAATATTCTCTATGTAAACTTTTGCTTGTGTCACTTGATGTTCAGGGAATAACACAGTTTGAATCTGGGGTCAATGAAAGTGGTTGCTAATAGGTAGTCTTTGGACAAATCAAATTGCGTATTCAGTTGACGTAAAAGCTCATTACGAAAGCATTGAATGCCAGGCGTAGCAAGAGTGGCACTGGCAAGCTCTTCTTTTAGAACCGAAATACATGGTATAATCAAACTAACGCTTACATGTGTGTCAGCACTCAAAATTGTTGTAGCCTCTGCTGTTGGTTTGAGTAATGGGAGAACATTCTTCAGCGTATCTTGCAACTGCGTTGAAAGTGGTTGTGGAGGGCTTCGTGCGCACTTTTTGTTCATTGCACAATCGACGAGGGCCAAAGAAATTGACTCGTAATTTCTAGAAACCCAATCCATCAGCAGATATGTACTATTGAAACGCGTTGTAACATCAAGTGGTGGTTTGGATTCGGGTAAGCCCTTATCAACTTGATATTTTGTCAATACAGCTTGTCCCACAGTTGAGGAGTGAAAAAACCCAGCAATGTAATGCAAACAGCCTATAAGATTTTTTACTGTTCTTTGAACGTCCAATGCTGCATTTATAGTGAGCTGCAAAATGTGAGCAGCACAGCCATGCCACTGTATGTCCAGGATTTTAGCAGTACAAGGCATTGTGTTTGTTGTGTCTGTTGTGGCAAATAGGATTTTCTCTTCACCAAATCCATGCTTAGCAAACTCGTTGGAAATTATTTCAGCAGTTTTCCTCGCTGTATGGTCAGCTTCCAAATTCTCTAGGTTGACCACAGATAAGCAACGGGATTGCATTACCCACGATGACTCGGATATGTAATGTATTGTAAGCACCAAATAATTTGACTTATTGTCACCCTTCCAGTGATCAAACGTGATGGATGGTCGGCAGTCATTAATTTCAGACCTGAGGAACTGCACTAACTTCTGGTGCAAGTTATTTGCCATGTCATCAAGTTTACGTGACAGTGTGGTTGGGTGGGGCGGTTGATAGCGGCCACTAGTTAACACTGAACACAAATTCTTAAATCCACTTCCTGCTGCACTCTCAAATGGCCGGCCATCTGCTACAATAAACTTCAAAACTGCTGCATCATACTTTTTTTAGTAGACGCGTCAAGTGTCAAACTGTACGCTGAAATGCAAGTCTGCTTTTTCATAGCACGGCCTTCTGTCATTGGCAGTGAATGACGTCGTGCCACTGCCGACACCAATGTTTTCTTCTTTGTATCATCGGTCTTGGCCTGTTGATACACGGACGGATGCTTTCTTTCTAGGTGAGACCAAAGATGGGATGTTGTGCCAGTAGCTTGCAATGAGAATGCTTTTTTGCATACTTTGCAAGTTAAGGAATCTTCCTTTACTTCAAAATGATTTTTCACAGATGACATTTTGAATTTAATCATTGATTTGTCTACAAAAAGAAATAAAAAATTTGTATTTTAAGAAAAAGTTGGCTTAATTAATGGGAAAATAAAGGGGTATATTCTAAGTTGGAGCTTGTATATCTGTGCATGTTCCTTTCAATATTCTTCGCATTCACATATGATATAATTTATCTCCCAAGTCTCACAGAGCAGCCAGCAGGCCCCCATATAATTGACTATTTCCCACACAGAGCAGGCCCCCATATAATTTATTATTTCCCACACAGAGCAGGCCCCCATATAATTTATTATTTCCCACACAGAGCAGGCCCCCATATAATTTATTATTTCCCACACAGAGCAGGCCCCATATAATTTATTATTTCCCACACAGAGCAGGCCCCCATATAATTTATTATTTCCCACACAGAGCAGGCCCCATATAATTTATTTCTCTTGTTGCAGTATAATAATAACATATCATTTATAAATTAATCATACTAGTAGTAAGTTCATCATAGTCATACTAGTTACATATTGCAGAATTACTTTTAAGCCCCTGGCCCACCCCCACCCTCCAGTCCGCGCAGCCATTCTCATCTTCTGGTGACGATGAATGAATCAATGACTAGATCCATTGATTCCATCACCTGGCTTCCTGCAAAAGACGCACAATATAAACGTGGCGGTGAGAGGGATACTGATAATTAAATATTATACTCACCAATCACCATCCCAACTTGGCTCAGGCGGCAGCCTGCCAATCGCTCCTCTGTCCTACGAACACGTCACCGTTGTCCTCTTCGCATGGACTAACTGCGCCCGTCGTCTAGTCGACTCCCGAGTCCCGACCTCACCTCAGCCTCCTCTGTGAACCGTGTGTGACAGTGTGAAAGAGACGTCACTCTCACAGGTCAGTCTTGCTGAAGATGAATGAATGCCGACTTTGTTTTTTTTTTTCAGATTGATCTACAAAAAAATTAATTAAATTGATTACAAAAAAATGTGGTTTTATTAATGGTAAATAAAAGAGGTGTTATATTTTTGGAGCTTGTATACCTGTGTGATTCAAGACAGTGTTTCCTTTCACTATGTTTCACTTCGAATTAATTATCTCCCCACACAGAGCAGCCCCCCCTATAATTAATTATCTCCCATAGAGCAGCCCCCCTATAATTAATTATCTCCCACACAGAGCAGCCCCCTATAATTAATTATCTCCCATAGAGCAGCCCCCTATAATTAATTATCTCCCCACACAGAGCAGCCCCCCTATAATTAATTATCTCCATAGAGCAGCCCCTATAATTAATTATCTCCCACACAGAGCAGCCCCCCTATAATTAATTATCTCCCATAGAGCAGCCCCCTATAATTAATTATCTCCCACACAGAGCAGCCCCCCTATAATTAATTATCTCCCATAGGCAGCCCTATAATTAATTATCTCCCCACACAGAGCAGCCCCCCATAATTAATTATCTCCCATAGACAGCCCCCTATATTAATTATCTCCCACACAGAGCACCCCCCATAATTAATTATCTCCCACACAGAGCAGCAGTGAGTGACCCCCATAATTAATTATCTCCCACACAGAGGCAGTGAGTGACCCCATAATTAATTATCTCCCACACAGAGCAGCAGACAGCAGTGAGTGACCCCCATAATTATCTCCCACAGAGCAGCAGACAGCAGTGAGTGACCCCCATAATTATCTCCCACACAGAGCAGCAGACAGCAGTGAGTGACCCCCATAATTATCTCCCACAGAGCAGCAGACAGCAGTGAGTGACCCCCATAATTATCTCCCACAGAGCAGCAGACAGCAGTGAGTGACCCCCATATAATTATCTCACAGAGCAGCAGACAGCAGTGAGTGACCCCCTGGATGGATCCCTCCTCTCCCCCAGTGGCCATCTTCTGGCTTCCTGCAAAAGAAGCACAATACGTGTGTGTGACACCATTTTCACACTCAGGCCAGGGATATACTTATTTTTACCACTACTCACCACCAACAGACTCAGCCTGCTTGCCTTGCAGCTCTCTCTCTCCTCCTCCGATCACGTCCAGACAGAGTGATGACTAGTAGAATTGTTCACTGCAGGAGCTCCCTCCAACCGCAGCTGCCTTCCAGTCCACCGCAGCCTCTACTGTGAAGGGAACTTGAGGTGGGCGGCGCCTAAGAGCGTGCCGTTCCTTCCCAGCCATGTGCTGCACGTCTGGAAGGCGCGCTCTGCCTGCGATCGGACAGATTCGAATAATTTTCGAATCATGCCTCAAAATCGAATCCGAATCGAATAAGACCGGCGATTCGATTTCGAATCGAATCTCGAATATTCGCAGGTCCCTAGTATATAGGGTGGCAGATCGTCCTCAACAGACTGTAAGAGGCGGTATAGCGTTGAGAGGCTCCTAAACAGGGGCTTTTTTGTCGAACAGAAGGTCTCAAAAGATGTAAGGGACCTCGTCAAGTGGGTGCCGGTTGGTAGGGAAAGGAGGAAGTGGCGAATCTGTTGATAATTAAAGCGCTCCAGTAGGGAGGGAGGGGGAAAACCTTCCGGCGTGGGTATGTCTTTAAAATTTCCAGCCTCCAGGACATGACGGGCAATTAAGCCTGTGTCGGTAGTAAATCTGTTCCGCAATGAGGGAAGCACCCCACTTGGAAGCGCCGGGTTGTGTGAGATCGGCAGCAAAGGGGCTGGTAAAGAGGACAGTGAGTAGGAAACTCTCAGTTTGTGCCAAAGTCGGAGAGTGCATCCAATTGTTGGGACCAGTCGATAGTCCGGAGGTAAGTGAGTCGGCAAAAGCCAGGGTAGTGTCCAAATTGGTCTTCCCGCCAAGGCACTTTCAAGGTCCAGCCACTTTTTTCCCGAATCTGCTGCCATCCAATCTACAATTCTGGTTAATATAGAGGCATAAAAATACAAACGGACGTCTGGTAGGGCCAGTCCGCCTTGTTTGGTCGGCCTACACAACACCGAAAACTTCACGCGGGGACGCATCGCAGTCCATATGAAAGAGAGGAAAAGTTTGCGGAGTCGACGCAAAAAACCCCCGGGTAAAGGTAACGGCAGAGTCTGCATGAGATACAAAATATGAGGGAGGATATTCATCTTTAAGACTCCAACTCGGCCCAGCCAGGAGATATATTTCGGGGACCAGACCTCCAAGTCACGGCTAATGTCAGCTAATAAATGGTCGTAGTTCAGGGCCGGAATGTGGCCGATGTCTGGGCAAAGCCAAATCCCCAGATATTTAAGCTTCTCATTACACCATCTGAATTTAAACAGTCGGCGTAGGGACAACACTTCCTTCTTCGCAAGGTTAACATTGAATATCTCAGACTTGTCATCATTTATTGCTAAGCCCGCAATCTGTCCATATGTTTGAAATTCCTGGACCACTGCTGGCATAGTGGTCCTTGGGTTCGTTAAGCCGAGACCTTATGTTGGGAGGTATATCCTCTAATTCCGGTGATATCCGGGTTGTCACGGATCGAGGTCAGCAAAGGCTCCAGGGCCAAGGCAAAAGGAGGGGGGAAAGGGGACATCCTTGACGTGTGCCATTCAATATCGGGAAACTAGGGGTCAGAGCACCATTCACCCTGATTCTGGCTGTCGGAGCAGAATACAGTGCCGCAATCCACTTCAAGAAGCCGGACCCTAATCCGAATCTCTCCAGTGCGAGGTGCAGATAGGGCCACAAGACCCTATCAAACGCCTTCTCGGCGTCCATTGAAAGAAGCAGCAACGGAACTGAGTCCCGTTGTGCCAGGGCGATAGCGTCGATCACTCTCGTGGTTGCGTCTTTAGCCTCCCTCCCTGGTACAAAGCCGACCTGGTCTGAGACCACTAGCCCAGGCAGGTGTTTTTGGAGTCTAGTGGCCAGTACTCATGCAAGGAGCTTCACATCTGCATTGAGAAGGGATATAGGACGTAACTGGAGCTGAGCAGTAATTCCTTCCCTGGTTTTGGGATCAGGGAAATGGTCGCTGCCAGTGTGCTAGGATGGAGATTACCGCCTTTCAGTAGCGAATTGAAAGCCGCCAACATATGTGGAAGGAGGTTTTGCTTACAAAATTTATAATACTCAGCCGGCAGTCCATACGGTCCTGGGCATTTATTGGGTTTACAGTTGGAGAGGGCGGAAGCCAATTCCTCAGCGAGTATTGGGGCGCCAAGCTCTAGAGCCTCGGCCTCCGAGAGTGTGCTTTTAACGTGACGTAATAAATAATCCGATATATCAGCCGGGTTCAGCGTGGAGTATTGCGTGTCCTGGACAGAGTATAAAGACACGAAGAACGAACGCAGAGTTTCCGCAACTTGGTCAGGACTCACCGTGATCTGGCCTGTAGGCATGCGAAGGCGGGGAATATAGGCCTTCTCGCGTCTAGAACGTAATAGACGAGCCAAAAGCTTGCCCGGCTTGTTCTCCTGATGGGCGAAGAGGGCATTAGTTATAGCGGCCATCAATTTAAGGTCAGACGAGAGACAGGCGGGGAGGTCTAATCGAGCCTTCAGCAGGGTTTGATAGATAAGCGGATCACCATTCCCTGCGTGTTGGGTTTCAAGGTATCGGACCACCTGAAAGAGGTCAGTCATTTGCGATTGGTGTAGTTTCTTCGCCGCAGTACCTTTGCTGACTAAAAACCCCCTGATAACTGCCTTATGTGCTTCCCAGACTGTGGGGACAGGGACTTCGGAGGTCAGATTATCGTGGAAATAATCAGTAAGCAGTTGTTTCAATTCTTCTAGGAGTCCGAGGTCGGCTAACAAATTTAAATTCAATCTCCACGTCCTTTCGCGCGGTACGCTTAATGGAGAAAGGACATGTACGGAGACAGGGGAGTGGTCGGACCACGTCTTTGTGAGAATATCTGATGACCGAACGAAACGTATCTGATGCTGCTGCATAAATATATAATCGATTCTCGAGTAGGAGGAGTGGACGTTAGAGTAGTACGTGTAATCACGTTCGCTTCCATGAAACGCTCTCCACACGTCCACCAGTTGATGGGAATCCAAAGTACGGCGAATGTGGGAAAGAAGACTACGGGGCAGCGACGACGTGCCAACTGAAGTGTACTTTTTGGGATCCAGGGATGCGTTGCAGTCTCCTGCTACAATGAGAACACCTTCCTGAAATTCCGAAAGGTTCCTCAGAATAGAAGCCAAGCTGCGGTGTTGAGCCGAGTTTGGGAGGTATAGTGAGGCAAATGTATATAAAGTTTCCGCATTGTAACCTTTAACAAAAAGGAATCGTTCCTCTGGGTCTCATCTGATTTCCTTTTCTCTGAAAGGAACGTCGCGTGAGAATAGAAGAGCCACCCCACGTTTCTTACCGTCTCTGTAATCACTAAAATACCCCGTGGGATAGAAGCCATCCCGAAGGGGCGGAGCGGCATCAAGCCTGATGTGGGTCTCCTGAAGAAACGCCACCAAAGCCCTCTGTGCCCGGAGGTCCCGCAGTATCTTCCTCCGTTTCTCAGGGCCGTTCAAGCCTTTACGTTATATGTGACCAGGTGAAGTGTACCAGGAGCATACATGGTTGTGAGATGGGGCTGGAGTGGAGATCAGGGGGAGGGGAAAAGGGGAAAGTGACAATAAAAAATTTTTAAAAAATTATATATGTTCTATATACAGTATATAAGGCAGAGAGAAGAAGAGTGAAGAAAGAACAAACGAGGAGTCGCCCCAAGGGGAGGGAGAAAGAGAGAAAGAAAATAATTGACTCAATAAGAGCCGGAGGGGAATGTAGAAGAAGAAAGACGCTAAAGGACAGGCAATAGCGTAGTCAATGAAGTATTGGTGTGCCAAGGGCCGGTTCTCAGGGGAGACCGTAGTCAAACTCTGAGCAACCCTTGGGTGTTATACACCGAGCTTCGTCAGGGGTGTGTCGTGGCTAGCAAAACCCAACCTAGATAAGTAGGTATTTTGTACAAAACAAGATGTAACAATTAACAGAAAGAACGCAGTGTAGAGGTGGCTGACCTCAAGACCAAGTAATGGCTTTAGTAGTAGTCCGCGGAGCATAACCTTAGGAACCGAACAATACTGAGTAGTCTAAAAATATGCGAACTAGGAAACTTGTGAAAACTTTAAACAGTACATCAACCCGGCGAGCCACGCGCCCGTGCCGCGTGGGTCTTGAGCAAACAATAATAAGAGTGGTATAGTAGAGCGGAGGGGAGCAGAGGAGGGGAGGCGAGGTAGGCCCGGCCACGTCCAGAAAAAGGAGAAGGAGAGGCGGGGGAAGGAGAGGCGGGGGAAGGGAGAGGGACACAGGTAAAAGCACGGAGTATCAGACATTATTTGAATCACCCCCCCCCCAACCACCGCCCGCCCAGCATCAGGATACAATCACCCAAACTCAGGTCGGAGACCCCGGACATAGTGTTCCGGAGCACAGGAACGACTCCATAGAGCCCGGGCAACTGCAACAAAAAATAGAGACAATAACACAGACGGGCCCCCCACCCCCACCCCCCGCAAACCCCCCCAAAAACAAACCTAGGTGTCCTGAACAAAGCAGACAGCAAAAGAGTGCCAAATCCCGTCAGGCGGACTATGATAAGTTCCCCTCAGCGTCTACTCCCCACCCCCATAATCAGAAAGAAGGACGAAGTTTAGAGTGCAGTACTTGGGGGAAAAGGGGGTAGCAACAGGCCACGTAACTTTAGATAAAAAGGCGGCCATACTGACATCACCGACAGTGTAGAAATCCAATGAAGCTACCTCCAGGGTTCTCAGTCTCCATTCCCATTCGGGATCAAATCACCTGAAAGCCGCCTGGTCTGGCGTGAACGGTAACGTTGTGACAGCGGCGGAGCAGGGGGTCGAAACACAAATGTCTCCCAGTTCTGAATGGGCATGTCTGGGAGCCCCAGGGAGTGGAGAAAAAATGAGACATCATCCGGGGAGCGTATAACAAGGTTCCCATTCCCATGGCGCACCGAGAGTGAGAGGGGGAAACCCCATCTATAAGGAATCTATTTTTCCTGCAGCAGTTGTGTGATCGGGTGGAGAGCACGTCTTGCTTGTAGAGTAGTTGGGGAGAGATCATTAAAGATTTTGATTTTAGCTCCATTATAATCCCATGATTGTTGCGCACGTGTTGCTACGTAAATGCGATCTTTGAGCATAAATGCATTAAAAAAAACAGACAATGTCTCTGGGAGGTGCTGATTGTGTGTCCGGAGGGTGGCAAAGAGCCCTGTGTGCCCTGGCCAAGTCAGTGGGGACCACTACCTTAGCGCCCAGTAAAAAATTATATAGGCCTACCAGGTAGAAGCGGACGGCTGTCTCCGACTCGGGTACCCCCCTGATCCGTACGTTTTGGCGCCGGGACCTATTATCAAGGTCGTCCAAGCTCCTCCAGATTCCCGAGATGATAGGTGGCGCAGTTAGGGTTTCAGGCCCTGTTTCAGCTGCACGTGTTGCCACCTGTTCGAGATCCGCCACTCTAGTCTCCACGGAGGCCACCTCCGTTCGGACAGCGGTGATGTCTTGCTGTAGGGAGTCTCGTACGTCCGAGTTCATTCCCCGAATGTCCGCCCGCGTGGGCATGTCAGCCAGGAATTTCTCGATGCGCTGCGTGGCGGCGCCTAGCTCAGGCAGGGAATATTCGGCCGGGGGAGCCGCCATCTTAGAGGTCTGAGCGCTGGGAGAGGGAGCGTCTTGAGGCTTAAAAAACGTCTCCAGACGGGCAGAGCGCGTCCTGGACGGGGTCCCGGCGGGTTTAGGTTCCGTGTCACGCCGTTTACCTCGGACCATATCTTGGTGGTAGTGCAATATGTGCTGCAGTCTCTCCGGTCAGCCAGGAGCTCCACTAATCTGCGGCCATATTGGTCAGGTGTCTAGCCACGCCCCGAGATGGACTTTTGATATTGACCAAATACTTATTTTCCACCATAATTTGCAAATAAATTCTTTAAAAATCAGACAATGTGATTCTCTGGATTTTTTTTTCTCATTTTGTCTCTAATAGTTGAAGTTACCTATGATGACAATTACAGGCCTCTCTCATCTTTTTAAGTGGGGGAACCTGCACAATTGGTGGCTGACTAAATACTTTTTTGCCCCACTGTATCTATGAGGCAAATCGCGCTAGCAATCGGTCTCAGAGAGGCTGCAATGGATCATTCTGCGTAGGCACTATGGAACTTGCATACATACAGGGTTATTCAAAGAGATCCGAATGGCGGGAGAAAGGTAACCGAACGCTGAAAATCAGCGTTCGGTTACCTTTCTTGGCCATTCGGCTATCCAGAGAGCAGGCAATTCGCCAAATCCTGGCGAATTGCCTGCACATTCAGTGCCTGTTCGGTGCCTGTTCGACGGCAGTGAAAACCCCATAAAAAAGCACTGCTTCGGCTATTCAGAGAACACAAACCAGCAGTGAAAGGTTCCCGAGTTGCCCTGCCATTCGGTGGTTTCATGCGGCAAATTTATTCAGGAGAATCCCATAGGCTTCAATGTTAAAAATATTCCCGTTTTAATTCAATATCTAATAAACCGTTCATTATAAAATTCTGCAGTAAAGAGTCTCTTTATTTATCGCTTTTTTAGGATGTTTGAAGCATTTTTTTTTTTTTTTTTTTAAAAAGTCAGATTTTTTTTTTTTTTACTTTACTTATTTTTTATGTAACAGCCCTTTTTATTATTATTCCCTGGACCTCCTATGTAAATTTCAGACATTTTCGCTCAGCAGTTTCTTTGCAAACAGCGTTTCACTTTTCAATCATTCAAGCAAACTGTTTTGCTAATTTATTCACTGCCTTCTTCTGCGGTGTCGGCTTTTTCCGGAGGCTTCTCTGCGTGTGATCGGCTCCTGCTTGGGTTTTTCCGGTATCTTCGACGGGTTAATCCAGATGTTTTTGCGGGTTTTCGGCGTGCATTCGCCGGGTTTTCGCCAGGTTTTCGGCGGGTTTTCGGGAGCTTTTCCCTGCGGTTCGACAGCCCTGTGGTGCTTGCTGAATACACCGCAGGGTAGCCGAAATGGGAAAGCCGATTTGCACCGAATTGAAGAGAACGAAAAGTCTCCGAACGTGCGGTGACTTTTCAAATCTCTTTGAATAACCCTGATAACGTTCACAAGTCCCGTTTCGGTGCTCAATTTGCGTTTCTTACAGTGCACAGGGAGCGCAAATTGCACAAAAAAGCCTCAGGGACTTCTGAGTTCGGGAGTCCCTGAGCCGAAGAGGAAGAGCTGCCCGCGGCGAGGGACAATAGGTGAGTAAATGGGGCAAAATAAAAAAATATTTGTGCAGAGGCTCTCAGCATCCTCTGCGCAATTATTTAATGGCAAAAAAAGGGACCTTCACTTTTCAGTAGAGTGTTCCTTTAAGCAAAGTCCAGCTTAACAGTGTATGATGAGTGTCCTCATGCCGTACTATATATGATGCCTATTTAATAGTTTCCTTGCATTGTTTTATCTTTGCAGCTCCTGGAAAATGTCGCATCCACAGGCAGAGAGTGTCATAAAGAACATCATCCGGGAAATTGCCCAGGAATGTGCATCAAAAGGACACTCCGTCTCCGAAACAATGGTGGCTTTTATGGTAAGTGAGCTCAGAGGCCTGCACATTTTATGGAGTGTTTAGGAGGCAGTTTAGACAGACAAAGACACTGTGCTGCCTGGATCCAAAGACGAAATGCTGCCCCCCCAAAAATAAAATCACACAGGGTCTCTGAGCATATCACAAAGTTCCACGCGCAATAATACTTGCAGTACTGTATGGGTGTGTATGAGCGTATCACAGAGCTCCACAGTAATAATACTTGCAGTATTGTACCGGCGCGTATGAGCGTATCACAGAGCTTCATTGCAATAATACTTGCAGTATTTTCCGGGCATGTATGAGCATATCACAGAGCTCCACAGCAATAATACTTGCAGTATTGTATGGGTGTGTATAAGCATAACACAGCGCTCCACAGCAATAATACTTGCAGTATTGTACCGGCATGTATGAGCGTAACACAGAGTTTCACAGCATTAATACTTGCAGTATTGTACGGGCATGTATGAGCATATCACAGATATCCACAGCAATAATACTTGGAGTATTGTACGGGCGTGTTTGAGCATATCACAGAGCTCCACAGTAATAAAACGTGCAGTATTGTATGGGTGTGTATGAGTGTTTCACAGAGCTCCACAGCAATAAAACTTACACTCATAAATACTGCACATTGCTGTAAGTTTTATTGCTGTGGAGCTCTGTGATTACACTCATACACACCCATACATTACTGAACGTTTTATTGCTGCGGAGCTCTTTGATACACTCATAAATACTGCACATTACTGTTTCACAGAGTTCCACAGCAATAAAACGTATAGTATTCTATGGGTGTGTAGGAGTGTATCACAGAGCTCCACAGCAATAATACTTGCAGTATTGTACGGGCATGTATGAGCATATCACAGCGCTCCACAGTAATAATACTTGCAGTATTGTACGGGCATGTATGAGCATATCACAGAGCTCCACAGTAATAAAACGTACAGTATTGTATGGGTGTGTATGAGCATATCACAGAGCTCCACAGTAATAAAACATACAATATTGTATTGGTGTGTATGAGTGTATCACAGAGCTCCACAGCAATAAAACTTACAGCAATGTGCAGTATTTATGAGTGTATAACAGAGCTCCACAGCAATAAAACTTACACTCATAAATACTGCACATTGCTGTAAGTTTTATTGCTGTGGAGCTCTGTGATACACTCATACACACCCATACAATACTGTATGTTTTATTTCTGTGGAGCTCTGTGATATGTTCATACACAACCATGCAATACTGTACATTTTATTGCTGTGGAGCTCTGTGATACACTCATAAATACTGCACATTACTGTATCACAGAGCTCCACAGCAATAAAACGTGCAGTATTGTATGGGTGTGTATGAGCGTATCACAGAGCTCCACAGTGATAAAACTTACAGCAATGTGCAGTATTTATAAGTGTAAGTTTTTTTGCTGTGGAGTTCTGTGATACAGTAATGTGCAGTATTTATGAGTGTATTATAGAGCTTCACACATTCACACATCCACCCACCCCTTGAACAGGGCTAGCGTAGGTCCCGGTAGCCGCCAAACCTAGTTGAGGCCTAGGCGGCTGCTTGGCCTAGTTGAATTCTCGGCAGCCGCTGGGCCTAGTTGAAGCCCGGTGGTCATGGGGCCTAGCTGAGGCCCAGGCGGCCGCCCCGCCTAGGTGAGGCCGCAGAGCCCACTCCGTGCCGTGGCCATAACAGGGTGGCATTTGTTGCACCTGGCAAAGTGCGGCCTGGAGCCATGGCCCCATCCAGCCCCATGGACAGGCCATGGCTTATGATAAATATTAATGGGATTTTATAGTTAAAGGGTCACTACCACTAAAAAATTAAATGTTCTTATTTTGTTTATTTTATGTTGTTGATATCTTACAAATATTTAGTTTTTTCTCTTGTTATGTTTAGTGAAGAAAATATTTTACTCTATATGTGTATGCGTCACTGGATGCATCCGTTTTGTGGTCTTTTGTGTTGTAAACTGCCCCCCCTCCCACGGTATCTTTACCTCACTTGGTCCTCACTTTGTGGCAATGGCCATAGAATGGCGTCTATGGGTCGATCACTGACTCAGATTTTTGAATTTTGTTGGTTGGGATTTAGTCAAAGGACAAATACCAGGGGGCAGATTAGAAGTCTTTTAAGATCCCTGTTTTATATCTTTCAGCTGCCATCTCTTATTTCAGTTAGCCTGGAGAACAATAGACCTCCTGCGGCCTTATCTAAACATTCGCTCCTCCATCTCATTAACTGTTAAATACTGTATATTAAATAAACAAGAGCAATAAAGTAAAGCTTTTGCACAGATTCTGGTAAATGTTGCATCATGGGAAAAATCCAGAAAATGGACAACGGAGATAAAAAAAACTAATTTTATTTTTCCTTTTTACATACAATTTCTTCAAACAAAGGGAAAAAACAGCAGCATGTGTTTTATAAGGTGGTTATGTTTGTAATGCCCAAGTAATCTAGTTACAGTTTATGTAAGTGATAGTGTCCCTTTAAGACAGATTTCAATTGACACATTCATGGCAAAACAAGGTGAGCTCATTTGGCAGGGAATCACTCCCTTTATATTGTCAGCAGCAGCAGTTACTTGCTAACACAATTGAAAAAGTCTCTCAAAGTTTCACAAATAGGTGTGACACCCGGAGTGTTGTAAGAAATAGGTCCTACATATAGTGGATTCCTATTTCCACAAATGTGGTATTGAGTATGAATGCCAATAGGTTTTTTTTGTATTTAAGATTTTATTTTGTAAATAAGTCAGCAGATAATCAAACCTATGAAAGCAAGGGCCACACAGGGCCATCCACAGCAGAATTACCACGTGTGAAAAATAATAAACAGCTCCCGAAAGGGGGGGGTCTCAGCGTATAATAATAATCAAGAGAGGGGACGGGAAAGGAGGGTAGGGGTTGGCGCGAAAAAGGCAGACCTGGCAAAAATTCGATGGCGTCTTCACACACAGGGTCAAAACTTTTCAGCGGAAAGACAGCGCGTAAGAAAAAGAAAGGGGGGGGTGTCTCAAAAATAAATCTCAAAAATGCAGAAAAACAAGGGTATGGAAAGGGGTTAATAGTCAAAAATCAAAGTCTCATCAGGGGGGAGATCAAGAAGAGTCGCGTCGGAAAATGGGGCAGCTCGGATACTCAGTCCAACTGTCCCTTCAGCCCGCATCGAGAAACAAAAACGGGCGGGGTGCAGGTAGCGCAACCCCCAGTAGGCCACGGCACCCGACAGGCGCCCGACCCTCAGCATTGGAGAAACCATTAGGGCCTTGCTAGGCTCAAGCTGTTCCACAATGTCCAACTCCAAGGTTCCTGGGCCGAATTCCCCGGTACTTCGATGTACGCATCTGCGCCTTCCTGACCGCCAGCTTGGGGGGGAGCATCGTCCCATGCCCTCGAGAAAACGAAACTCTTCGGGAGAACCAGGCCGATCTGTGGGCACCACGCCGGATCTCCTCCGCTGGGCTGCTCGGCGTCTCCGCGTGCGTGGCCGCGCTTTCTTGGTTGCCCACCTAGCGGAGCCGTCTGTCCCGGGTCCTCGAGGAGGCACCATCGGCACCCATCTCGCCAACCTAGCTGCTCTCCGGGGGGTGCGGGCAGTAGCCCCAGCGCGAGAAGGTAGGCACCTCCGGAGGGGATGAGCCTCTGGAACCGGAATCCCATCTAGGCCGCTATCCTTGTCGCCACTCTCCTCGGCCGCAGCAGCAGTAGGGCAGGTCACCGTGGTGTACTGGGGCGAATCAACCCTGGTCTCAAGTGGCCGCTGAGTCCTCTCCCGACAGCATAGTAGCGCGGTCAGCATCTGGCGCCAAACCCCCTTAGTGAGTGGGCTGTCTGTACCTTCCCCCTCCAGTACAAGCAGGCAAGCATCCAAGCTGCGAATAGCAGCCTCCATATCTCCGGTGGAGGGAGGAAATGCACCCTGTCCTGCGGGTCCGTCCACCGCCCGCAAACCCAACATCCAAGGTGGCCAGGAGATGGGGGCCCTCCATCTCCGCAATCTGCGTTGTAGGCTTGGTACGGGGCATGCGGCCAGCGCCACTCGGTCGCAGGGCTGTACTCAGGCAAAAGGCCCCAAGATGGCCACCGACATCTCGCTCCAACCTGGCAGCTACAGCGGTCGGGGTTGTCTCTGGTCTGGAGGGGGGGACTAAACGGCCTCCGGGCATCTCATAACTGGTGGCCAACGGCTCGGACCCAAAATCAGCAAAAAGTGGGCACTCATGGCATCTAAAGGTCCCCAACAGGAGCAGACATGCGGAGCTCCAGCAAAACACGTCCGCTCCTGTGAACAGTCGGCCACGCCCCCCGAATGCCAATAGGTTTGATGTAAATGTTATACTTTTTCTAATTTATCCTGTAGGTGAAAGCTATTGTTTTGGATGCAAGGAATGGATTCAACGTGGACAGAACTCTCACAAAAAATGATGTTCAGAAACTGATTAAGGTAAGTTTGATTACAAGCCTGGATTTACCAGTTTCTTCTCGGCTGTAAATTTTAGTTTCCTATATTAGGGGTGTCCTGAGACGTAGCACGGGTCGAGGTCACGGGTGGGACACAGCGTGATGACGCAGAATGGGGCGCCCGCTGAGTTTATAATCAGACACCTGACCCATGTTTCCTTGCCCTGACGTGGTTTTCACTCTCAGTGCTCACTTGCATCTATTGCTTATCTATTCACCTCTGGCTTGACTGACATTAGTCTCCTGGCTCTTAATTCTTTGATACTGGCTGACAACCTGATCTGTAACCGACCCTTGGCATATCTCTGACAACCTGATCTGGCATCTGACCCTTGGCATATCTCTGACAACCTGATCTGGCTTCTGACCAGGCGCGGACTGAGCCATCAGGCACTCGGGCACTGCTCGAGTGCCCTGATGGGAAGGGGGGCCCGGATTGACCCTGCGGTCCAGGCAGGCACCTGGTCTCCCATTTGATTCGGCAGGGTGTGGGATCAATCTCCCACACGCTGCCTGGAAGTAAAGGCCCTGCGGGGGGGGGGTGGAGGAGGAGGGAGAAGAGGCTGCCTGACCAGCAGCTCACATGGGGAGATGCTGGCTCCGCCCCTTCCCCCTCCACTGCTGCTCGATGCAGAGCCTCCCTTGCTGTGCTGTGCTGTGCTTGATGTGTCCAGCACGTGCAGGGAGGGGGGAGTCAATGGAGACCAGCCAAGAGACAGACCAGGATTCTAACCTAACCTGTGAGTATAACAAGCAGGTGTGTGTGTGCACAGAGTGTGTGTGTGTGAGCAGTGTGTGAGCGCAGAGTGTGTGTGAGCAGTGTGTGAGTGCAGAGTGTGTGTGTGAGCAGTGTGTGAGCGCAGAGTGTGTGTGTGTGAGCAGTGTGTGAGCGCAGAGTGTGTGTGAGCAGTGTGTGAGCGCAGAGTGTGTGTGTGTGTGTGCAGTGTGTGAGCGCAGTGTGTGTGTGTGAGCAGTGTGTGAGCACAGAGTGTGTGTGAGCAGTGTGTGTGAGCAGTCTGTGAGCGCAGAGTGTGTGTGTGATCAGTGTTGAGCACAGAGTGTGTGTGTGTGAGCAGTGTGTGAGCGCAGAGTGTGTGTGTGAGCAGTGTTGAGCGCAGAGTGTGTGTGTGAGCAGTGTGTGAGCGCAGAGTGTGTGTGCGAGCGCAGAGTGTGTGTGAGCAGTGTGTGAGCGCAGAGTGTGTGTGAGCTGTGTGTGTGCTGTGTGAGCGTAGAGTGTGTGAGCAGTGTGTGAGCGCAGAGTGTGTGCGCAGAGTGTGTGTGTGTGTGAGCAGTGTGTGTGAGAAGTGTGTGACTGCAGAGTGTGTGTGTGAGCGCAGAGTGTGTGTGTGAGCAGTGTGAGCGCAGAGTGTGTGTGAGCAGTGTGTGTGTGTGAGCAGTGTGTGAGCGAAGAGTGTGTGTGTGTGTGAGCAGTGTGTGAGCGCAAAGTGTGTGTGTGTGAGCGCAGAGTGTGTGTGAGCAGTGTGTGTGTGTGCTGTGTGTGTTTGAGCATAGTGTGTGTGTGTGACGGTTATGCGTGTTTTTCTTTTTTGGGGGGGTTAACCTTTTATGGGCATCGCACAGGGAGCCCCAGGATCTCTTATTGCCCGGGGGCCCCATTAGTTGTCAGTCCGCCCTGCTGCTGACCCTTGGCATATCTCTGACAACCCGATCTGGCTTCTGACCCTTGGCATATATGTGGCGTCTCGATTGGTATTCACCACTGGTATCCAACTCACAAGCAACCTTGGTATTAACCCCTGGTATCTGGTTCACAAGCAACCCTGGTATTAACCCCTGGTGTCTGTTGTTCTTTTCTGTTGGTGTATATCTCTGGTACTGTTTGTGTACGGTAATAGGTAAAGATTCCGGCCACTTAAAGGACCGACAGTGTAGGCTAGCCATCTGCATACAGGGATCACACATTATATCTAGGAGGTACGTGACGCACACCTTCATAAACTTACTATGTTGTATAACTCATTCTGCCGCTTTGTGATACACTGTAACTACATGACCCACCATTGTGACATGTTAAAAGAGCTAAACTGTCCGTCACTGGAATCCAGATGCACTCTTCACCTTTCCAACCTGGTGTTTAAAAGCTTTTCTGGGAAGCTACCACCCTACCTGAATAGGGTGCTTCCCCCAGCAGTTCCCTCATACTATAACCTCCGATCCAGGACCCGCACCTTACTTACAATACCACAATACAAAAAGAAAGTGGCTCGATCCTCATTTTCCTACAGAGCACCGCAATTATGAAATAACCTCCCAGACGTCATCAAATCTTCCCCCAGTCTAAAGTCCCTTAAGAGATCTCTATTAACGTACCTCGATACGAAATACACCTGTAAACATTTAACTTAATGAGTATATTTCTTACATATTTATTTTCTGCGTAAATCTGTATATTTTTGTTGTTTTTAGTATCTTGCATTTTATTATATTGTATTTCTGTACCTACTGTAAAAATTCAATGTTCTTGAACCCAGGACATACAAAAATGAGAGAAATCTCAATGTATCCTTTCTGGTAAAATACTTTATAAATAAATAAATAAATATATTTTGCTCTCGCAAAATCACCTTATACCAGTTTTAAGAAGGTACGTAGTGTTGCTTTTTTTTTGCGATTACAGCATGATTGAAACGCTATATGGAACACTCTGTCCATTGAAATATTGAAGCCATAAATAGATTTGGTATAGACGGTTACCCCAGACCGGTCTGTTCTATTCGCACCCGTGCTCACTCAAATAAAATGTTGATTACTGTAGGATTATTTTTTTTTAGTTATGTACATCTTATTTAATTTCATGTGTATTTTTGTAAAAAAAAACACAAGAAAAAAAAGGAAAGAAAAGCTATATGGAATTTTAGTTTTGCACATCAGGTTATTGAAGGTTTGTGTAGGGACCTGCGAAGCTTCGAGATTCGATTCGAAATCGAATCGCTGGTCGAATTCGATTCGAATTCGAACTAGCAGCTCGATTCGAAAAAATTTCGAATTTGGAAGATGCTCACCTGTCACCGCCGGGTTAGGCTCCCTCTGAGCGTGCGTCCGGCGGCAGGAAGCTTGGGCACTCGCCTGGGGGAGCCACGTGACCGCGATCTCGCGAGATCGCGGTCATGTGGCTCCCCCAGGCGAGTGCCCAAGCTTCCTGCCGCCGGACGCACGCTCAGAGGGAGCCTAATGCGGCGGCGACAGGTGAGCTGGGGCACATCCATGAGCGAGCTGAGGGCAAACCATATCCATGAGCTGGGGGGCATATCCATGAGCTGGGGGACAGTATCCATGAGCTGGGGGGCAGTATCCATGAGCTGGGGGGCAGTATCCATGAGCTGGGGGACAGTATCCATGAGCTGGGGGGCAGTATCCATGAGCTGGGGGACAGTATCCATGAGCTGGGGGACAGTATCCATGAGCTGGGGGACAGTATCCATGAGCTGGGGGGCAGTATCCATGAGCTGGGGGACAGTATCCATGAGCTGGGGGGCAGTATCCATGAGCTGGGGGACAGTATCCATGAGCTGGGGGACAGTATCCATGAGCTGGGGGCAGTATCCATGAGCTGGGGGACAGTATCCATGAGCTGGGGGGCAGTATCCATGAGCTGGGGGACAGTATCCATGAGCTGGGGGACAGTATCCATGAGCTGGGGGGCAGTATCCATGAGCTGGGGGGCAGTATCCATGAGCTGGGGGGCATATCCATGAGCTGGGGGACAGTATCCATGAGCTGGGGGACAGTATCCATGAGCTGGGGGCAGTATCCATGAGCTGGGGGCAGTATCCATGAGCTGGGGGGCATATCCATGAGCTGGGGGACAGTATCCATGAGCTGGGGGACAGTATCCATGAGCTGGGGGGCATATCCATGAGCTGGGGGGCATATCCATGAGCTGGGGGGCAGTATCCATGAGCTGGGGGACAGTATCCAAGTATTCGATTCGATATTCGATTCGAGTTCGAACCATTACAGCCGATTCGATTCGTGATTCGATTCGAGCGAAAATTTATGATTCGCAGGGTCCTAGGTTTGTGCATCCTATACAAAATGAAGGATCCACAAAAAACTGAGCTGTAATGCAGTTTGCCAGTCATCTTGGAAAAGGAAGCAGTGTAGGAAGGAGACAAAGTAATTACTGAGCCCCACGCAATCATTAACACTCCTAATGGAATAGGACCATAGGCTGCAGTGGCGGAACTAGACTTATGGTCGCCCTGGGCAGAACAAAATTGTGTGAGCAAACACATGACAACATTTAGAGGAAAGTAGTAAGACCATTATTCTAGATCAGTGACTGTCTAGAACAGTGATGATTAACCTAGGCACCCCAGAGCTTCTGAACTACATATCTCTCGAAGTCTAAGGCTGCGGGCACACAAGCAACTTTCAGAGTGGAAGGAACGTCCGTGAGAGTGGACGTTCCTTCTCCACTCTGCCGCCTGTGTGGCCACCTCGCAGAGTGCAGTTAGTGCACTCAGCGTTACAAAGCCAATCCTCCTATGGAGGATCACACTTTGTAGCCCTGGCTGCGTCCGTTGCAGCTTTGTTGACGAGGAGGGATATTTTTAACGTCCGGTGGTAGCGTGAGCGATGGGTGCGCGTGCTACCCCTTGTGGCCCTCCACATCGATCTGTCACAAAAGCTGCAACGGATGCCGGGAAGTGCAGTCACACAGACTCACTGAGTGTGTTCGTGTGCCCGCAGCCTTATCTGTGACTATACATCATGGGACATGTAGATCAGACCCATCTAGGGTGCCAAGGTTCACCATCACTGTTCTAATTAGAAAGTAGGAATGTCAGAAAGAGGCATACAGTAGAGTGAAAAAGTGAAACTGTTAAAATATGGAACAGGAGAAAATGCGAATGAAAGTAAAAAGTCAATATAAGACTGGGCTTTGGGGATCGAGGTGGTAAAGGGAAGCAGAAATGTTATGAGAGGATCAGATACATATTTTTTATTATCCATTATATTATACCACCAACAAATCGTATCCACCCCATTACTATAAATGAGACATATGAAATGGCTGGAGGGTAGCAAATGCTTCTGAAGTACTTTTAGTCCCCTTTGCATACAGCCTGTTGTCTACAAATCCATTGATTGACCTCACTAATGTGTTGTTTTTTTTGCTTTATTTCTTTTCTTTTTTTTCCATTGGAAGCTGTGCGTGGACAGACTGCTTGATCCAGCAAGTCCCTCACTTGAAACCATAAAGATGCAAGTTTACTTTGATATGAATTATACAGGTCGAGGTAATTGCACAGAGAGTGCTAAATTTGTAAATCAGAGGTTGAACACAAAGTGCATATGAGAGCGGAGGGGTGACAAAATGCTCTGGCCCTGGAATGCATACATAACTCGGTCCTGAAAGTAACACTGTAATCAAATGCCTTCTTACTAGTATTCTGCATGATATAAATGTTATGGCAATAACAGGGTTGGGACTGATCCATCGGCCTTGCTGCCCCTGCAGTGTATGGACGTGCGTTGAGCGTCATGCGGATTCCCTTCCCTAGTGCAGAGGACGCTACAAACATCCTGTTGTGTGCCTGCTCAGTGCCAATCTTGCCCCAAGCAGGGACTTCTGCCACAGTGGGTTGACATTCTAGATGACAGCCCCCAATGTGAGACAGCCCTCCCAGGCTGCAGGAATCATTGCGCATGCATGCGATGATATCACAAACTGGGATTCCCCTTGTCCGGCAGGGAAATCCCATTCCAGGAGATGCAAGGGTCTGTAGAGCACTGTATCTCCGGATCCATAAGTTCTACAAGGACAGTTGAGGTGTCGTTGGAAAGGCCAGTGTCATGACTATGTAATGTGACATGTAATGTGTCATGACTATGTAATGTGTGAAGAAAAAAAAAATACAAAACAAAATAAAATACAGTTAAAAAAATATCCTTTTTTTTATATTCTAGAAGCTGGAGCATTGTTTTGTTTTCCATCTTATAAAATTATCAATGCCGCTGCACTAACTCTGCAGTTTATATTGTCATATATATTTTAATATATTTAAATTAATTTTAATATATAATTATTTTAATAATATATTTTTATATTTAACTATAATTACTTTAATTAAATTAATTTTAATAAAATGCATCATTTTGATATAAACTTTAGTTTAATACTTAATAAGATAAATATAGTTAATTTTGAGTTTCATTGTTGTGGCGCTCTATGATACACACAGCACATTACTGGGAGTTTTAATGCTGTGGAGCTCTGTGATACACTCATACACACTGCACATTACTGTAAGTTTTATTGCTGTGGTGCTATATGATATGCTCATACACACTGCACATTTCTGTGAGTTTTATTGCTGAGGAGCTCTGTAACGTGCAGTGTGTACAAGTGTGTCAGTAATTTACAGGATTTTATAAACCTGAAAAGTGATCACCAGCTTCCCACGTTTGCCACAAGGACCTTCAGTGCAGTGGTACAGCCTTAGCGTCAATGAGTGGGTAATGGCTGCTGCAGCAGCGTAGTGGCCATCTGTAAGTCTGGAGGAGGCACAATGAATTCCCCAATTCGCTGCTGGGACCAAGTGGATTTTATTAACTCAGTAAAATTATTATTTTGAAAAGTGTGTGAAGAAATAAATTCTTTAACATAACAATTTACATGTAGGTGTTGCGTTGTATGGGTGGGGTTTTGTACAGGTGTGACCTTCTGTGGGCATAGCATAAAGGGGCCCCATGATCTCCATTTACCTGGGAGCTCCATTAGTTGTCAGTCCACCCCTAGGCAATAATCTAAAATTAATATGTTTGGTTTTATATCATGCGAGGCGCCGGGTCTGCCCAAATAGGTCATGAAACACAGATAGTTCCCCAGTGGATCCCTCACAATTTAAGCCCTGTGCACAGACACTATTTCAGCCCTGTACAGAAAGCCTTTTTAATAAAGATGCTGGTTTAAATGGATATTGATGGGGTTTTTTTTGTGTCCAGGGGAGTTTCTGGAGGAACATCACCGTGTCCTGGAATCAAGGCTTGCCCCTGTGTGCAGGGAAATTACTGATTGCCGAGCACGCACAGCAGAGGAACTCGACAGCCTATACCGCAAGATTGTTAGCTATGTCTTGCTTCGTTCTGGGCTTGGGTCCCCGACTGAGATTAAAGTTGTCAGAGAAGCCACAGGTCAGACTCGTTACTCTGTTACTGAATGAAAGTAGAAACATGGGAAATATTATACAAATACAGTCTATTAATACCATATATGAGTGCCTTTTTTAAATAGCTACTTTTTGAGAAGTACTAAATAACATTACTACTGCAATATAGTTATGACATACCCTCTTTTTATGATATATATACACATATATATATATATATATATATATATATATATATATATATATACAGTTGTGCTCATAAGTTTACATACCCTGGCAGAATTTATGATTTCTTGGCCATTATTCAGAGAATATGATGATAACACAAAACCATTTCTTTCACTCATGGTTAGTGTTTGGCTGAAGCCATTTATTATCAATCAAGTGTCTTTACTCTTTTTAAATCATAATGACAACAGAAACAACCCAAATGACCCAAACACTACCCATGAGTGAATGAAATGCTTTTGTGTTATCATTCATGTTCTCTGAACAATGGCCAAGAAATCATAAATTCTGCAGTGCCAAGGTATGTAAACTTATGAGCACAACTGTATATATATTAGACATTGAAATTGCTTTCGAACTTTATCTTTTGTCAAACTCAATTTATCATGATTGCAGAAGTATTTTCCCAATTTACACCCATTATTTATATGAGTATCTTCAGTTAGTTATTCCTATTTTAAGAAGAGTCTGCAGACTTCCCCTCCTATCTTATACTCATGTCCTTTATTTAACATCAACATCCCTGTGCTACTTCTTTAGCCATTTGAAAGGGAATCACTCCTTTTATGTATTTCAGCGTTTTTTGCTGACATGCGTATCTAATTAAAGGAGTTATTCCTTTTCAAAATCTCACTGTCCCTCACGTGATTGCAGAATGCTGCAGTGGGACTGTCTGGCAACTAATCAAGTGCCTACATTTTTCTACAACCTATTCACGTCAGAAAATGATTATGATAACGTCAGAAAATGATTATGATGCTGAAGTGCACTGAAAAAACAACAAAAATGCGTCAAACAAGCATCTATCTTTAAGCTACATTTTTAAAACTGTGAAAGTTTGGACACAGCATTACTACCGGCAGCCACGAGGTGACTAGGGATGAGCCGAACGACCCCCGAGTTCGGTTCGGGCCCGAACGCAAATTTTTCCAAATGTTCGGGTCCGAACCCGAACCCGAACTCGAACCCCATACAAGTCAATGGGGCTGAAAATTCGGTTTTTAGAGTGCCCTCCAAGAGGGCATATATGCTATATATTTGCCATAAAAGGTGTATGGGGGTCTGGGTAGTGCCCTGGGGGACAGGAAACAAGGACAAAAAGTTAAAAAAAAAGTTTTTAAAGGAACAGTGAATTTTCCATGAAATAAAGGTTAAAAATAAAAACGAAAAATTCCTTCAAATATCGTGCCTTGGAGGTCCCCATAACCTGCCCGTGAAGTGGCGGATTTCTAGGATGTATAGAAACACTTAAAAACAAAAAAACGACGTTTCAAATGATGGTAAACAGTTTTCCTTTAATCTATCCATAAACAGCTTCTTGGGGCGGCAGTCTGTATGAAAAGAGGAGACATTTTCGGACACGCAGAAAAAGTTTACAGATTTTTTGGCGGTGAAAAGCAGGAGAATGACTAGAGAATGGAAAATTCGAGACCAAATAGCCGATTTGGAAAGTGAGATAAATGGGAGAATTTTTCTGGTTCGGCTATTTTGACCTAGAATTTTCTCTTCAGTCATTCTCCTGAGTTTCACCTTTCTCTGAATAACCCTGTCAGGGTTATTCAGAGAGCGGTGAAGAGCAGGAGAATGACTGGAGAATGGAAAATTCTAGATCAAAATAGCCAAACCAGAAAAATTTGCCCATTTAGGCTAGGGTCAGACTAGCGAATTTTTAACTTGCGTTTAGGCGCACTTAATCACGGCCGCACTAGCAGCAAATGACGGGCAATGACGGCCAATATACGAAGTACGATCGCACGAAAGTCCGGCTGCGCAATGCAAGTGGAAAATGAACGCATTTGTTCGAGAACGCAGAACCGCTAGTACGGACGTACAGAGTGCGCTGCGTCCACTAGCGGCATGTGTGCGTGATTTGGAGACGTCAGACCCTGCTCATGTCCGGCCAACATAACGTCCAGACACCCAAAGTTTCCTGGTTTGGATCCGTAAGAAATCACGCACAAAAATGCGCATCGTATGACCGTTTAAGCGCTTTCCGTGAAAAAACACCTCAATGCATTCGGACGCACTTTTTGACAGTCGCTGTGAAAAATGCGTTAGTCTGACCCTAGCCTTATCTCACTTTCCAAATCGGCTATTTGGTCCAGATTGTTCTATGTTTCTATTTTTCTATGTTTCTATTGTTCTCTTTTCCTGCTATTCTCCTGGTTTTCACCTTTCTCTGAACAACCCTGAGAGAGAAGTGAAAGCCATGAGAACTGGCAGGAGAAGAGAACAATCTAGACCAAATAGCCGATTTGGAAAGTGAGATAAATGGGAGAATTTTTCTGGTTTGGCTATTTTGACCTAGAATTTTCACTTCTCCAGTTATTCTCCTGCTTTTCACCGCTCTCTGAATGACCCTGTGAATGTTTAATCCCGAAGTGAAAAATAACATTGCTTTAGATGTTAAAAGCAGGCAATGAGGACATTTTGTATTTTTTCAAACAGCAGTTAAATGCCGCATATTAGGACGTTTAAGGCTAGGGTCAGACGAACGCATTTTTATGTTGTCTGTGAAAAAGTGCGTTCGAACGAATGGACGCATTTTTTCACAGAATACGTGATAGTGGTCATACTATGCGCATTTTCGTCCGTGATTTTGTACGGATCATCAATAAAACTCTTTTTGTGTCTGGACGTTATGTTGGCCGGACATTAGCAGCATCTGACGTCTCCTAATCACACACACACGCCGCTAGCAGACGCAGCGCACTCTGTACGTCAGTACCTGCGGTTTCACGTTCTCGAAAAAATGCGTTCATTTTCCACTTGCGTTGCGCAGCCGGACTTTTGTGCGACCGTACTTCGTATATTGGCCGTCATTGCCCCGCATCTGCTGCTAGTGCGGCCGTGATTAAGTGCGGCTGCACGCGCGTTCGCACTGCCTCAGTCTGACCCTAGCCTTAGGAGGGAAATTACTCACTCAGAACAGAAGCAGACACCACACCTTCATTCTACATAAAATGTATAAAATTGATTAGACCAGACAAAAACATCTGTTGTTGTTATGTTTGAAAAAAAAAAGGTAATTTAAAGGTGAAAATCGTTGCACCTAGACATTAGTTTTTAATTCAATATCTAATAAACCGTTGCTTATAATATTCTGCAGTAAAGAATCTCTTTATTTCTAGATTTTTTTTAGTATTTTTTTAAGCATTTTTTATACTTTTTTCAAAATTTCTTTTTTTTCCCGAACCGAACACGGCAAAATGTTCGGAGTTCGCGATCTACCCGAACAGGCTAAGTTCGGGCCGAACTCCGAACCGTCCGAACCCGAACCGCTCATCCCTAGAGGTGACCACTTGCAGACATGATACCCTCCCAATGCTGCTGTGCACAACTACTGCATTGTTTTCTATCTTGTCTGTTTTTAAACCACTTTTGAGTAACTTGACATAGTGTTCCTCATTTCAAAAGCAAATCTTTGTAGAGAATGTGGTATTGTGATAATGGAGAAGTAGTGCACATTTCTTCCAGTCAGTACTAGAATAAAAAGTATGAATTGTATGTGTTTCAAATCACCATTAACTCATTTAGGGCTCTATCCCCTCCTTCAAGCGAACGCTAGCGCTCACGTTAGCGCTAGCTAAAAGGAGGTCATAGCTCGCTGCACCGACAGCCTCCGATCTGCTAATTTAAAAATAAACGTTAGCGCTCGTTAATTTGCGATTTGTAGCGCAAGTTTACTGTACTTTGCACTTCCTATGCTTAACATGGGGAGCACAAAGTGCAATCATAGATTAAGTAGCGTTAGGTCCTAACGCTAGTTACTAAGAGCTGGCGCCAACGAAAAAGTTACCACCAGCTCAGAGGTGTAACTAACTGATTCAGCTTCTGCAAAATCAGTTAGCTGCAGGTCAAAAATCAAATACTCACCTCTTATCACGTGGCGAGAACGGCAGCTCGATCTACTGCTTCTGGCTGCAGGGAGCAAAGTGAGGCTGGGGAAAAGAGTTCCTAGTCTCCCTCGGCGATCACTCCACCGACCAGCAGGATCTCGCAAGAGGTGAGATCCTGCGGTCATGTGACCCGGCAGGAGAAGCCTCCATGGAGTCCTATGGACTCCATGGAGCAGATGCTGGGGACGCCGCGTTAGCGCTGACCCCAGCATCCTCGAGCCTAACGCCTGCTATTGGGCAGGCAGCTGGGCTCAGCGGCTGCTCCATAATCTGCTGGTGACATTGGGACGCAAAATGGAAATTAGGGATCACTAATTTTTCCCCTTAGCTTCCCAGTTTTAACGAGCGGCACGCGATAGTGCCCTTACAGGGTTATCCTAAGAGATCCGAATTGCTTGAGAAAGGTAACCGAACGCTGAAAATCAGTGTTCGGTTACCTTTCCTGACCATTCGGCTATCCAGAGAGCAGGCAATTCGCCAAATCCTGGCGAATTGCCTGCACATACGGTGCCTGTTCGGTGCCTGTTCGAGGGCAGTGAAATCCCCATGAAAAAGCACTGCTTCGGCTATTCAGAGAACACAAACCAGCAGTGAAAGGTTCCCCTAATGCCCTGCCATTCGGTGGTTTCATTCGGCAAGTTTATTCAGGAGAATCCCATAGGCTTCAATGTTAAAAATATTCCCATTTTAATTCAATATCTAATAAACCGTTCATTATAAAATTCTGCAGCAAAAAGTCTCTTTATTTATAGATTTTTTAGGATACTTTAAGCATTTTTCAGATTTTTTTTTTTTTTTTTAAAAGTCCGATTTTTTTTTATTGATTTTTTTCAGTTTACTTATTTTTTCTGTAACAGCCCTCTTTATTATCATTCCCTGGACCTCCTGTGAAAATTTCAGACATTTTCGCTCAGTAGTTTCTTTGCAAACAGTGTTTCATTTTCCCAGATTCATACAAATGGTTTTGCTAATTTATTCACTGCCTCCTCTACCTCACAGCTGCTTCTGCTCTGTGTGATTTGGCTCCTGTTCGGCTCCTGTTCGGCTTTTGCGAAGGTTAATCCAGATGTTTTTGCTTGTTTTCAGCGTGCATTCGGTTAGTTTTCGTCAGGTTTTCGGCAGCTTTTCCCTGCAATTCGGGGACCCTGTGGTGTTTGCTGAATACACCGCAGGGTCACCGAAATGCAATCGGCAAAAGGAACCGAATTGAAGAGAATGAAAAGTCACCGAACGTGCGGTGACTTTTCGAATCTCTTTGAATAACCCTGTTAGTGTTTCCACAAAATCAACAGCATTTGAAATTTCTTCTTCAATTAAAAGTTCTATTATCAATAAGCAAAAGTTAATTTGCTGTAACCCAAAGCAAAAACATACAATACCATTCTTGTTTTTTTGACAATTCTTAAACACTACCTTAAATAGTGTCTGAGAAATGGTGTGAGAAATAAACATTTTTATGGAAATATTCTTTTTTTCTTTATTTTTTTTTTAAATTCTTTATGTATGTTTTTTTCATGTCACAAAGTCAGACATAACAAATGAAAATAGTCTGGCCGCGCAGGGCTAGCACAAAAAATGTATATCTCATATAGACTTCACTGGAATAATAAGAACAACAAAGATGCGCATGAAGAGCAGGCACAACATATGAAAATAGGCAACTGAAGGCCACTCAAAAAGAAATCGCTATAAGTCCCTTGCAGGAATAAGAAAATAATAAAGGGGTGCCTCAGAAGCTGTCAGGGCAAACACATAACACGGAAATTAAAACTATAAGGGAATAGAATATGTACGAAAGACTAGAGAAGGGTGTATGGGGGAGGCAGGGGAGGGGAAAAAGGACAGCAAAGTAAATCAGCAGAAATAACAGGTAAAAAAAAGAAACAGATTAAAGAATACTAAGGTAAAGAAAAGTAAAGAACAGCACAGGGGGGCTACACAAGTCTAACCTAGGTCGGTAGTAGCAGGAGGAAGGCCACAAGGGCTCAGGTCAGTAGTGACCTCATAGGATGACAGCGACAGACCAAGGAAGTGTAAGAGGAGCCATGCCTCCTCACGAGTACAGAATCTGTAGTTTAGGGGTATGGGTACAGGGTTATGAGTAGTTTTTATTAAAATAATATTTGCATAATTCTCTTGTCGTTTTTTCAGATGCTATTTAGTTTTACAGTTGGAGTTAGATTTAGGGGTTAAATATTGGGAATATACCATGGCTTTTTTTCAGGGGGTACTCGACGGTACTCAGTACTGGCACCTCACCACTCAGTACCGGCACCTCACCAAAGGTTAGTCCTCACCAAAGGTTAGTCCAAACTAACAGGAGAGAGCATGGTGCTCCTCCCTCCTCCTGCAGTGGCAGGCAGAGAATCGGAAGCGCTCGGCAGCTCATATTTGCTCCTGAACGGTTCCGAATGTCAGGAGTGTATGTAGGGACCAATAACCCCCCTCTTTTCCCACTAAGTGACAAGGTGACAAGGGAGGGCTGGTTAAATAAAATCTCCCCTCTGTTTCTTCAGTGCCCCAGCTCTGGCAGATGTGTGTAAACATGCTGCACCCCCTCTCTGCAGCCGCTGAAACTTTGACCAGCATGGGAAGAGGGGGTGCAGCATATTTACACACATCTGCCAGAGCTGTGGATTGTCAGGCAAGCGATGTGATCAGAGGAGCTGGCACTGTATGGCGGTAGATATGGCTGCCTAAGAATGCAAGACCACGAGGGGGTGCAAAAAAAAATTTGAATCCCTGGTCACTTGCCTTGACAGGGATCCAAATTTTTAAACTATCTGCCTGGCGCTGTGTCCCTGCTGCTCCTCCTCTAAGATGCAGCCGGTGCCCAGCGAGCTACATTGTATCTGCCAGGTCAGAGAGCAGACTACCCCACGGTGCTGGATACAAATTGTTTATTAGGACATGAAAATAGTCATAATAATCAGTTTTTCCCCGGACGTGAGAGTACCCCCACTAATTTTTCCAGAAAAAAAGCACTGAATATAGCTATTATCTTCATTGAGTAATTTTGTGTCATTTTGCTTTCCAGCCGCCTTACAGAGTGTGTTCCCTCACACTGAGCTTGGTACATTCCTGTCTTTGCTAAAGAAAGACAAGGAACGCCAACTAAGAGAGCTCACCATGATCGTCACAGGGATTCGACTGTTCAACAAAGACTGTGAGAAAGGTGGAGAAGGTATTGATGACTGTAAGTATTTATTGCTGAAGCAACTTTTTAAAATTATAGACATCTCTTCCTTGTTGCAAATTCAGAATATTAGATGGCCACCACTGCCGTGTAACTTCATTGATTGCTCAGGCTGTCAGCAGTGTACAAGGTATAAGTAATGAATTATGACAAGAAAATAAAATCACTAGAATGGACCCTGACATTTCCATACTTTTATTTAGGCATATACTTGGTCAATGTAAAGTATCAGTGACTCCATAAATTGTATGTAAATACGTATAATTGGTTCTCCTTCCTCAAAAATGTCAGTGTCACCAGAATCAACAGGACTGCTTTGAATCATGTCAACCTGCACATGACAAAAACCTAGCACTCTACTGAGCTTTAGGAAATGCTTACAGCAGGTGACAGGTGATCAGAGTCCATGTTTATACTCAATATTATGCTTGCTACGATAACGCTAGCCTATCTCTACTTACCCAATTAAACGTTATTCAGTGTACCAGCAGTCAATTGCCTGCAAGGAGTGCACAGATGGCTGTCCTATAGTATACCCTGTGCAGCTTACAGCTCCATCGCAGCATTGTGATGTTTAGACGGGGCGGGCCACACAGTGTAGCTTGCGCACTAGTTGCGCGCACTACACTAGACATGCTGAAACCTTCCCCGTTGAAAAGCTACGAGGTGCATTTGACAGAGCTACAAAGTGCGATCTTCCATAGGAGGATCGCGCTTTGTAGCGCTGAGCGCACTAATTGGCTCAGGAAGGTAGCCACTCTCACGGACGTTCCTTCCACTCTCAAGTGAGCTTGTGAGACACCGGCCTAAAACTTCTCCTCTGAAATCCAGCACTGCGTTGGCTCTCCAATCCTCCAGATGTGACATGGTGTTTGCTTTTTGCAAGCTGCAGCATGTCACGTGACTGTGGGGTGGCTGGAAGCTCCTCGGGCCAAGCGCATTGAAAGCCGTTGGAGGGACTTAAGTCCCATATTGGTTCCTGCTTCTGGGTCCCTTTTCCTGAAACAAAAGATAACAATCCCTGAATTGAGCTTCTGGGAAGAGCTAAACCCCTCCAGGAACTCCCTGGAGGGGAGAGAGGGCTGAGGGTTCTCAGGACACCTGAACTACTCAATTTACAATGCGTGATCACAACGCTTAGATTGTCCCTTTTAATATATCAAATAAATCGCTGTTTCAGAATGAATGTCTTTTTTAACCTAATTAGGGTTACAATATAATTTGTAAAAAGATCCAAAGTAATACAATACAGCTGTGGTTTTAGTTCAATTGTTAGAGCTCGTAGATTCCCATCTTATTAGAAATAAACCTATATCGTAATCAAAATATCATGGGGTAACCCTGGTCCTAGGAAACAGCTTAGAAGCACGATATGGTGGTTATAATTAAAACGTAACTTTTAATAAATTGCCACTAAGAGAACTTGCTGCCTCAACTCAGGCGGACACAAACTGACAAACAGATAAAAAACTCAAAAGGTTCCCCTATGGCTAAGAGACAAAATGTTATTGAATACCCGGATTCTGAAACTAGCGCAAAAATATCCTGACACAGTAGGAATGTGAACCTTCGTGGGTTCAGGATAAATAGGAAAGGAGGAAAAGTTATTGCACTAGTATAAACAGAGAAAGAGCATAGTGAGCATATCCTGCATACAAAGTAACTAGTCCACCTGAACTGGACATACACAAGGAAACAGAGAGTGACTAAAAGCACTTCAGATTAGTCCTTTTTGAAAGTAACACTATTGCCATAGGAGACCAAAATCAAAAAAGGAGATTTAAAAACCACTCATCGCCCATCACTACGCGTTTTGCCTACAGAGTGGCATCCTCAGGAATGTGTATTGGGAGTAATAATAAGTATAGTGTCTGTGAAGATACAGCTTTTTTGATTTTGGCCAGAAGAGCGCCTGAAAGGAAGGGGATTCATTGGACCCCTCTCCCTCCCGATCGGGAGGGGGTTAAAGTCACAGACAGGTACCGCTGGAAAGGGCAGAGTATGCCCTTTCAAGTGCTGCCTGTCTATAATCCCTGAGGTGCCAGTCCCTCTCCCAGAGGTGGCTGACATCTTGGATGTCAGCCAAGCCTCTGGGGCTTCTCCCAACCCACTGGCGTCAACATGCATGGCGCGATGATGTCAGAGTAAGAATTAACACCTACAGTATCTCACAGAAGTGACCACACCCCTCACATTTGTGTAAATATTTTATTATATCTTTTCATGTGACAACACTGAAGAAATGACACTTTGCTACAATGTAAAGTAGTGAGTGTACAGCTTGTATAATAGTGTAAATTTGCTGTCCCCTCAAAATAACTCAACACACAGCCATTAATATCTAAACCGCTGGAAACAAAAGTTAGTACACCCCTAAGTGAAAATGTCCAAAATGGGCCCATTAGCCATTTTCCCTCCCCAGTGTCATGTGACTCTTTAGTCTTACAAGGTCTCAGGTGTGAATGGGGACCAAGTGTGTTAAATTTGGTGTTCTCGCTCTCTCTCATATAAAGTTTCACTTTACAGCTTCTACAGTATTGAAGAGGCAATGGAGTGGAGAAGTGAATGTTTACATAAGGCTGCAGAGGGCATGCTGAGGTATGCTACGTGAGATAAGAGATGGCAGCTGACTGAGATATGAAAGGCAGCTTAAAAAGATTTCTAATCTATGCCCTGATAATGTCATTTGCATACATGCCACACAATACAATGATGTGAGTCAGTGACTGACCCATTCACTCCATTCTATGGCCAAAGCCCCCCCCCCCCAGTGAGAAGCAAGTGATGTAAAGATACTGTGGGGGGGGGGCAGTTTATAACAAAAGATCACAAAATTGATGCACCCAATGACATACAGAGTAAAATATTTTCATAACTAAACAAACATTAGAAGAACTAAATACATGTAAGATATCAGCAACATAAAATAATTAATGTCATTTTTTGGTGGTAGTGTCCCTTCTAATGGCTTTATTTGCTATTTCAATCGAGACACAGTCTTTGCTTGAGGCTCGGATCTTATGGCTCGCTACTGTAAGTTAATGGCTCCTACACTTGTTATAGGAATTCTTATTAATTTGCAGCTAGTCAGAGAACAAGCTATTCCATTGTAGCTCATTCTTCTTGTCTGCAGACAGTATTCTGTTTTATCTCATTCAGCTGCCAGCTCTTATCTCAGTAAGCTAGACCAATACCCTCCTGCCACCTTATCTAAACATTCCCTCCTCCACCTCAAAAACTTTTAAATAATGTAGATTAAATAAACAAGAGCATCAAAGCAAAGCTTTTGGTAAATGTTGCATCATGGGAAAAATGCACAAAATGGAAAAAAGAGATCAAAACCTTACTTTATTTTTCTTTTTTACATGAAATTGATTCAAAGGGGGAAAAAAACATAGCATGTGTTTTATAATGTGGTTCTGTTTGTAATGCACAAGTAAACTGGTTACAGCTTATGTAAGTGGTAGTGTCCCTTTAAAAAATTTTTCCTTGTCCCTGTCTCTGCAGTGCCAACTATTTTGAAAGAAGCAATTCCAGCTACCACCAAACATATTAATCTGAGCTAGAAGCATCTAAAGAGAAGATATTCCAGTATACAGCTGTCATTGAAGACATGACAGAGAACCAAAGGAAGAGCGAACTGCTAAATATGAACCACCTGAAAGAAGCTCTCTTCAATTTACGCCAACATGAATCATTTTTAAATATTATTATGGTAAGAGACAAATGAATTAGTTTTTAATCATGAATACATCAATACGGTCATTATAGAATATTCGAGCTTCAGTTTGTGTTATTAATAGACGTATTTGTGGTCAGATTACACAAGCCTGTGATATTTGGGGTCATAAAATATATTTTGTTTCTTCAAAATATGTTGGTTTCGGCTAATGTCAGATGAACGCAGACTGAGCGCACTCTGCGTGCGTGCATAACGGACGGACGTACTGACGGAAGATACTGTTGACACCACACGGAGCTGTTTTTTTTGACGGATGTAGAAAAAAAAGGGAAATATGGAAAACAAAATTAATTAAAATTAAATGACAGGTACAGTCAGCCAGACCAAAAAAAAACTTCTGAGCGTCAACGTGATGGACGTCACAATGCGCTGCGTCTGACATTGCATCATCACGCTCACAGGCTGCTATGCGGACGCGGCGCACTCTGGGCGTCCGTCGTAGCGCTTTTACGTCGAGGCCTAAATGGCATATCCGTTGCCACCTGCGTGGTGCATGCGCACTTCGGTGCACACGTACTTCGTGTGTTGGTCTCTATTGATCACAAATCAATGCTACGACGGACGTTAAACTGCGACACGGACATGATGACTGCGTTCGTCTGACGCTAGCCTTCATATGAGTTTGGGATACCAACTGCAAAAATGACTTCAGATTTACTCCAACTGACATTTTTATGTTAGATTATGATACTGAGTGAAATTAGTAGTGCAAAATCCCCACATGAAACCTATTGTGAGGCCAGCTCTGAATATATTTATTTACAAAAAAATACTGTAGCCAGGGCCGGATTAACATAGGGGCTGATGGAGCAGCAGCTCCAAGCCCATCCCCCAGAATAGGCCCAGAGAAAGGATAACTGTGTCTGCATTGATGGGCATTTGGACCCCTGTATCTCCATCCCCATAGCAGCTACCGGGTCATATGAGCTATCGCTGGAAAGGCCAGAGCCTGACCTTTCCAATGATACCAAACATGGTTTTATATAACATTAAAAATAAAATAAGAAATATTTCTTTATTTTTTCTTTTACTTTTTAACACAGCAATATTTTTCACTTTTCAATTATAAAGTGAACCATGATGCTGCACTAACTAACTCAGTGTGGAGGTGATGGCACAATCAGTTGTTACGAATTGTTACATCAAAAACCTAAACTGGGGGGTGGGACTTTAGAATCCTGCATCACTAATCTTTACACCTCACAAGGTCAAATGAATTGTCATTGGACAGGACAGAGTCTGGCCTTTGCATTGATTCCAAACGTGAAAATGTAAAATCTAAAACAAAAGAAACAAAAAAAAAAAACATTTATTTATTTATTTTTAGTTCCAAAGCGATACTTTGGAAATGTCCAAATGTCCATTTGTCACGTATAAAATTAGCAATACCACTGCCATTACTCACCTTTTCATTTCCCACACTGGGAGCAAGGTCATTGTTTTATACATAGTCAGATTATTCATAAAACACCATCCTCCAAAACACAAGGGAAATATTTCAATTTTTTCATGCAGTAACAGGTTCCCATTTCAATTTTTTAACAAGAATTCCCTATAAGGCTGGGGTCAGACGAGCGTAGTGTTCACGTCCGTGATTGCGCCTAAAAGTACGTCCGTGATAGCATGAAAGTAAGTCCATTGGAGCCTGACACATGAAGTACGTCCGCACTGAACTGCGGACGCATGACGGACGCTGCAAACGGACGCAGGTTAGGCAAGAACGTAATACTGCTAGAACGGACGTGCGGAGTGCGCCACGTCTGCAACGTCTGCATAGCTTTGTGTGTGAGTGATGGAGAAGGTCAGACGGACTGCATTTATACGTCCAGCATTTTTGACGGACAGAATGTTTTTTCATTGTAATTTATTTTCCCCTCCTACATCCGTCAAAAAATAACTTCAGTGAAAAAACGGACTGTGTGACCACTACTGCGTCATCCGTACTGACGATGTCCGTACTGCACGGACGTACAGTCCGTAGAAATCACGCTCGTCTGACCCCAGCCTTAAATATATAACCACAAGGGTTCGGATGATAAAATGTTAAAAAGTAATTTTACACTCTGTAAATGATTTG